>CAESWR010000298.1:99710-123412 GCA_903171835.1 Mullus surmuletus
ATTATGAAAGTAAAAGTCTGTCTAACATGAGAGAACATGACTTTGTTCTGAACCCCCCCCGCCCCCCCCGCGCGCAGCACTCCCACATTTTGTACATTTATTCAGCAACATCGTGCCAGATTGTTCTTAGCTTCCCATACTATCGAACACAGTAACTTTGTGTTGTGAAGTTGACTTTTGTGCTTTCTGGCTTTTAGTGGCATTGGTGTAATAATGATTGGTTGATTTTAGCACTTAGAGCGTCCACTTTCTGTGCTTTGCCTTTTACTGAATGGAGCGTAATTATCCCCATGCACTTTATTCCCCATTAAACCGGCATGTCTTGTTTTTCTGGAGCCAATTCTCTCCGGTGGCCTCAAATTACAGTCTTGCTTTGTGTCACTTCCAATCCACCTAACCTGAAGTGCAAAAAGTGGACAGAGAAAAGTCTGTGGCTTCGAGAAGGACCTGAGAGCAGCAGCAGACGCTTCACTTCCTCCAACACTCAGATGGGCCATCCAGGAGTGTGTGTGTGTGTGTGTGTGTGTGTGTGTGTGAGGGAGGGGGGGGTTGGCCTGTAATCAGACCCCTCAACGCCTGAACTTTGCGGTGACTTGGCCGGGGCTGCGGCCGTCTGCTGGCAGCGCCATCATTTATCAAGCATGGCGGAGCGCTATGAAACCTGCAGGGGATGCTGGGAAGGGGGAGCAACAAAATACAGAGGGGAGATTAGTCAAATGAGAATATCTTGTTGGAAGGAAACATCCTGCCAAGAACATGAAAACAAATGTGGGGTTTTGTGGGTACACAAACACTATTTTTGAACATTGTTCTCCTTTTTGTTCTCATGGATTCTCATCCATCATTTTTCTCATATTATGAGCAATTTTTTTTGCAAAATGTAAACCTCAGTGTTATATTATATTGCTTGTTTCAAATTATACCTCAAATCTTATCGTTTTTCTCATAGACAACACAATTCTCATATATAGTATTCATTGTAAATATTTCTCTATTCCATTTTCACATTTTACATTATTTTGTATGATTATCATCATGTTCATATATTTTTTTTAACATTTCTTTTCTAAAATATATATATATTTGTAGGAGTTATAGTAAAAGTCTACTACCATTGTTTATCATCTGTGTTGCCCTGATTCCTCTGTGTTTATTCCATGTTGCCCCCTACTTTTCCCTCTTTGCCTTTTTTTCTGCTCATCCGTAAACACGCGCACACAGTAAAAAGGAAGAGAGGGTGATTTGTGAAGAAGGCTGGAATAGAAAAAGAAAGTGAACACAAATGCGGATTCTTGTCACATTCTCTCTTTGAAACTGACGATACCTCCTGTTTGTCTCCCCGCAGTGAACAAACACAAGCCTTGGATCGAAACATCGTACCACGGCGTGATCGACGAGAACACCGACGTAGTCCTGCTGGACCCCCCGCTGGTGGCCCTGGACAAGGATGCCCCCATCCCCTACGCAGGTATGCCTCCGTTTAAACCCCAAGTGCGCCTCGGATGATGGGCGATGACGAAGAACGGCGGGGAAAAAGATCATTCTGAATAAACGTGATGGGCCAGGTGTTAATCCTCGACGCTGCGGGAAACACTTCCACTCGCCACACAAAGCTGTCAGCCGATATCTCAGTGAAGGGGCTTAAATTGGCTTCATGTTCCATAACTGCTGCATCACCAATTTTTTTTTTACTCCAACCATTTAATCCAATAATTCTCACTGAGCACACATCACACGCAGCCCTCATTTTTATATTTATTTAGAGTGGAAACTGTCCCAAATAAACCCCCGCAGCGGATGAGGACACACACACATTCACAAACACAACCACAAACGCATGGAAATAAATAATGAATGACTCCAACCGGATTAGATTCTTCCCACTTTGTGGCCATTCCAGCTGGTCCAAAGGGTGCCAGCTCTGGTGGGAGGACGTTAGCTGGAGGCTTTTGGCAGCCCACCCCCCCCGCCAGGCTGCTAATGTGGCCAAGACCCCGAGCGGCAGTTTGGAGCCCACTCACCGAGGCCCTCAAGCTGGGCTGGATGGATGCGCGCATGGAGGGGGCAGTGTGTATGTGTGCATGTGCGGTGTGTGTGCTTATTAAATGATTTTCTCTGTCTCCATTGTTGGCCGCGGTGTGTTTGTGTGTGCGTGTGTGTGTGTGTGTGTTGATGCTGTGGCATGGCCTGAGGGGGCTCGCTGTAATGGCCACCCTACAGGGAGAAAGAGAGAAAATGATGAGACAGTCGGGAGGGCGGCTGGCTGACCAGCATATGTCCTCTGGCGCTTGATAGAATGACAGCCACCCAGTGAGGACGCTCGCTCGCACACTGGGCAGAGCACGCTGCCGCCATCACCACCGCTGCCGCCGCTCCTGGATTTCATAAGCGAGGGCGCCAGGGGATGGAGAGATTTCCCGCTAAATTATTAATAAAGGGGAACATTAGCGTCTGTCTTATTGCAGCCTGCCTGCTATCTCTATCTGCCCACATCGCTTTCTCTGAAGGAGCGTCGGGGCCAAAGCAGCTGAGATTTCAGGAAGAGGCTCGTGAGATTATGAGAATAAAGATAAAGTGTTACTACATCACAAAAAGTGGTAAAATTAAATTACCTCTTGAGATGCCAGATTTACACTCCAGGTTTTGATTTATGTTTCTCTGACAATAGAATTTTCTCATTCTAATCTTTCTCATGACATACAATTCAACTTTCATGACTGTTTTTTGAATTTGGTTTCGTGATTTTCTAAGCATTTTCATTACAATTTTTCCTCATAACATTTCTATAAAATCGTCTTGTTTTTATTAATTTATTTTTTTTAATTTCAGTCAACTTATTTTCATCATAATGTTCTTTTTAATAATCTTTACTTGCACACCCATCAATACATACATACACGTGCGCAAACACACACACTGCGTCCTCAAGAGACAGCGGTGTCCACCCAGGCGGACACAGTTCAGGGCAAAGACAGTTATCCAGTAATTAGCTGGAGCGAATCCGGCCGTCTTCCACCGGATCGGCGGGGCAGACTGGCAGGGCAATGCACAGGTACTGGTTAAGCCTCATTAATTAGACTGGTCAGGTTTTAATTAAAGTGCATCTCAGACAAAGACACGCATTGTTTGACTGACACCGACTGCACAGTTGAGACAGAGAAATCCTTCATTTGTATTCTTCAACAGTCCCCACCTGCCTCGGCACTTTCAGACTGTAAACAACAGTTTAGGTGCTTTTACACACATAAACACATTGTTTGCAGATGCTCCTAGAGCACCAGTGTTGTGCTACACACACTTAGAGCGGAGAAACACCAACACACACCCACAAATTTTCACCTACAAGTACAAGTTTCTGAAAATATCCTACCTAATTTCATGGCACCCAGTTCATCTGGTGAAGCGGAGGGAAAAAACTGTACGACAACAAAAACCAGAAGCAATTACTGCAATTCTGTCCAGTGAACCTTCTGAGCGGCGAGCAACAGTCACTACGCTTAAGGTTCCACGACAACAGGATCCATGATGTTGTTGAGCTTGAAAGCTGGAAAGGAGTGTCATCTTTTCTTATATTTTTTCTTATTTTGTCTTTGTGCTTGAGTACCTCGCGACCTTCAAAATCCCAGCATGACGGGAAGAGTCAGCGACACCGGTGGTGATAGACTTTTATGTGCGGCGGTGTCTGACAAAGTGCAGGCGTCTCCCGCCAAGACAAAGAAAATAAGAAAGGTATGTGGTATAAACAGCTGCGTGCTATTACAGACAACATCAGGATGCCTGGCTTTGGTGTGTATCTTTAGCTTGCTGTTTTTATTCATGAGCCGGCTGAGTGGCACGTGGAAAGACAAAACTTTATCTGGAGTATTTTCCTGCTTCTGGCCCGTCACAGCTCATACTTTTATTAGCTGACAGCGCCTCTATGAAACCAGGCAGTCATCAGCTGCAGTCTTCCATCCTGGTGACAGATTTACACAGAGTGATGTTGCTGAGACTCTGCCAGAAACTGACGGAAAAGCGTGAAGAAATCAGAGTGACACTGCAGCGGGAAGACTCGGTGCGGACGCTCCGTGAGCCGGGTGTTCCACGCCACCGCCGGGTCGCAGGCCTCTGCCGACCTTCTTTCCACTCCATTTGCGTGACCTTGTGGAAGGTCTGCCACGCTAAGTGCCGTCCCGAACCGATTAGCGGCGAGGGGAGTGGGTTATAAAAGCCTCCAGCGGCGTCGGTGGTGACTAACTGCTCACTTCATGAAGTGCACGTCATAGACTGACTCTTTCTGTCCTGTGTCCGGTGTTGACTGAAAAATACCCCCCCCCCCTTTAGCATTTCTCCCGCACATACATAAATTTGAATGGCAGTTACGATGAGCAAGAAAAAAGGGGGAAACGACAGCTTTGTTCTGTAGCAACCCCTTTCTGCTCACCTTCCTGTTAAGTAAGGTGATGCGACCTACGGGGGGCACAGAAAAATGCTAATGGCCGATAAAACGTCTCCTGTTTCTTAAACTATGGGCTGTGAACCAGCAGGGGTCCGTGGCGAGGTCCCTGCCGGTCCATCACGGTTGACATCCACCGCCTCCGTCAGTATTCCGGCAGCCACAAGACATCGCTAGTCTCGTGGCCTCTGTGGCCAATTAAATAGTTAACGTGAGCGGGTGCACCACCAATACGGGGGAGTTTGTACAAACAGAACCACAAACCCAAAAAGAGTTGATGGTTCACATCAAGACCAGTATCAGAGGAGCTGGTCCGTGTGTTTAGTGGGGATTTTAGTGCCTCTCATGTGAAAATGCTTTCTGATTTCTGATTCTGCAGTGGATTGCAGTGGAAACAAGCTAACTATTGTTTTGTTGTTGTCCTTGCTGATGATTTTCTACAGCTACGAACACACAATCCGAAAATACAAGTTTTTTTTTGTTTGTTTTGAAAAGGAATCAAGGACGTTTTATTTTGTAGCTGCATCCAAGTTCCTCTGTTGCCCGAGCTGCACTAAGCTGATCAAAAATCAAAAATGAAAGATACTCCCAGCTTGGCCAGGGAGACGGAGGCATGGATATAAAATAAGAAGTTGTTATTAGACAACCATGGGTGGAGGTAGTGGCGACAAAGTTGGTGATGTGACCATCTGAAGGGCTCACAGAGGAATGTTCAGACATGAGCAACTGGACAATGCTTTATAGCTGCCTGTTTCACCACCTTCACTCGTTAAATCTATAATTACCCCCAACAAAGAGGATATATTGGTGTCCAGTTATCAGCATCGCACAAAGTATGACTGTAACTGAGTACAGGAGACACAGATTTAAAGGATGAAATTGTTCTTAAGCAGATTTCTTTCTTTTCATTCACTGATCACAGAGCCTCTTAAAATGAACTTTTTTCTTGGTGTTGTATGTCAGATCAAATATTATCCTCTATTTGCAAAAAGAGGATGTTTAAAAGCAGTGAACGCTGGGAATTTAAGGCCGTGACACAACAAGCCGACCTCTGGCCTGTGTTCTCTATGTCGACGTCGGGGCGAGTTGAGGCATCTGACCTGCTTTTCACAAGCTTGTTGTCAATCTTACGCCAAAGCTCTGCCTTCATCACCTGACTTGTTATTCTAGGAAAAATTAGCATTGCAATTACATTACAATGGAGATGCTGTAGTAAAAGAAAAAGAAGATTCCTCCATCTGTGTCCTCTTCAGTGCTGCGGTGTTTGTGTATCTTCAGTCCCTGATTTGTTAGCTGAACCAGCAGAGAGATCATTCGTCACCAACGCAGACTCAAAAAACCAGCGGGGGCCGAGCCTTCAGGTCCACAGAGAGGAAAGCCAGTCCAGGAGCTGCTGCAGCTGGGAGTTGGAGGCATCTCTGGAGGATGAAACGGCTCCATGTGATGCGCTCGTGGTCCCACCAGGAGCTCGTATCGTACCAACAGAAAGAGAAGGAATCTTGATGTGATCTAAAAACTAGCTTTGTCTAATTTGCATTCGATTAGAGATTAAGGAGAGAAGTTCACCGCTGTGAGGGAGAGAATCAAAACGTTGCAGACCGATAAAAGGCCTCAAGCATGATTTGAAAAAGTGTGAGATTAGAAAGCAGATATATTTGCAGTTCTCACCGCAAAAGCAAAATATTAGTTTAAAGTATATTCAAAAATATTCTCTTTTCGAGAGGCCTTGTGACCTATGACCCCCGGAGAAGTGGATAAGTACGACTGGCCGTGTGCTACATCAGTTTATTAATCTCGAGTGGCATATTTTTTTCTCCGGATATTGCTCCTCTGCACTTCCAAAGTGCCGAGTTATCACAATAAGTGGGTCGAACTCCATCACTTCCTTCGTCCTTCATCGTTCCTTCGCAGCATTCTTCTTCCTGTTAGCGTAACATCATGTATCACGGAGTGGCAAAGTCCCACCTTTGTGTTTCCGGTACATTGGTTTTTATGAATGAGAGTCAATGAGGAGATAACAATTATTTTCTGGTCCCGTTTGAATCGTGCCATGGATTTCTCATATGATGTTTGTGATTTTTAAACATAACTTTTCATGCAAAGAGGACCACAGTTTAGCACTAAGAAGTTTGATAATATTCAGTTTTTCGTGAAGCTGCTTTTGGAACTACAGCTCTTCACTGCTCTCGACACGAATGATAGACGTCACCACACGGCCATGTCTCTGCCCCACTTCACCGCCGTTTCCCGCATCGAAAGAGGTGTAAATCATTTCAGCGACTGTTGGGGGTAACGCATTGCAAAGTAACATTACTGTAATCAGATTACATCTGTCTGTAATGCAGGAATGTGCATTCCATTAAAATAAAAATGATCTTTTTCCTTGCGCTTGTTTACGGTAGAACATATGTAAACGTGTAGACTTGACTTGAGGAGATGAAGAAGATGCGCGAGAGACAAAGAAGACAAAGAAGGAGACGAAACACAAATGGAAACATCACTTGAGAGATGGAAGTGTGCGCGCTGCTTTGAAATTGTAGGAAGAAAAGAAAAGAATGTGATGGTGAGATGAAAGCTGTGCCCAGGGCAGAAGCTCTTATCCACCGCATTTTAGAATAAAGATTCATCTTGAGTCAGCCATATTGTTTAATTTTATAGTGTTAGATGCCATGATGCCATGAAGTAATCCAAAAGTAATGTAACTAATAGTGTAACTAATTTTTTAAGCAGCGACTAACAAAGTAAAGTAAGGCCTTACTTTTTAAAAGAGTAATTATTAATGTGTAATAAATTACTTTCTTTCTGTACTACCTGAACTACCCCAACACTGAAGTCATTAATTATTATCTAGGACCAGAAAAGAATTGCTTTCGCTTCATTGAAACTCATTCATTTTTTTTACGATCTCACAGGTCCCATGGGGGTCTAATGGAAGGGGCGGGACTTCGCCACTCCATTGCCTGGCCGCCCGCAGCCATGCAGATTTTAACATTGCACAAACGACACGTTTCTGCCTTTATCTTCTCCTTGATGCGCCTTCCCTCAAAGTGAACACTGACAGCTGCTCCCGTCGTGTTATCTGACCACCGAGCAACAATGTCGCTGAATTCTAATTCCCCCACGTTCCCCCTCTTTCTGTTAATAAAAATCAATTATCTCTGACCTTGGCTTCCTTCAAAGAATCTGCCAGCTTTTCCCGTCACTCAGGAAGCGGGCGTGTGCGATATCATATCACTGTTTTTCCTGACACATAAAGAAAGGTAAATAAATGTAAGTAAACATACAGCTCGGCTAATTTTCTGTTATTAATTTGCCATTCACTGTCTGTCTGATTGGGAAACAGATCTCTAGATAATTCTAAAAAGTATCTCATTAGAACGGCAGACCTGAGACTGCTGCAGTGTGTGTAGGTAGAGAAACACCACCGAGTGTTTATTAAAGGAGAGACAAACTCGGGGGGCTTGATGGGGGTGGGGGAGTGGGGGGTGGGGGTAAACATTCATGTCGCCATCTCCGCCTGGAAAACCGAGATAATTCTCCACGGAGCAAGGCGTCGACGCGTGTCCAAAAACATGTCGAACATCGCGATAAGAGCAAGGCCTTTAACGAGAAGGAAGGAAAGAAAAAATATATAAATAAACTCATCATCTGTCAAACGACGTAAATGGAAAATTACGCACCGCTTTTATCCTGGCGCGAGCGAAAAATTTAGACCTGGAGTTGAAGACGGAGCGTTTCCGGTTGAGAGACCTTTTATGCCTTTTAAAACCCGTGCCGTGACGTGAATGCCGATGTGCGGGGGGGGGGCGGGGGGCCGGGGGGCTGCTTTTAATAAGGCAACTGTTTTTGCCCAAGCCTTTCTTTCTCTCTCTCTCTCTCTTTTAATCTTTCAACAGGTGCTGCTGTGTCAATTCCCTGAAAATCCTCCCCACTTCAAAGCATCGCTTAAAACTGCGATTTCATAAAACAGATTGAAATAATTTTCAAGCGAAAGCAAAAATGCAAAAAATCCTTTTCCACCACAAAACTGTCAGTCGTCTTTGATCCGTCTGTGGTTATTGCCCCCCCCCTCCTCTTTTTTTAGTCACTTTACTTGTTTTTCAACTCAACTTCACTCGACTTTCTGTTGAGTGTGTTTTTTTCCTCTGATCTTTGCTTAAATGATTCCCACCTGCTCCGTTTCTAAAGAGCCGCAGCATCATTTCCCCTCCTGATGACTGTTTTTGTTAAATACGTTTGGTTTAATTGGATGTCGCCTCCGACCACCAAAAAGTTTGTCCTTGAAGAAGTTAATCTAAGTGCCATCTCAGCAGAAGTCAAGCAACTGCGTTTGTTTCTCACTGAAATCTGGTTCGAGCAGCTGAGAAGTGCCGTCTGCGATGTAATGACGTCGCAGCTGCCGGCGTTCGGTGCCTCCGACTTTGGCTGGGAGACAATAAAGCCGTCACTCTGCTATTGTTCACACGCTCATTTATTAATGAAGTACTGAAATGCAATCTGCTTCCTCACTCAACCACGTAGATGAGGGAAATAGTCTTTGTAATGAGGTTTTTTTTCCTCCCCGGGCTTTTAGCTTTTACTTTTTTTTTTCATCTTTTGATGGGTTACAGAAGTGTCAGAGGAGACAAAAGGAAAACGTCTGAAGGTTGACGACGCTTTTTCAAGGCTGAGACTCTTCAGTTCCATTTTCTTCTGTTGACGCAGAGTTCTCTTTAGATTCTTGCACATTTGCACTTTAAGTCTCATTTTATTATCAAGAGTATCGGGCTTCAGTTGGATATAAGGGGAAGAAAAAGTAACAAATTGTTCTTATTAACGCAGTGTGAGGGCATCGGTGGTGACAATAGATGCGACGCAAAAGTTTAAGTGCTGAGAGATGATCACATGCAGTTGAGGTAAAATGTAGTTACATTTATAAATGTATTTATCTAGATTTTCATCTAGGCCTTTGCACACAGACTTCTTTTTTTTCCTTTTTCTAATTTACGCACATGAAAAAATAATGACATCATGTGTCGATTATTTTGTTTTTTTTGCTCCATCTTTTTCATAACGATTCGATTTTTGGTGCTTTTCACATCCATTAACATCTCTGCAGAGTTTTTTTGTCCACCTTACATGGAGACGACATCAACCAAAATAGCATCAGAGCGACAAGAGCCGTGTGAAACTCACCTTTTCATGTTTTACATTTTTCTCATACAGTGAAGAAGAAATAGATACATAAATAAATGCGTTGGACTCGTTTTTTTTTTAACTACAATATGAATTAAAAATATGCAAGACTCAGTGTGCAAAGGCCTTTAGATGTCAGTTGCTTTAAAGCGAGCTGAAACGTCTCTTTCTGCAGTTTATTAAATCGAAAACCAAAACAACTCCACTTCTTCTGTCACAGTGAGGCACACACACACACACGTGTCAGTGGCTGAGTTGCTGCAGAACTACAGAGAGGTTTGTCTTCAGCAGGGCGCTGCATTTGTTGATGATTAGTGTTCAGGTCCTCTAATTAAAGTTTCATCCAGCTGCTGTCGCCGTTTCTCCAGAGACGAGCGCGGAGGCAGAATTCTCCGTGTGAAGGGAAGGAAGCTGCTGTTTCACGCTCACCCTTTGTCACTTTCACATTCGTCACTCACCAGGCAATCACTTCAGCTGCTTAAAGAGCTCTGCGCCGCTTGTGATGTACAACTTAAATTTCCTCCTCCTGGTTCGAACCCTGACTCATCTGAGTCTGAATGTGTTTTCTGAGCAGAACACGGGATTTTCTCCTTGAAAATCTGACAGCTTCCTCTCAGCTCCGCATCCTCTGCCGTCATCTCCTTTCCGTTTTTCCTGTTTCCTCTCCGGAGCCGGCGAGACGGCGAACGGATCAGCCTCAGCGTGTGTTTGTGTGGGCCGAACCCTGAGCCGCGGGTTTAATTTGACGCTGCTCGGAAAACAACTTGAAGAACCTCCACAGTGAGGACAAGCTTTTCTTACTGAGCTCAAACACCTCCCTCTCTGCTCCTTGTTCTACTTTGCTGCTAATTTATGAATCCCTCATCCTTTGTGCGCTGGTAGATTTTTATTGAATAGGTCAGATCTTCACACAAGGGCAAGAAATTGTCTGTCACACTGAATAGAAAATGCGATGAAGTGCTGATATTAAACATCACCCAGGAGAGCATGGAGAAGTGAATGTGCAAATCAAAAGAAAATCTCCTTCTGATAGAAACATAATATTGAATCAGTGCTTTAAATTCAATACTAGTCTAGTCAATACTACCCTCCCACCTTGATGTGGGTAATTCCTATTTGGCCACGGCCTTCTAGCTCACTGTTTTGTAGCCCAGAGTTTATTAGAACAGGATTCTGCAACTGTGGCCTTTACCTTACAGTTTCTCTCTGTCGCCTTACAAGGAAATTCCAACTCCTTTCTCTGCTTTTTATCCTTGTGTTGTTGAATTTTTCCAAAGAGAGTCGAGGAATTGCAGGATCGCAACGTGTGTGAAAGTTAATGCTCAGGCTTCCATCGTTGTTTGTTTTAAACTTCTTTGCGAGGTTGCTAATATCACTTTCAACGTTTGCAGGAATGTAGTGTCAGCCGCTCCAGCGAGACCAGAAAGCAGCTGCTAAGAGAGCATATCTCCGCTGACGTCCCATAAAATCCCAAATAGAATTTAAAATTCTGCCGCTGACGTACAGGTTCTGACCCATTGCCAGAGCTCTCTCTAAGCCAACTGTCCTAGAACGCTGCATTTGCTGGATGCAGGATATTTTATGGTTCAAAAAAGTCTGGAATCAGAAAGCCTTCAGCTATCAGGCTCCTCTCGTCCTCTATCCATAGTTCAGGAGGCAAACACACACTCCATTCAAGGTTAGACTTAAAACCTTTCTCTTTGATGTAGCTTATACTTGGGTATATCATAACAGAAATACCTTTCTCTCTCTGTCTAATCCCAACCGCGTGATGCCGATGGCTCCGCCCACCCTGAGCCGTGGTTCTCCTCCAGGTTTTTTCTTCTCCCTGGTTCCTGTCACCGAGTGCCTGCTCCTGGGGGGATTTTTTGGGTCCCTCCTAATTGCAGAGAGTGGTGTCGACTTGCTCTGCCGCATATTAAAGTGCGTGCAGATTACTGTTTGTTATGAATTGATGCTATGCAAATAAACTTGAATTTAATTGAACTTGAATTAGCTTCAGATAACAAAGAACGTCTAACTCCATGAGTTTATTGCAGTGTGAGTGAGGATGGTGGATCATGAATCTGATCATTGATCTGAATGTGCAATTAACTGCATTCGTGTTGCATAACAAAGCTTTCAATAACAATTTGTCTTGCTACAATAAAAATGATAATGATGATGACGATGACGACGACGACAACAGCGATAATACTAATAATAATAATAATAATAATAATAATAATGATAATAATAATTTATATAGGGACTTTCAAAAGGCTGTGCTCATTCCCACTCCATTTCACTCCAAACACTTAAGTTTATTTATTGCTCAAGGTTAAGGTTGACATTTAGGAGACCGATATGGGTTTATTTTCATGAAGTTTACTCAGTGTCAGACAGACATCAGTCCTGAGGATCGGCTTGGCACACACTTTATTATAAGCCATGATAGGCTTCTAATGGAGTAAACATTGAGGTGATGATTTCTAATATCTCAAAGGTCAAACGTTCGGCATAAACAACAGACGTGCAAATAGAAGGCGGCGACTCCTGCTAACTTTAGATCTCCCTTCACAGCAGCACAGGAGGGCGAAGTAGCGTAGGAGTCAGAGCTGACGCATGAATCGCGGCTCTGTGTTGATGAGGACGTCTAACAAGCAAACATAGGGGAAAAAACATTCTATTAAATACACAGAAAAACAAAACGATACAAACAAGTGATGGGGGGGGGAGCACTGATGTTAAACGAGGCGACGGGAGACGGGGAGGCTGCTCGTCAAAGTCGTTCACCTGAGATGAGAAGGTGTTGATCGCTCAGCTGCGCCCGCACCAACTCCTCGAGGTGTTTGGTTGTTTGTTATGACGGTTACATTAATCCCGGTGAATGACAATGTGCGCCCGTGGTGAGTCTTTGCACACAACAACAGCAGCAACAACAACAAAAAAATAGATTTGAGCCAGCCGGAGAAAACGTGGCGTTCCGAGCACAGAATTCTCTGACAGAATGGGAACAACAGGAGCCTCCTGGGGGGGGAAATTACAGGCTCCAGCCCCGTAGTCATCCAGCTTTAAAAGGTAAAAACAAGATGAGTCGTGCGAGTATTGAAGGCTTGGGAGTAATTGGTTAGAGCGCGAGAGAAAACGGCAAGACAAGGGAATCGCCTTCCGGTTTATAGTTTCACCAAGCTCCTCAGAAATTACCGTGTATTAAGTGTGGAAGATTTGCCGCCGAAAATCCAATCTGCTCCGGGCCTCAGTCATATTGCAAAGATGACGACGCCTGGGAACTCGGGGAGGGGGGCTTGAATTATTGTTGTCAGCAGCTGGAGCATAACATGGAGGTGCAACTCGAGAGGAGATAGTGGTGATCTGCACATGTACGCCATTGAGATGTGTGTGAGGGTGTGTGTGTCTGATTCCTCAGTTTGATTTCTCTATAACGCTGACCTTTTCTTTCTCAACCCCTTTAACAAGCCATAGTTCAGGATGCATGCATGCGTGGGTGTGTGTTCGTGTGTGCATGTGTGTGTTTGAGAGAGAGAGAGAAAAATACCCACATTTTAACATTGCTGTATTATTCTCTGTTCTTATTACTGGGTCTCCTTTATTGTCCGCTCACTTTCTTCCTTTCCGTTTGAGCTCCATCCTAATCACCTTCTCCGCTCATCCTTTCAGTTTGTTGAAAGAGGATAAAGCGGCTCGCTGTTTGGCACATTTTAAAGTTTTATCCTCTCTTTAAATGGCCCGACCGTATGGCCGCGGCGCGCCACAGTAAAACGCGCCATTAACGGGAATAAAAGCAGGATTTTTTTTTTCTCTTTTTCCCCTCCGCCGTAGACAGTTCTGCTTTGTGCTGAGTGAAATCCCCTGCACCCCCACCCCCCTCATCCTCCTAACCCCTTTTTGTGTGCCTCACACACTTTTTCTTCGCCCGCGGCATGTGCATGGTTTGGGCCCTGTGTCACGGAGGCACAGCCAACAGGAGGTGGAAAACTAGTAAAGGTAACTGTCAGGTGAAAGACAGAGCAAGGCCTTACACAGAATGACTGCAGGCTGTACACACGGGCCAGGGAAGAGGCTCTTTTTTCTCTCTATCTGACTGTTTGCATCTCTTTTTTTATCTGCATCATGCATTTCAATCACAACCCTCTACTGAAGCGAGGCGTGATAATGACGCTGACCTCAGCGCAGCGAATGCGTCTGAAGAATGAAATATTTGATGTTGCTTTTCGTAGCAGCATGGCGCCCAGCTTTTGGGTCAAACAGAAAAAGCAAGTATGCTCTGCACTATGAGTTATTTATGTCCGCAGTGACTCATGCGTTTGCTGAAGTTTGCTGCATTAAAGGTGAAGTAAAGTGCAAGGCGAGGGGACGGCAGAGCGGCTCCCTTCAGGGGCAACGATGTTATCAATTTTCTGCTTCATCACATGCACATTATTTCTTTTGGCCAAATACAAAGCCGACCTTTTTCTCCTCTTGACATACAGGTTTTTTTTTTGTTTTCAGTTACTTTCCTGGCTGTAAAACTTCAACCTCCCAAAAATCCTTTAACTTGTTCAATCTTGTTTTGACAGAAATCTGAAAAAGCACTTAAAGAAACTTTGCTGAAAAACAAAACTAAAATCGGATTTTTTGAAATCCAGCAAACGGTGAAATCCTCCTCGGACATGGCTCTCACACCTCGTGCCGCCATATTGGTCAGGGAGTGGAGAGCAGCTGATAATTCGTGTCTTGAACATAAACAAATTTTACCTCAGTGTGGAACGAAGACGGGTTGTTGCAGCACAAACCTCAAGGCAGAAAAGCACTTTGTGCTCAGACCCCTCAACAAGATTGCGGCAACACAAAAGCACCCAGAGAGCCCAGGCGGATCCAAAACACAGTCATTTTCATTATTATGTTCCAAAGTAGTTGCACTTTGTTTGTTCTTCTCATCAGTTGTGCTTTTTACTCAGCTTGTCAATCATCCTCTGAAATGCACCTTTGTGACTTTTTGTCTGACTGGTTTGCTGATGCTCTCTGATTAATGTGATATTAAAGTAGAGCACAAAGAAGATGGTTCAGACTAGGGCTGTTGCGATATACCGGTATTGACAATAATAGTGGTATTGGAAAGGAAATTTCAATATTGTGTTAAAAATGCGCATATGATTATATCGTGTCAATCATCTTGTGCCACTTGAAAACAGCCTAATTTTGGATGCAGGTACTGTTTTCATATTGTCTTTATACCACCTTAGACAGCTATTTTTGTTGTTATTAATCTGCCAAACGAGAAAAAACTTCATAAATAAAGTTAAAGATCAATTTCATTTATTGTACTATTATTATTTAAACTTTTGGTGACATTGTGATAATATTGTTATCATGACATTTTTTTGCTCACGATAATCGTGAAGTGAGAATCTGATATTGTAACAGCCCTGGTGCGGACTGAAACGGAATCTTATAGATCTTAAGCAGCAGACGGACAGCCAGCAAAAATGGAACTAGTAAATCTTGAATGACTTGCAGAAGTAGAAGTAGTGGCGTGAGCTGGGGAAAAAAATGATGTCTGCTACTTGTCTGCGGCGGAACAATCTGGCAGCAAGTGGAAGCAGAGCCAGAGGTGGCAGCATGGCGGCTTGATGGGTTGATGGTTGAGGAGCTGATGAGGGACAGGTGCGTCGATCGCCAGGTGCCAGGAAAACAGGAGGCCACCGTCAGAACTCAGACATGTTTTGGGCAGCGACAGCGGGGAAGGAGCTGTCAGAGAAAATACTCAGGAAATGTGGAGCTATGACCGAGAGTGTGATGACTGCCAAGACAGCAAAGTCCTCTGTGTCTCTATGAAGCTTGCTGAAACCCAAGCTTTTTCTTTCAGAAGATTTTTATAGCTTTTTATAGTAGAGTTTCGCATTTGAAGAATTGCAGCATATTGTGCGTAAATGTGGTTTTAAGGTGCCTGATGTAATATTTGATAACTTAATAAGCACGAAGAAGCTGTTGGGGATTTCTTAACATGATAAGTAATGAATAATTACGGTGAAATTTAAAGTAAAACATTACAGAAATCACAGTGTTAAAAATAACGTTCAAAATATAAATTATTGTCACGCATTTTAATCCATCCATCCATTTTCTACCGCTGCTGTTCAGGGTTGCAGGTGGCTGGAGCCAATCCCAGTTTACCTTTGGGGTCCAGGAGGGTCCGACACCAAAACTTTTTTATTGGATAATGCAGTAGCCTACAGGAGTCGTGAGGTCGAGAACTAAACTTCCCTCCATTTAATCGAAAAAGTCAGCTAGCTATTTTATGCAGAGCAAACCCTTTTGATGAAGAAGATGGAGAAAAGAAAAAAGTATGAAGAATATCAGACATTTCAGCATGGTCTCTAAATGTATTCTTTATTATATAAAGAATACATTTAGAGACTTATTATACTCTAAAATTGTTGGGTCTTACTTGAAAAAAACACATGCATTTAGTTGTATTCAGCGTTGGCTCTCAGCCAAAAAGGTTCCCGACCCCTGGTCTAAAAGAAAACATGTTTCATTACCAAACAAAGTTCTAATAAACACAGAAGCTGCTAAGGCTAAAACATAAGCATGGAGAGCCCTACCAGCCGCTAAAGCTGAAGTGAAAATTAAAACGAGTGGAGAGGTGTACCCTTTTGTTTTGGTCTGAAATGCTGGTGCTGAGTATTTATGGTGCAGGTGTTCCATATCAACTGGATAAGATTATAATTTTCAGATCTAAGCTCCTCAACATCAAAGGCACCCCCCCCTCCCGCCCCATTCACACAGAGATCAGAGACATACAGTTAACAGACCTAAATTATCCCAGCAAAGGCAGTGGTTTCACTCTCCCTTGCGTCTTTGCAGCAGCTGGGACAGAGCTTCCATTGACATGCCTTCGGTACACAACTCCTCAAGCCTCCTCATACAGTGTTGCTCAGGGCGACACACCTGCATGGCAGCCAGCCAGAGCCTCCATGTAAGGACAAGACATGATTAACCCCGATGTCACTCCTGACCTCTCCATAAAACAACACCTTTCACTGATGCTATCGCGGCTAGATTGAATCCTTTGGCGATGTAGTGTAGTTCAGTTCAAAGGCTCCGGAGTAAAAAGCTTGACTTGGCAGCAAAAAAGAGGCTTCTTCAGAGTTAATGAAAGCAGTCTGAGTGTGTGCCAGAACAACATGCATTAACATATGAAAGAAAGGCACTCACTCAAAATGTCCAGGTTTTTTTTTCCTTGTGTCTCATTTGCTAAATGTAATTCGCAATTTTACCAGAATGGCAGGAACTCTGGATGAGCATATTAGAAGATGCCGTCAATGTTTGTCCCCATATTTCATTGATTGTAGACATTTCATTGGCTGGTGATAAAGATGACCTCAGGATCATGCTTGCTGAGCTAGCACGGTTAGCAGACACCATCTGTAATTATGTTATCTAATCATGGCAGGGAGGCTCGGTTGAGAACAGGTTTCCATAGTAACTGCTGGTATAGTGTTACATTAACACTTTCAAAAAGGTTAAATATTAAACACCGAATGAACAAGAGTCTTTCTCCTTTTTTTCTTATTCTTTTTTTTGTTTTTACATAAAAGAGATATCAAAAAGATCGATTTGACCTGCGACACCTCTACAAGAGCTCTACAACATAGTTGGAATAAATCGTGCATACGCTGCAGAACTGGCTTAGATGAGAAGGAAGAAGTAGGGAGCAGTACTGAACATATAATACGTTAACATAACACAAAAATCGACCATCTGAAATGGATAAAGCTTGTCAACACTCAGCAATTATTGTTTTCCGTACTACAGATAGCGGCGAATGTTCTTAGTACCATAATATGTCATGTATTTGTGCACCAAGACGTGTAGCAATGATATACTATTGATATACTAATCAATCAAAGGTGTTACAATTTTAGCCTCTAGAATTTAGGATAACAAGTTTATGATGATGATAATGATGGTGATGATGATGATGACGAGGAGGAGGAGGAGGAGGAGGAGATTGTTTATTGGGCGCTCGGCAAAGCATGCCCGGCCCCCCCCCCTTGTGTGCTGTGTGGAATTCCTTCCCTCCGTTTCTTCTTTTTTGTCGCCATGCAAACCATGCCGCGGCCCTTCATCACTCTCCTTTAGAGGGGTGGCCAGCTCTTGATAAGCAATCATCAAAAGCATCTGGGGATTTTATCTGTCCTGTTTAATCGCAGACTTGAGCTTTCCTTTTTCTTTTTTTTCTACTTTTTTTTTA
The DNA here is from genome assembly GCA_903171835.1 of Mullus surmuletus. Classification (NCBI taxonomy): domain Eukaryota; kingdom Metazoa; phylum Chordata; class Actinopteri; order Syngnathiformes; family Mullidae; genus Mullus; species Mullus surmuletus. The sequence continues at coordinate 117,560 of CAESWR010000298.1, forward strand.
CGGCCAATATCCACCACCACTTCTCGGCTCTCCCCAAATAAAAAGGACAGCTCATTTTCAAGGAGCGCCTTGTGGCTTATCAGAGGGGGTGGAACGGTGCTTTCTCTTCCCTTCAGGCCTGTAAACTGAACGCTTTAGTAATGAATCACTCTGTAACCGCACCCAAGTGGACAACGATTTGTGTCTGTCCCTGTCCGCTAACCCGGGCTCCACCGGACATGAGGGACTTCAGGAAGCTACCCACTCATGGGGGTGGAGGTGGGGGTTGCTCTTGTATCGGTGTCGGTGTGGGGATGAGAGCCGCTTCAACGCTATATGCGTGTCAGACATGCAACATAACCCTGCCCATCAGTATTATGGTAGCGTATTAGGGTAGCACCTTGGCTGACAGCTGAACAATTGTGTTATACTTCTGCCGTTGCCCGATAGTGTCATTTTCATGCTCCTAGCTCTTCCCTGTCATTTTCCCCTTGCCTGATCCCCTTTGAGATACTGATGGTTACACACAGACCGAGGAATATGGAAAACACGCGGTGTGGCGCGCTCCTTCATTGCAGCTGTCATACTTCATTGAAATGAAAAGCCAGTGGGGGGAAGCCAGACAAAAAAAAAAGGAGAGAGGGGATAAGGAGGTAAAAATGTACAGGGTTTGGGGCGTTTATCATCATCCGCTTGACACACATGAGAGGCGACAAGCGGCAGTGATAAAGGAAACACGGGAAGTGATGAATGTGGTTGGAGTGTAAACTTTAATGGGCCAACCCCTTGGATGGGAGCAATTTGCCAATATTTAATTAACTGTAATGTGATCAATCAGAGTGTTAAAGGATGGAGCTGTTCCGGTGGGGCGCCCTGCCAGCCGCGCTCATCCTATAGCTCATTTAGTGGCGAGGAAGCTGCGAGGAAGTGCGAGCAATCAACAAAAGGGACTCTGGGGTCTGAGAATCTCTCTGTCTACTAATTCTATCTGGTTTCAGGTTTCACATGCAAGCTTTGTGTTTAATTGTTTTTAGCAGTTAGGCTGGAATAGGGCATCACAAGGTCTTCCTCCACCGTCACTGGCTGCATGGGTGTGTTTGGTCGTTTAACTTGGTTCAACACAAGTATTACCGTGCACATGTCATTTTGATATTTATCTGACGCATTTCAACATCTATTAAATTGGATGACATTTTGTACAGGCCACAGTGGTGCCCACCAAAATATTTTCCTTGGATGAATTCAATAGTTTGAAATTTTGGGTTTTGAGAGTGATTGGATGGATTTGATTATTATTTGATTGATTGTATTGAGTCTAAATGTATGTCATGTATCTGTGTGTGCCTTTTCAATGTTCTTCTATTTTGTCAGTACCTGAATGAGATGATGGCTGCATGAAATCCCACATTCAGAATCCGGAACATGTAGAAAATACAACTAACTGCTCCAACTCAAACAAATGAAAACAGGTTGTAGCAGCTGTTGAGCATAACCACTTTGCAAGCCATATCTCCATCAACAAGCAAACACTGGCAAAGGAAAGGCCAATTCTTAGCTAGGTTCACTGTTTTGCTATTCCTTTTTGTCAAACCATGTACTACAAAACTTAAGATTTTGTCACACAAGTTCTGCCAACATCATTTTGATGATCTACCCCCAGTCTCTTAACTTCCCTTTTTTGCCCTTATAAGTCCTTAAAGAAAACACAAGAACAGATAAACCACCACATGCTAGCTTCCAAATATTAAGCATCTTTTGCCCTACGATAACCTGCTGCTTGGCTTGTGCTGCATGAAATTAGACCCAAAGTGTTTTTCTTGTAACTATTTGGTTTTCTTACCAGCCCAGATTTCATTGTAACTTTAAATAATCATGTGTATTATATTGAGACAAAATCTTTCTCATCTTTATCGTGTAATGCTAGCCCATTTATACCAACCATCATTGATAGTATGAAAGAGCATAGCATAGCATAGCAGATCTACCGTTGGTCCATGATACAATCATAATCAAATCAAAACATTACTATGGCTGTAGTGATAACAAATCACTTTGGGGCCTGTTTTTGAAATAACAAAGCATTCTTCGCTCTCTGCATTTAGTCAGGACCAGAGGAAACTAAATCAAATTTGAAAACAAGGAGAAGAGGCTGTGATTTATATAAAAAGAAAACAACCCTGGCTGGCCTTTAACAGCATTGAGGCCTCTCCAGACACCATCCCCTCTGAGGTCAGGCCTGCTCTGCATTTGAGCTCTTGTAATTCAATGCAGCCTCTATATGGCTGCTTAACAAAATAAAATCTAACAAATAAATAAATTAAATAATCTTAAATGTCTCCTCACAAACATTGGGCAGAGGCACAGACACAGACTGTACAAATACATTACATCATTAGAACAGCACCTTAAACTGTCAGCTAAAACAGATAATGGCAAGACTAAGTGAGAACCAAGTGCAAATTGATGGCATAGATTATTCCAGCCTCAATTTTCTACTTGACCTTTATAATTCAGCACCAAAAATAAGGGCGCCTGAGCTTTCTTTTTGGTTCATTTCCCAATCTGTCAGCAAGCGGTGGCGAGGCAGTGTCGGGGACAACCCGTATATGAATTGGCTAATAAAAGCGTGGCTGATTAAATTAAGGAGGTAATTGGACTCCTGCATGTGTAATAAAATAAAGCAGGTTCGGCTATAATAAAATTGTCAACTCAAGATTTAAGTTCTCTGTGGTACTTTTCCCCCCTTCCTGGGAGATTTTGGATGGCGGCTGCCAAAAAAGAATGAGACACCACAAATACCTTGGAAAATAAAATTGCAACTCAAGTTGCTTAATCTCTCAGGAAAATATACTGGAACCAAAAATGCTTCTCAAAAATCACTTATTGTTCTTTCAAAAAAACCCGAATGTCCCTTGGACAGTCCTTAGATGTGCCTTAATGTGGATCTCCGAAGCACTTTCTGAAAAATTAAGTACAATGTAAATGTGGTAGAACCCTAATGTGAAAGAAAATTATTTATGAAATGGTTGTCAACAGGTGTTGGAACCCTTATTATTATGCCAAAATTATCACTGCTTGCAAATGCAAAGTTTTTTTTAATTTTTATTTTTTTTCCTGTGAAACATAATATGACCATGGCCATGTAGGACATGTTACAATAAATAATCAAGTCTACTGTAAAATATCAACCCTCCAATGAGCATCATGGCAACTAGCTTGATATAATCATATTTAATGCTGCTAGAAGATACAGTGATACCTGTTATAAAAGACCTTTCGGGGGCAGGGATCGGGGAAACGTCGACTTTTGCTTCCAGCTCGGAGGTCTGCTGCAGGTGTGCCTGTAAAGTGTAGCTGATGCAGCAAATATTATAGGCCAGGAGCTTAACAGGGAAGAGTTTCCACGGTGGAAAATATCATATTCAAGCATACTTTTGGCTGTGCCATTGAATGATTCTGATGCGTGGATTTGTTTGGTTACAGGTTTTTTTTGTTCTTTTTTCATCTCTCTGTGCTTTGGGAACTTTAGCCTACATAGTACAGCAGTTTTGTGATATCCAGCAGGGCACTTTTACTTCAGCTCCCATCAGAACCTGACTATCACTATGTCAACATACACATACACATCCGCACGCACACACAAACTATCCTCGCCAGCACCAAAACCACCACGGCAAGTGATTCATCAGCACTGATTCCTCCCCAGTGGGGGAATGTGTTAATTACAGAGGGTCAATCGATAATATCCACTAAATGATGGCTCAAAGGCATTTGTATGTGTGTGTTGTGTGTTTCTGTGTGTGCGTGCAAAAAGCCCTCTTGGGATACGTACAGTGTTTTGTACCTGCATGATGGATGGTGTGAGTGTTTTAGCCATGAGCTGTGTTTTACAGGCGGTGAGTTGTCGTCTCTGCGTGCTGACCCTGTGACAGGCAGCCTGGAGCTCGGCCAGCCACTGGCGGGCAGGACACAGCTGGAAGGAGGACGCCATGAAAAATCCATCATGCTTTTTTTCTCCCCTTACTGAAGGCATGGACGTCCAGCCAATAAAAATAAGTTCCAAACACTTTTCCCGGTCTAACGCGGCGCTGAGGGTTGACGCGCTTGTGTATAGAAGCAGCTGGAGGGCAGCTTGGTCTGATGAATCGGAACGAGTGAGCGCTCATATTGAGGTTCGTGCTGCTGATTAGAGGATCAAAGCGAAACCTTCCAGTCACAAGCTCACGTCTCTAACCTTAAGGGCAAAACGGACTTACCCTCGATCTGACACAGGGTCCTGGATTCAGAACACAACGTTAGCGGGTGAGCTTTTCAGTTTAGCATCGATCTTGGTCACTTTGGATTTATTAGAAATTAGGGTTGCACAGATTTACTCAAGTGAAAACAATCAAGGTAAAGATTGTTGGCTTTTTGAAAACAGGTTCCAGGTTTTATTCATATTCATTTCATGTGGTGAACCCTAAAATATGTGTTGACACGTGTTCAGTGGAACAAATAATGATTCAACAGAACATTTTTATTCACATGCTTTACAGAACTGGTACTTTGGGCAAGTCCATAAATAACACTGCCTCAAAATGAGCTGATGAATGAATCACATGAATGTTGCTTTGAACAAATCCTCAGCAGCAACATTTTATTTTATGTTTTGTTTGTTTTCATTTCATTATTCATTATTTCTTGTTCAGTGGTTCTTTAGTAGTTCTAGATAAATGAAACTAACTCAATGTGGAATTTGGGAAAATGATCATTATTTTATAACACAATGTTTTGGATGTTTGAGAGCTCCAAACGATCAGTGCCTCATTAAAGAACAAAACAAACGCAATAAAATAAATTGAATTCACAACTTGCACAAAGTGCAAATGAGTCCTTCAAATAGACTTCTGACAAGGTACGCCAAATCCTTGCTTGTAGCTTCCTCTACTCGCCTCCTCAATGTGCATTTTAGCAATTGGGATGTCATTCAAGACGGAGCGCTGAGACCGATTTTTACATCACGATTTGAAAGAGCAAGGAGACAAGGAGGCACAACAGGGAATCGGGATTGACCTAAGGATCAATCTGGCAACCATACACAACACAGGAGATGAGAAAACTCAAGCAAAGGTACAAAATGTCTCTGTTTACACGGAAAGAAGGAGGCAGAACTGAGTCAGAAAACACATGGGGCGAACATGAGACAAACAGTAGTTATCTCAACACTCACAAGGTTCTAACACACTGGGGAGGTACTGGATACACATGCACACATGAGAAAGGAGATAACAAGACGCAGGTGTAACACATAAGGGAGGGAGCAGGTAATCACTCATGAGGGTGGTGAAAACATCTAGAATCACACAAAGCAGGCAGGATGTGGAGAACACACCGACGTTTCAAAGTAAAGGTGTAAGCTAGAAGTACTGAAACAAACATAACTCGACGGGACATGACAGTCATTAAAACAAACCCTAAAGGACCCAGAACACAGACATAAATAATCATCTTTGATTGGTGTTTGTAGAAAAAGAAAGCCTCTTGAAGAACCAATAAAATCATTGTAGCCAGGAGAGACAACGTGAAACAAATAATGAGGAATAGTATAGTATCATCAAACATGCAAATAATTGTGAAAATGAGAGTCAAACCTGGATAAATAGAATAGCATACTGACTGTTAAGTATCGCTTTGGCATCAAGTGGACTGAAGCCTTTTCATCGCTTTGACTTTTATGTGTTTATGTGAAAATATGATAAAAAATCAACAGCGATGGAGCCGTGTCTAAATAAAGAAAGAGAAATGCATTTTTTTCTGTGATCGCTCTTATTTTGGTATGATTGAGAGAGACGGGTCGAAGACTGCGCCTTCCGCGGAGATTGAGGCCGCCGCCAA
>CAESWR010000298.1:123448-133631 GCA_903171835.1 Mullus surmuletus
AGCTGTCATGGATGGGGGAGCATGAGCGTGTGCGCGGGGAGAGGATAAAAACAATAAAGCCACAAAAGAACAGAGGGTCGCCCGGGGAATGGCGCTAAACCACTAATAACGCTGTAAGGAATTTTGCTAATTTTCTGGATGAAAAGCATCATTTAGCTGCAGACAAATTTGCGTAAGACTCCACAGTAATTAGAATCTGGGGATGTGATTATATAAGGGCGTCACGGCAAGCAATGACAGGCTTTGAATCCTGCATAAAAGCAAAGAGCCACAATAACAACAACAACAAAAGAAATTAATGTAAACACATTGGCAGAGTATTATCATAAGAGTCCACGCTTATTTGGAAGTCAGTCAAAGATATTACTCAACGTTGCTTCAGTCAACATGTAGCTATTTGCATATCTTTGATTCATCACGTGAAGGTACCTGGCTGCAACGCAACACGTTACCTCCCGACTTTGCATCCTACAGGCTGTGCAGCCGCGGCGTCGAGTACGGTGGCCGAGGGCTGCAAACGCGAAACCCCCGATCCTGGGGGATTGGCCCCTCTTTAAACCTAAACACACGAGCGGGATGGATTTTCTCTGTATTAATTAAGACTTGGAAGAAGTGGAATAAAACTGTAAATTTTCCCTTGGTTTGTTTTTTTTTCCCATTCAAAAAAACGTTAGCAACAAAAACAAGCTCCTCTTGCATAGCGCTCTACAATCATTAGCTGTTGTCTTTTTTACTTATTAAGTAACAAAACAGTTCAATATCACTGCTCGGGTGTTACAAACATTTCCGATCTGCGTTATAATTAATATAGAGAGAATACATTCCACTTGTGTGTTTAAAGAGGGATGGATCCCACAGGATTAGTCCGTCCCTCAGCTTGGTGCCTCTAGTGGCTTGGCTCACTTCCGTTTGGTTTCGTGAATTTCCAGCGTTTTTCTTCTTGCAGCGTTTCCCTTTTTGCAGCGTTTCTCTTTTTGCAGCGTTTCTCTTTTTGCAGCGTTTCTGTGTTTGCAGCGTTTCTGTGTTTGCAGAGTTTCTGTGTTTGCAGCCCTTGCAGACGCCGTGTTGTTGGTTTCCATACAAATCAGAGACTAAACCAGAACGTAAAAGTTCCGGCCAGACGCTTTAAAGGAGAGTTGTGAGAAAAAGTTTGTGTGGGTGCGAGTGAATTAATCTGCTCGTGGGTTGCTGTGGAAACCTGGAGCAGGGCTTGTGCCGCTGCGCATCACACCCCAGCAGGCAGCCGGCGGTGGAAGCAGATCCGCCGGCGTCATCGGGGTGAGTCAGTGTCGATCACAAAGTCGCGCCATCGCTCAAAGCCAACGTTTAGCGACTCAATTTGTCAGTCCTCTAAGCCTTGTGTCCAAAGGCCATCCAGCGCTTTCTGCCCCCTGTAATAGAAATCTAATTTAGCTTGATAGATTTACAGCCGGCGGCGTGGCAGCACAAAGGCTTTCACTGCTGCCTTCATTGATGGGGGCTTCCAGCGTGGTCGCACACAATTTTTTGCGGGGGGCGGTGGGGGAGCAGCTTGAACTCTGAAAAGCAGATTACACGTCACAGGGATGTAAGCGTTAAATTCTTTGACGCCGTGTGGATTAGCGAGCGATGTGTGTGTTACTTGGCATGAATTCTTCCACGCCATTCCCATCGCGTGTTTTCTAGACGCTGCTGAACCATGAGTGTGGATTCGGGGTTAACTTTGTCCGCCCGCCGTGCTCCGCAGTGCCTCAGGCTCCGCAGGTCGGGGCTCACCGCATTGCTGTGGAACTGTGTCACGCTGCTGTGTCCTAAATCCACTAGTTCGGCGCCGCTAGACTGAATACATCCCCCTGCGCCCGGCTGACAAGACCAAGTCCTATTTTGCAGGAGACGTCTGTTTGACAAACTACAAGCACATTTAACTTTGATTGATTACATCTAAAACGGAAGCATCACACACCCGCTATTTGTTTTTTTTGTTAGGTTCAGCTGGTGACTAGACTCAAAAACAGCCTCGTAGGTTGTAAAAAGAAAAAAAATGACTGTGAAATCAACAGCAATACTAAAATACATGGAGCACAGAAGTAAATTATAGAGGGAGACAAGTTCAAGTATCGTTCATCACAAGTTAATCACAGGTCAGTAAAAACACTTTTGTGCAGTGGAACACCACTTGACGATTTATTTAAAGTAAATCAGCAGATCAAATGAAAGATAAAACCCGTATTTACGTAGAGTTTTTAGAACTGAAATGTGTGGGAGTTTACATTTTACTCTGGTGTCCCTTGTCTTGCTCAAGGACACAATCAAACCGGTAACGTGCCAATTACAAGACGCCAGCTCTGCCTACTATATACACTCTACCCGGCAATGCAGCGGAACCTCCTTCTGCTCCAGAGTAAGGTGGGCAAAGCTCAGATGTGACATTAAACATGCTCGGAATTAGGGCTGATATGATATCTGATATTCACTTCACTACTATCATGGGCATAAAATGTCACCACATACTCATGATATCAACAAATATTTGAATAATAATGGTAAAATGAAAGAAATTGATGATTTGCTATCAAAACACCTGTCTAAGGTGGCATAAAGACAATATGAAAACAGTGCTACAAGAGGGAGATGAAGCAGAGCGGAAGAAAAGATGTAAAACAGACACTGTTTTCAAGTTGCACTGCATCATTTACACAATATTATTGTATGCACATTTTTAATCTGATATTGAAATTTCAATTTTTTAATACTACCATTATTGTCAATACCCCTATACTGCGACAGCCCTACTCGGAATGACAAACACATCGGAGACGCCCACACAGACAAGTCGATCAGGAACATATTGGAAAGCCTTTAAATTGCAGTGGAAGTCTTGTTGTTGTTGTTGTTGTTTTTTGTTGTTGTTTATTTTTCGTCACCCCAAGAATTAACTAAAAATCAAGACAAGACAGACTTTTATCATCAGTCACATCGCTGGCTCTGCTTTTAGAGCACAGGTCGAAGCCTCTGCAACAGACACTCACTCTGTTAAGTGGCCATTAATTGCTGGTGTAATGAGGAGTGTAACGGTGTCAGGCCCTATGATCAATGCTCTACTGTGTGTGTGTGTGTGTGTGTGTGTGTGTGTGTGTGTGTGTGTGTGTGTGTGGTGTGTGTGTGTGTATGTGCGTGCGCGGGCACAAACATTGAGCAGGTGCCAGTTGGAGAACCAAACTTAGCTCTTTGAGAGCAGATATTTCAGTTCAACTGTCACTTATAAGCTTGATTGTCCTTGATGCGGAAAATTGGGTTTCTGGGAAATTGTGCTCTCAGTGACGTTAATTTATTTTAATGTGTTGTGGAAAATCCTTGGTGAGATTATGCAGCCCTATTGTTATAGATAAATTCGTTTTTTTTGAGGGGCTGTTTCGTTACAAATTCAGAGAGTTAATTTGAGTTTGATTTTTGAACCAGTACCAATCAGTGCTAGACAAAAAAGCAAGTCATAAAGTATCAAAAGGAATAGATAAATAAATGCTTAGGGAAATGGATAAATAAATAAACTCCAAGAACTTCAAATATCAACTATATGGATTGAGTTTGTTTTATGTATTGACATAATTTTGCATGTATACATCATTTGGCCTAAAAAAAAGTCAGCTTGGGGTCTGTGGGCATGTATGTCTTTGCACTTCCTGTTTGAATATGGCTGGGACACAGTGAGCCGGAGTGTGAGTGGAGTACGGCTCATTACTCATCAGTGATGTACGACTGTTGTCTGTAGCCGGTGCGCCTACACTGCAGCGGCTCAGCTCTCATAAGAAAGCAAATTCTTTTCTATCAAAGTCCTTTCACTTTCTCCTCACTTCTTTTCATTTACACCCACTGTGTGAACAATACAAGCAAAATGAAATGCCTGGACTGAGTAATGGTTGTAGCTTTTCACAAAACCACAGCTCGATAACTTCTAACACAACCCAGAGACATAACTGTAAGGCAAGATCAGGCCAGCCTTTGGAATTATATGAAGTATTATGTGTCGGGGTGGGCTTCCTAAGTGTGGCCCTTTGTCATGGTGCAAGATTCCTTTAGATTAGTTACAAATATTTCCTTGGATTTAGTAATACACAGGACGGAAATTGTTGCTGAAATTCATTTTGACCTTATTTGTTTCCAGTTCTTGTGATCACAGGAACTCCTGGAGGAAAGAAATCTATACTAAATTCTGCTACAGAGCACAGGGTTATCTGATCATTCTGCGGTGACCAAAACGTAATGTCACCACTTGGTGAATGTGTTGCCATCAGAAAACACCTTCCCAGTTTGGTGCATTCACTGGGACCTGAAGAACTGATCTGAATGTAGTGGTCAAATATTATAGTTTTCTTTTATATTATAGTGCTGGCGTCAGGATTGGACACAAATATTGTCTTGGACTCAAAGCCCCAATCAGATGTTACCTGTAATTATCAAAACCTTTTTGTGCAAATATAGTCATTACGTTGTTAAAATGCATGACTCACATCTTGAACTTGAAATGTTAAATGAATCCCTTACAATTTGGTGCCAAGGTTCACTTGGAGCCAAAGATTGGGTGTTGAAATAATACATTGGTGTTGAAATAATAAATGAAGAGCACCCTTAACTAAGAATGCATGGGGGAAAGTGAATGCAGTCCAGACCATCATACTGGAATTCTTTAGATTTCACACAAAACATCCACTTGGAGGGTAGAATGTTAAGTGTGCAGCACTGTCACCAAACATGTACGGGGCAAAATGAATGCAGTACCTCCTGACCAGCATACTGGGATTTCTTTAGATTTCACAAAACATTCACTTCAAAAGATATTTAGAATTTGGTGCTCGGAGGTCACACCTGAATAATTCCCATTCCGACCGTGGCATGATTTCACACAAAAGTTTAATAGGTATAAAACAGGTTCTTCTCACATGAAAAAATATCAATGCCACCCCTACTGTGACATTTTCATGTTCTGGCAAATATTGGAAAGTGTAAGCTGCTAATTCAAGTTTCACTTACACTTCCTCGCAGTGAGTTGCAGCCGGAACGCTTCAGTCTCCCCATTTTCTAACATCAGAGGCACCTTTAATGCCACAGCTGCCGACCTGAAGTTGGCGTTAAGGATGTAAATGACCACGGAAATTCTCTGCTGAACACAATTCCATGAGGCTGCCTCCGGGGTGATGGAGCTCGGAGACACGTGTGCATGCATGTTCGGAGGCGTTCAGTACAGCCAATATGTGTGTGTAAAAAGAGAGGAGTGTAGAGCAGACATGGCCCTGGAAATCCAACAGCTCTCTCATCTTGCTTAATGATACATTTGCGATGATATATTTGCGATGATGACATCTCTCATTGTAATTTGAAGTGCTGCCGTCCGTGTCAGAGCCGCCGCGCAAGACAGGATGTGAAATTGGGGTCTTAGAATGGGATGCTTTATTAGCTGCTGGATATTGCCAAGGTGGTTAAGATGGGCTATTTGATTTGCACTGCTCCTTTCATTTACTCTGTTTGATTTGCGATAAGTGACTTTTCCTGGGGAAGAAATCAGTAGTAATTTCACAGTTTGTACTCGCCGCCCCCCCCTTCCTCTCTCTCTTCCCATTTCCAGGATTGCTGTACGGTCCTCACACACTTTTCAGCGACTCCCATGTTCCTGCCTGAAGGCATGATTGCGACACAAATGAATTGATTCCAATACAAATGAACACATGATCGTAATCCCATGCTAAGTGGCTGCTGCTTAATTTCCTATTGATGAATGAACTGCCTTCGCCGCTGCTCAGAACAATGGTTTCTAATTAGAGTGACACTAATTGTGGACACATTGATTGGCTGATGGGGCAATCTTGTGAGGATCTGATTGGATCAGCTGAAGAGCTCCTTCCTCGACAGGGCACGGGGCCCCGTTGATTTTAAACGCACGAACGGCAACATTTTGCATCCATCAACATTAGTCTGCGAAAGCTTTATGCTGAATCATTTTAAGACAACAGCAGGAGGGTTTTAGAGATGCAAGGCGACTAGTAGAGCAGCCTGTGAACAGAGGGGAAAAAATAAATAAAAAGCGCTATGGTGCTGGGAGAATATCAATTAGCATCATATGCATGCATCATAACTTTCACAACATGACTCTAATGACCCCAGATTTCTTTTTTTTAAGGAATAAAAACAGGGGAAAAAAGTTCATATGCCGTAAAGGTGGAGTGTGACAAAGAAGGTTAAGGGAGCACAAATTGCTGGTGATGAATGCGCCTTTTATAAAGTTTTTACCCCCGTAACCCGCCACAGTAATGCAAAAATGAAAGTCCTCAATCATGCAAGTCTCTGCAACCTCGTCATGTCCCACTGCGTCGTATTTGTTAGGAATCAATTCCTTTGTGCCAGAAAAAGAAGAAAAAAAGCGGGACATTTGTCATAAGTCAGTCACGGTGTCGCTAATGTCCATCACAAGTTGAATTATAGAGCATGGTAAAGGTGTAGCCATGGCAACAGCGCTGAGGTTTAATTAAAATAAAGTGTTTTATTGTGAAATATTAGCTTATTTTATCGGGCCAGGTAGTCCATCATGCAGGAAGTTTAACCGCATGGATGGCTCAGGACACATATGTGCATGTGCTCCTTAAGTCCACCTTTCCACTTTTAGTCTTTAAAACAGCTAAACTCTTTTCTTCATTAAAGTCCTGCCAGCCGCAACACAAAGGCCATTCCTTGGAGGATGGAGGGGTAAAAAAGAGTTAAGCTAACTGTTTAATTCAATTCCACCACTGAATGGGGAGCAATGTAATTATACACTTTCTGCTCTAATCACCCAGCGAGCAGTTGTAGCCCCGAAAAGTCGGAACATGTTCATCCTTAATATAAAGTGCAGAGCTCTGCCAGAGTCCCCCTTGTAATTCCAGAGGAAAATATCTGAATTTGCTGATAACCAAGCTCGTACCTTCAGCTTTGCTCCTCCTGAGACAGGTATTTCGTTATTTGCTCTCGGAAGGTGCAAAGGTTCAAAAAGGTGCAAAAAGAAATTCCCCACAATTCTTCAATGGTCCACCTACACCCTTCCCTGAAGTTTAATGACATCTGCTCCAGCAATTTTCAAACAATCCTGTTAACAATTTGGCTTGAATCCCCCCAAAATCCACACTTTGATTGACACAGACTGTATCAAAGAAGTGGGCGGGGACTGATTGAAGTCACCAACTAGCCTGGTTTTTGGATGTAAGGAGGGTAGATATTTGTTGTATTTTTGTGTTGGTTTTCTTGATTTGATGATGGAGTTTAAGAGAAGCTTTCAAAAAGATCCTACCTGTCACTAAAATTTAGGGGGGTCCCGACACGATAATTCAGAATAAAAAACAAGCATCAGATTATAACGCTCTGTATCTAAAATCTCCAATATAAGCACTCGGATACAAGCAGTCCATCCAGACTATGCTCCAGCACTTCTATGTAGAATACTCTTATGTTTAAGGTTAAAATGTAAATGTAAGCCACTGGTTGATAATAAATGGGTCAGTTTTTCTCATAACCACTGTTGCTGACTATTGTTCTCTGTTTGATTAATATCACTTGATCAAGCCTTTTCTAACATTCCATACTACAAAATAAGTAATAAGAGTATGTATGATTCGTGCTGGATCGATATCGGTATCGGTTAATACTCAAGGCTGCAATTTTTGTATCATATCTGAAGTGAAAAAGGTGTATCTGGACACCCCAACTGAGATGGGACACACCTTTGTCTAATCATGGTTTTAGAACTTTATACTATAGCAGTAAAGCTAGGACCACACTTAGCTTTAGCAATAGCAAAAAAAAAGTTTGTGTTTAATTTTGGCAGCAATACAACATGAAGGTCTGTGAGGAATTGACTCTTTTGATGTGCGCCCCGAGTGGCCAGTCAAGGAGCTGCAGAGTTTGCCACCATAAAACAAAGAATGAATCAAACAGGCAAGTCAATATGTGACAGCTCTAACAGCGCCTCCCCATCATGCGTGATGTCTAATCCACCGTGAGTGATGACAGAATTGCAAAGACGGTGTGTACAGTAGCATGTGTTTCCTCTCTCGGGGGGCCGGGGCGGTTCAGATCGAATCATTGGGTCTGATCCGGCGGAATGAAATGGAGTTAGACTAGGGGGGCTCGCAGCGCCAAGACTCTCGCTCTGCTCTAATGTAATAAGAGCACACTGAGAGAAACACGGATTAGACCGTAATCCACCTGCATCTCTTTCTCCGACTCATCAATCCAGTGTCTCCTTGCCAAACTCAATCAGTTTATTTCAACAACCTCCCCCCCCCCACCACGTCTCCCTCTTAGCCTTACCTCCACTAGATTTTCGGATTCTGTTCCCTCCATCGCACACACTCATCAGCCTTGTAGGTTGATTAAAATTGTCAGCCGTTCCATAGTCGGGAACGTGCTGCAAGTTTTTGATGAACTTTGTGGTTTCATCACATTTCCGCTCAAAATGCAGCCCAAATTAATCCCAGCGAATCCCCCCCCCCACACACACACACACACATTATCACATTGTTACTTCAAGATTCATTCATTGCGTTACTTGATGGGACAAAATGTACAGCTGCAAAAGAAACTCGCGGTTTGAATTTGAGGCCTTATGAACAGGATTTCCTGCCAGTTTACGAGTGAATTTTCCAGTTTCAATTCATTTGGTTTAAAACGATTATGGTGTTGGCAGCAGCGGCAGCCTGTGTCAGACAGATTAGCCATATGACTGCATATAAAATGCTTCTACTTCAGCCCTTCTTCCAAATTTGAGGATCTGAGTTTTGGCTTAGCAAACTTATCCAAAGAACTTGTTTATCCTACTTGATGTGATGAGCTCCTGCGCCTGTGGACGCCTCGCTGTGTTTTGCCGAGGTGTTGAGCCAAATGCGCTGATCTGCCTAAGAAATGACAACGGCTTTGCTTTTGTTTTGGCAGTTGGCTTGATGCTGAATTAGTTTGTGACCTTGCTCTTCTTGTATTAGCTCAAAGTGGGATCTTTCCTGATGAAAAAACCTGACCCAAAATTGGATTGGAACCCCCTTCCTTTTTAATGGTTCGGAGGATCTGCCTGGACATTGAAAGCTTTCCTTTTCCCTTCCTCTTTAAACACCATCCATCACTCAGTTTACTTATTCACTGGGGATCCCAGTATTGCATGTTTATCATGTTGGCTGCTGGCTATCCAGTTGGTTGGTCATATCATCATTTTGGTCCAAATCTCTCAGTGACTATTTGATCCACCGATGTTAAGTTTAGCGATATAATGGATCTCCAGTAGACGAAACATTGGTCATGTCTTAATTTTTATTTTACCACCATCGGCATGAGGGATCACTATTGCCATAGCTGTAAATTTATCTTTCATCAACACGTGATCAGAATGGACCAGCACTTTCATTAACGGACACCTCGGCTGCTACCACTGTATGGCGTGGTGTTAAACAGGGGCCCATTTATTGATCGAGTACCTGCTTCCACAATTGTCTGAATTCCAGTAGGCTCACAAACATGCTGCAAAACATCAACTTGCTAATGTGCATCCGAAATCGTACATCCTAAATCCAGTAAGATGTCACCTCAAAGCACCAAGTAAGCACTCACGGGAAAGATGGAAAATACGGACCCACAGCAAGCATAATTCTGATTGATCTGCAGTGATCAGAACCAGCATAACATGTGACTATCCCTCCCACTCGGCCAGTCTGTGACTCATCTCTGCTCAGCTTGTGTGAATCACCTGCTGTGAAAGCACCTCCTGGCAATTAGTGGAGGCATGTGGCCCTTGCTTCTTGCACATTTCCAACAACTGCAGCAATTTAATTGAACTGAAGCACGATAAAGAGTCATAATGCAGACAATCAATCTGAATATGTCTATTTCAGTCTTAGATTTTAGCTCCGGGCGTGTTTATCAAAGAGTCAATACTATACTGTTATTGAGCAGCGAAAGAACATCATTGACTTGCAGAGATCAGAAACTGCAACAGCCTCAGCAAACCACCATCACAGCCCCAAGTGGACTAAATATCATTCCACTCCTCTAAAAGCACAGCTAGTCTTAGAAAAGTATATGAGCTTTAATCCAAGACGCCTAAATGCTTAAAATGTTTTCTCAGTCTCTTTCAAGCCTTACCCCCCCCCCTCCACCAACACACACACACACACACCCCACCCCAGAGGGACGGCGG
>CAESWR010000299.1:69831-83079 GCA_903171835.1 Mullus surmuletus
AACACTAAAAAAAAAAGAGAGGAAAAAAGGAAAAGGGAACCGGCGAGGTAAGTCGCTCGCTGCAAACGCCTTTTTTCTGCAACAAACAAACACGTCCGTCGCGCGTCTGCAGCGGTTTGGCGGAAGAAAAAGCGTTGTTTGGCTGCTTTTATTGTCCTGTTTTGTTGCGAAATGACGCCTCGGTGCACAAAGACCGGCTCCACCGGGGCACCGGGGAGGCGAACCCAGCCGGGGAGATTCTCGCTCCCCAACAACCGCAGTGTGACTTCGCCTCTTGTTTTTGTGCTGTAAGTTGCGTGCATGTGCAGTTATTACACAGTGTTGTTAGCACTTTTAACCTCTTCATTCCCCGCACAAGTCACATCTCGCTGCGGGTGTGAGCGCAGCCTCGCCGGCCGCAGCACGCGTGCGAAGCGCGAGAAAACAAGCCGAAGACCGAAGCGCGTCCGCCGGCTTTGTTGACACAGTACTACACGGTAGTTACTTTCCCCTCCTCGAGTGATTCGACACGCCGCGGGTCGGCTTTGCTAGCGGAAAGTCGCGCACTGGGGCACGTTCGCGGGAAAAATGGACAACGCGAGACTTCGACTTTCTATACATCGAGGAGGAAGGGGGAGGAGGGACGGGCGGCAGCGTGGCTCCGCGGCCCCGCAGCACCGCAGCACCGGGCCCGGCCCGCCGCACGCTGCCCCACCGGTGTGTGTGTGCGTGTTTGCAGCCCGGTCGTGCCAAAACAAAAGAAAAGATCCCCACGTCCTAGATCTTCCATGCAGACAATAGATCACAAGCCACCCATTTGGCCCAGTCCCCACACCACCAACCCCCCACTCCTCCAAGGGTTGACAGCAGCTTAGCTAACACCCAAGGAAAACAGCAGCAAATGAACACAAATCGCCTTTTCACACTTTGTTTTTAAACCGTGTGCACGTTTTCCCATCGCTGTATTAATGACTGTCTCACACTTCATACTTGACAGGTGAGAGGAATACTGTGATGCATGTGTGAAACTGATGAGTAGTGTACAAATGGGTTGAAATGTAACACAACATGATTCACCCAAAATATCGGTTTTTGAAATAGTGGATATGGATGGTAACATCCAATATCTTGTATCATCCCTTATAACATGAAATAATCTGATATTTGCCTTCTCTCCCTAAGAGCTGCAAGATGTCAATTGTGATCCCAGATGAGACCAAGGAGAAAACCAACCGCTTCCTTTTAGTGAATTGGCTCAACAGCCTGCTGAAGACGGACTTCAAGGATGTGCGGGAGACCGGCTCAGGTGGCTCACCCACATAGGACACACATTCACTCACAAAGTTTGCTCGGCAATGACGTGCACATCTCTGTGGTTTGAAGTTTAGTTTGCACACGCCTGTTTTAATCTTAATGGCAACACGCTGCAGGCCTATTTGGGGTGTTTGTGGATTATTTTTTGACTTAATAAACCACACATGCAGCTATTTTTCACTTAGTACAGAGAGATTTGGTAACACAAGCTTCTGTTGTTCATAGCTCATACTCGTGCCGTTATCCCAACTCACATAAACAAAACACCACATGTATTTGCATCTTAGTGGTTTGGGCTATTTGGTTAAAAAAATAAATAATGCGTGTGTGTGTGTGTGATCCTACAGGTGCATGTCACTGTCAGCTCATGGACCTGGTTATTCCCGGCTCCATTGACATGACCAAGGTGATGTTTGAGGCAACGGATGAAGTTGCCTGCGATCACAACTTCACTCTCCTCCAGGAGGCCTTCAGAAAGAACAACATCACCAAGGTAGGAGACCCTTACAGATTTCTCTGACTATTTGGGAACCATATACTGTATGTCTGTATGTTTTAGCCAAATATGAGAGTATTGGAAATACCCAGGGGCAGGAATAGTGACTTCCTTGACTTACAGCAGACAAGAGTCTTTTTAATGATTCTTTTTATTTTTAAGTAAAACAAAATGTAGCACATTATTTAGTGAAAGTGGTCAGTGTTGTGATATCACTCGCAGACATGGTTAACACCAACTCTTCCTGCTGCAGTATTCAGTGTTGGCATTCTATTTAATCTGTGATGTCTTTGTTGTTTTCCCTTAGACCATTCCCCTCGCAGAACTCAAAGGAAGAAGCTTCAAGCACAACTTCACCTTCCTGAAGTGGTTCAAAGCTCTATACGAAGAGAATGTGAAAAGCGAGGAGTACGAGCCCGTGAAAGCTCGAGCCGGCCACAATATCAGCCCCCTTAAGTCATCAAACCAATGTAATCAGACATTTTCAAGCATACGTCACTGTCATAGCATGTGCAGCATCTGCAGTGTTTCTCTTTTGTTTTTCAGGCACCCCGAAGTCTGAGTCGGACACAGACGATGGCAAAACTCCAAGAATACCTTTCAGTGAGGATTGGAAGAGAATGTTTGACTGGGTTGAGCGCAGCACACAGGGAGAGCACTGGGTCTATTGCCGCATCTGTCACAAAAACCTGACTACATCCGGCACGCTGAAGAGGAGTTTCTTTTTGCTCGTTCAGCATGCTAAGACAAATTTTCATCAGAAAAAAGCCCAGCGTCTCCAAAGCCCCGGGCTGCTGCCCTGCAGCGAGGAAGCCATCAGGTTTATCCATAAATACTGGCACCCCAAGTCTAATGCACGCGGGTCGGAAACGTTTGCACGCCAGAAGCTCGGCTCCAACTACCCTAAAAACATCATGTTGGTGTGCCAGCACACTCCGTACTGCGTGTACGTGTATGGAGGGGTATCGCTGGGAACTGCCGACACCGTCTCTGTCATCTTTGTGGGCTTTTTCGATGCGCAAGACTCCCAGCACCACGTCAAGTTCCTGGATGCTCTGCAGTCCTCGGCTTGCGACAAAGCAGAAGAATCGGCGCTGGTGAAGACGCTGAAGAAATTTGATTTGCCCGTTGAGAATCTGGTCGCTCTGTTTTTCGACAACAAGGGTGCAGCCACAGAGCAGGTGTGCTTGCAGCTCAGGGAGATCCAACCCAACATCGTGGCCATAGGAGGGCTGTATGGCGTGCCTGACGCCGCTTGCCGAGCCGCACTGAAGAGCCTCTCCGGTGACACTCAGGAGCTGATCGCAGACATCCAGGCTCACTATGCCTCCTGCCCCGCCAAGAACGACAAGCTCAGGGCTCTGTTTGGTCCAGATGTGCCCGGGGACTCGCATCACCTCAACACCAGCTGCCTTCGTTTTTACTCGTTAGTCACAGACATTTTGGAGATGTGGTCAGATCTCATTTCTTATTTTCGCTCTTGTGGGAAGGATGATGATAAAACCAAGCAAATCTGCTCCCGGATGCGGGACCCCAAAATCAGGGCGACGTTCATGTTCCTGGAGCAGGGCCTGAAGCCTCTGCACGATTTCCAAAGACACGTGGGGGCAAGCAGCGCAGCCGGCCGAGCTGATCTGCCGCTCATCCTGGAAGAAGCCAGCCACCTGCTGTGCACCTACGCCTCCTTCTTCCTTCATCCTCAAGCTGCCGCTCGCTTCCTCAAAGAGCGGGATGCTGAAATCGCCCAGAGCGAGAAGTTCCACCTGCCATGCTCTGAGATCAGCGTGGGCGGGAAAGCCGTGGAAGACTTCCTGAGCGAGTCCGGCGCGTCCGACGCGCTGCCAAAACTGCAAAGAGAGGTGCTGTCTTTTTATGTGGCGCTGACGGCAGCCGTTGCGAAGGGGCTGCCTCTGAGCGATGGCGTGCTGAGGAGCATGGCGCAGCTGCTGCACCTGCAGAGCAGGACCAAAGTGAGCGGGAAGGCCGTCGGGGAGCTCGGGACCAGGTTGGGAATCTGCAGCTCCGCGGTGGAGGTCAAGCAGCTGACTGGCGAGTTCCTTGATTATCAGCTGCTGCAGGAGGGAAAGGGTGAAGAAGAGGAAAACTCAGCCGTGGTCTCGCTGGAGAAACACTGGAGCAGCATCCTGAAGGACACCAAGACTACCTCACTTTTCAGAAAGCTGGTTTTGACTCTGCTGTGCCTGCCCTGTCCTCCACTGGATGCTCCACTGGTTTTCACTCAGGTATGTCAACCACAACGACACATCAATATCTTCTCTCATTTTTTGATTGTGGAATTAAATCCCTGGAATTGTTCTGCGTCCCTTCACAAGGCGCTGGGCAGTGGAGACGTTGAGATGCCCTCTGACAACGAAATCGCGACAGAAAGCCGGTCCGGCAGCCCCAGCAAACGGACCCCGGTCCGGGCGAGGAAGAACACTTCGGCAGGTACGGGTAGTCCGGAAGCCAACCATCGTTTGCGAGGTGGTGACAACGACGCACACAAGTTTGAGAGAGTGGAAAGCTAGAAGTGTTATTACACTCCCAATTTTATTTACAGGACTGAATGGCTACGGTGTCAAAGTGAGGCCATGTGAAGTCCGCCTAATTAAAGTAAATGGTAAGAGACGGCATTTTGATTTGAAACTGCGTTATTCAACCACAATTATACCCTGAAAAAAAAATATATAGTCAATGTCAGTAAAGTTGGTGAATTTTCCTGTTAATTGAAATGATCTGGATGAAAAAGGAAGGGCCTGTTTTTGTGAGGTGCATCCCATCGTCCAGATTTTAATTCCCAAACATAAGAATACACTTTAAATGTATCCAATCTCAATGCTAAAAAATGCTGCTGTTTTTTCCCCCCCTTTCAAAGAACTAAAGAATGAGCTGAACAGCCTGCTCGGAGCGAATGGCCTCTCTCTGAAGGAGGTAACAGCTTCTCTCTTCTCTTCAACGTCTACCCTGGAAATGCGGCCGTGATTAACGCTTTATAACCATGGTTACCTGCTTCTAGCTGAGAGCTGCAACAACCACAAATGCTGTGAATGTGAACTTCATCTCTTTAATCTCAACTTACTAACGGCCTGTTTGCGCTTCACTGGCTTTCCCATTCCATTTTTTTTGTGGCTGACACAGTCACTGCTACAGTGTGCTGAGGTGCTGCGTTTCCGTGATATGTACAGTTGCACATGCATGATATTTGAGTGTGTAATGAGAGTGTGTTGTCTCCCAGGGGCTCGTTAGGGGAGGTTTTGACTGGGAGACCACCTTGCGCCAGAAGCCGCAGGCCCGTACAGTCTTTCAGGCTGGTGCTAACACCTGGTCCAAACCTGTAGGTTCTGATAAGGACCAAGAGGTGGTAGGTATACTCAAGTATACTGCCAGAATACTGCCCCCCCCCCCGAGTCTTGTCAGGCGCCTCTGCCCTGAGATTCTAGCCAAAGAAAAACAGACCACCCTGCACAACTTAAAGGGATAGTTGTGATTTTTCTTCATGAAGTTGTATGAGTTCCTCACCATCATTGTGGTTCATCAGTAGTGACTTTTCCCCCACTGCGTCCCGTGAGCCGAGTTCCGGACCGGTGTCGCTGTTGCAGAAAGTAGTTCCGTCTAGTTGCTGGAGTCACAAGGATAATGTGTTGTGCTCCAAAAAGCAACATGCGTTCAAAAGAGTAATCCATTTGGATCACCAATTCTTGGCTACAAAAAAGTCTGACCCCGCAATCACCCGGCAATATTTTCCCTCCCTTCGTATCACTGCACACACCTTTCCATCAGCTGAAGGAGCGGAAGGGTCGCATCGCAGCAGGCTCCTTCCGAGCGTTTAACGCTGCAAAACAACTGATGGTGGCGCGCAGTGGTACGAAGGTAGAAAAAATAGTGCCGGGTGATTGCGATTTCTGACTTTTTCTGCCGCCAAGAATTGGTGATGCAAATGGATTACTCTTTTGAACGCATGTTGTTTTTTGGAGCTAAGCGCTTTATTGGTGTATGCCCAGCAACTAGACGGAACTACTTTCTGCAACACCAAAATCGCCCAGAACTCCGCTTACAGGACGAGTGATGAACCACACTGATGATGAGGCTCTCATACAACTTGTTGTAAAAAAAATCTGAACTATCCCTTTTAAAGAGGATAACAGCTCGGGCTTATCAAATCCGGATGCTTTTGTATTTTAATCATCAACCCCGGCCAATCTTAACTATTTAGAATTGAAAATGAATAATGAAGCACTCAAGAGCATGTCTGAAGAATGACCTTTAAAGATAGAGCACCTCCTTTATTTAATTAAAGACACCCCGTGGAGTATCCAACTGGCAGCACTGGACATTTTTTAAGCAGGGACCCCCCCCCCCCCTGCAAAAAGTCCGGCTCATAGTTTCACATCGCACTGGTGATTTACGGTGGAGCGGAACACACCGAGGAACACTGCAATGCATCAGGAAAGGCAGGCCGGAGAACAAAGCTAGTAAACAAGGTAGTAGACGGCTGCTGGACCCCCAGAACATACATGGCGTTTTATAATCAGTAAAGAAAAGAACTTCTGTTCGCAGACACAAACCCCTCAGGGCACCTTTCTCTTACAACACTACGTTATACAGAATGTCTATTGGAATATTTGTTTGTTTTATCTACACGCTCTTCTGCTGGGCCTCTGCTGCCATTCGAGCAGCCATCCTGAGGAGTTGATTGATCTATTGATTTTATTGGCCCTGACATCGCCTCCACCAGCAGGGTGGTCCGGCCCATCGCCAACCTGAAAAGCTCACAGTCAAAACAGATGCCCTTTGATCGATCCCCACTGATGGCATTGAAACATTCGCGGCAAATAATCAGCAGGAGGTTTGTTTGGCCTCAGTCGCCGGTAGGATTGAGCCCTGCCAAGCAAAGTGGAGGGAAGTAAATACGTTTTCATTATGTGAGCGATGGCCCAAAGACTGGCGATTTGCTAATGTAGGTGTTTGTATTTACCTTTTTGCTTTTGAAATGTGGACAGAAAAATACAGTTTTAGGCCTCAAACAAAAACACTGATTGTGTCAGTCACAGGGGTGACACGCAGTACAGCACTAGAATGCAGCTGTATTTCTACAACACTAGAATGCAGCTGTATTTCTACACTATTTTGCTCATTTCCGTATCCAATCTTATTTTATACAGCTCTACTTCACACTATTTTCCCAAACTAAGACCTGACAGCAGGTTTTCATGTCTGTTACCGATACCTCAACCTGGAGTATCTGGAGATACCAATCCAACAACATCCTTTTCTCTTCCCAACCAAGTCACTTATTGATTTTATTTACCTGGCCATCTGAAGATCCTGCTCCAAGTGCAAAACAAAAACACCAAATGAAGAAATACAAAGCTTAAAACATGACTCAAGTGATGCAATACTTCGAAACTTCCATATTTAGCTGAATTTTTGATGGCCCACTCCACCATTCAATCATTCCAAAAAGATCACAGTTAAAAGTGCAACTTTAGTCAAAAGTTTGACTCTTTAAATAACAAAAGAAAATATATTCCTAGAGTCATGAATCAACACTCAGTGTAGCCTGTAGCCCCCAATGACTTAGCAAAAAAACGAGTGTCATTGCTGGCCAGAAGTTGCATAACTTTAACAAAATAAAAGCATCACCACAAAAAAAGGTACAGTGGAACTCGCAATGGTGGACGTGGCTCTCAGCTGAAACCTCATTTCTAATGGATCTAATTGGACCCCATCATGTTTTCATTTCCTGTCCTCCCATCCATTGGGTCAGTATTGGTGGGATGTGCTAGAATGCGTGTAGGCTCATTCCAAAATGGTTGTTGTAAACCTAGAGTTGGGTTGGATTCCCTATTTTGTTTAAGAAAAAAAAAAAACGCCAAAGCGATGGAAGGGAATTAAAGTGTGTGTGTTGATAAATTAAGTGTCAGAATACCATCTCAATTATAATCCTCAAAAAAACGTTGTGGGTTCCACCTACTAACGTTCCACCGCTTCGTAATCTTGAAAATTACATTAAAAAAACGCACATCCTCCCAAGCAAACTGGATCTTAAATTGAGTTGACATCATTTCTTTTGAAACCACAGCCTTTTTCAATTCAGTCATTGGATTTTCCACCCTCATTAGCCGTGATAATCCATTTTAACACGCTGCTTTGAGCATTGACTTTGGGGGGGAAAAGCTGAGATGCAAGTGATTGGCAGTCATTTGTAAACTCAACTATCACATTCGTTAGTTTTTGTTGTTGTTGGGACGGTCCCTCCTCTTTAACAAATCTAATTGGTCGACTTTCAGTACGACGACTCATCTCCAGCCAGTAAAACTACAACGCCCAGAGGACGGCGGAAACAGGGCTACCAGGTGATGCAACGTTCTCAGTGGAATCAATTCCTCAATCACATTTAAGGAAAGAAAAATAGCGTGGAACTATTGTTTCTTTTTTGTGTTTTTTGTTTTTGAAGGACGGGAAAGGCTTCCTGTCAGGAGAGCTGGTGTGGGGGAAGGTGAAGGGCTTTTCCTGGTGGCCGGGCATGGTGATCCCCTGGAAAACCAAGTCCTCTCCGACCGGCATGCGGAAGGTGGAGTGGTTCGGAGACGGGATGTTCTCAGAGGTTTGCAGCGCGGCCCTTGCGTGTTTTCCCGGGGGGGGGGGGGGGCAATGCAGGGATCCTCACCGCAACGTCGGCTTTGTGTCCACAGATCTACACGGAGGGCCTTGTACCGTTTCGTGCCTTTGCCAAGTGCTTCTGCAAAAACTCCTTTGCCAGCCTGCCCATCTACAGAGACGCCATTTTCCAGATAATAGAGGTAAAGTAAAAGTTCCGTACAATAATACAATACAATACAACTGTCAGAGTATCCGTACTCGAAACAACCCAGTACCAAGTGGATTCGAAACTGCACCTGTCAAACGATACCTGCAATCAGTTGTTTTAATGGGCATAATTTAAACACGTTCAAAATGTATTTGTGTAAAAAATCTTTTGAATAGGGAGGAGTGGTGATATTTGCACAAGTGATTGCTTTCTATTTGCATGATTAATATTGAATGGAATAATAAAAAGTATCAAATGAAGTATTCAGTTGTTATCAGTGTTGTTTTAAGAGTACTGGTATCGGCACTGGTATTAACTAGTACCCAGCCCTACACAGCAATGACTCATACTGCTAAATACATCCTTCGACTCGTCTTAAACTCTAAAACTTGTGTGCTGCGGTAAAGTTTGTGTCCTAATAGCGACATTATAATTCAGAGTGAACGCTCCCACCACTTGTTAAGCGATTCCAGTGAAGAAGATCCAGACCCCCGGCGATCTCCTTGTCTTCTTTCCATGGAGATTTTATCAGTTAAATGTGAACAATTGTTTCATTATTATGATATATTTAGGGTTTTCCCACCTCTGAATTATCATATTAATTCGGCCTTTTCTATCGTTCTCTCCATTTCCGTGAATCCAATAGAATAATTAATTCCCAAGTTCTTATCTCAAAGCGACTGACTGGCAGTTTGAACGTGGCTGCTGCAACGTGCCATCCAACTTTGAAACAAATAATCTTCCGCTCCAGCAGCTGTTTCCCCCCTCTTTGACTCCAAATTAGGTTTTCCATACTATGAGCAAACGACTTTCCTACCGCCGAGTAACCGTTTATCCGAGCGCTCCAATCACACTGGTCCAGAAATGTTCCTCCGACTCTTAGCGCATCTGTAATGTGCAGTTGGCAGGTGAACGCAGTGGGAAGTCCTTCGCCGAGGCGGGGGGAAGCAAAGAGAAGGAGCTCAAGCTGATGCTGGACTGGGCCTTCGAAGGATTCCTGCCAAAGGGACCTCAGGGATTCGCACCTTCCAGTACGTGTGCACACTCATACGTCCATCATAGAAACACACTCCAATATTTATTTGCTTCCCTCCCTTCACACAAGGTTCTATGGTGTCACTTCCTCTTCACATAGTAGCCGTGGGCTCTTAAAAAGTATTAAGAGTTGAGAAATCAAGTTTGGGGAAATTAAGACCCTTAAAATGTACTAAAAAGTCTTAGCACCACTTTATGAGGTCTTAAATTTTTTAGGCCATTTTTATGAATCTGCTGTCAAAAGAGTTTGAGTCTGCAAATTGTAAAAGTTTATTCATTTACTGAAAAACAAGGATGAAGCAGTAACATAAAAAACTAGACTATTATTGGTGCGTTGTAAACGAGATATGGAATGAGACCATATGGATTATAGCCCTATATCGCATATTTGTTTTAAAGGAGAAGAAAATCCGTAATTTGATTTTATTAAGCCATTCAGTTGTCAAACTAAACTGAAGAGATTGGCAGATATTTTACTTTTCATATATTTATTTCAAAAAGATATATTTTTTAACGTGCACCTTTACATGACGCTTTATAATTTCAAAAAAGTTACTCCTGTTATTACA
This sequence comes from Mullus surmuletus, assembly GCA_903171835.1. NCBI lineage: Eukaryota > Metazoa > Chordata > Actinopteri > Syngnathiformes > Mullidae > Mullus > Mullus surmuletus. The sequence goes on from CAESWR010000299.1 coordinate 80,036, forward strand.
AAGTATTTATGTTTACACTATTGTTATTTCAACAGCTGAGTTTGAACCAGGTGAAGAAACCTATTTATTTGCTTTTGCAAATGTTCATTGAAACGAACTTGTGTCATATTTCACTTTGACTGAACATTTAGCTCACTTTGGGGAAAAACTATCGGCATATGTTGCATATGTCGATAGTTAGCCTAAATATATCGGGATATGAGTTTTGGTCCATGTCGCCCGGCTCTAATAGTGGTCTATAGTCATATATAAGTTAAAGGTGTCACTGATGAAAATGGTTATTGCTGTAAGTGGCGGTGAGGTATTAAAAAATATCAAGAAGGTCTTGAAAAAGTCTTAAAAAGGTATGGAAATTAAATTCAAGATTCCCGTATCAACCCTGCTTCTCGACTCGTCTCAAAATGTGGCTGGATTCAGATTGAAATGCGCTTTTCATTTTCATTTACATGTCTTGTTTGACATTGTGTGATGGTGACAACGATTCGCCCTGTCAGCCATGTTGACATCATGTGATATAAACGCGACAATGCGTCTTAATATCTTTTTTCCCTCCTCTGGTCTTCAAGATTACGCAGCACAGTCCGACTCCACCGACTCCACCCTGTCCGACAGCCAGCCTCCAGCCAAGCGCAAATACGTGTGCAAAAACAAGGCAAACACGCCCATCGTCCCATATAATAGAGGTACGAACCAGAGCAGAGGAGCCAGCGAGAGTCTCAGAAACGCTCGAGAAATCTGACTTTTTGGTTGTGGTCTTTTTCCCGCTTGCAGCATCAATACCGCAGAAGCTGAAGGAGAAAGGCAGGACCATCGAAGGTAAATTCTGCGAGAATGGAAGAACCGTGGGTGTCGTATTCTCCCTCTAAATTTTAAGGAACTTGTTATTGCAGATGTTTGTCTGTCTTGTGGATCGACTGAGATTGAAGTGCTGCACCCGTTGTTTGAGGGTGGTCTATGTCAGAGATGCAAGGTAATCTAATCGCACACTCGTCTGTCTCTCTCTTGACTTTATACGCTCGCCTTCACTCCATTCCAGCCCAGTGTTTAAATGTCTAACCCCCATCCGAAGCGCCACAGCCATTTACACCCCGATCCCTCCGAAACGGCATTTGTCATTGCTTGCAGGGGAACTTCACAGAGACGCTGTATCGCTACGACGACGACGGCTACCAGTCGTACTGCACCGTGTGCTGTGCCGGCTTGGAGGTCATCCTGTGCGACAATCCCAGCTGCTGCAGGTGCGTTGATGCCCAACAGGGCAAACGTCGGCCAACGGGGGGCCAGGAAAAACTCGCTTTAGCAGAAGCAGCTCAACTGGTTTGGTTGATAGAGAAAGAGAGAGAGAGAGAAGCAGAGAGGAGAACACAATGAATGAGTAGATGATGATTGGGACATAATTACAACGACTACTAATGACGAGATTAAGAAATGTACAGCAGGATTGGACATGGAGATGGTAAAGACGATAATGACGCCTGCAGTTCTCTCTCAGCACCTGCAGGGGGAGACAGAGTAGAGGCCAGGTGGAAGCACAACCTGCAGGAGATACAGTGTTAGCCTTAACAGTAACAGTGATGGACGAACACTGTGCAGAGAGGGAGAGGAGAAGAAGAGCAGGATTTAAAAAAAAAAAAAAAAAGGAGACCACTGCATCATGGGATGCCCTCTGAGAGTCTACTATCAGCATGACTATAAGTAAACGTTGCGTACTTGCTTAGGTAAGTGTCGTAATAAACCAGTATGGGATTACATCGGCCTGCATCTAAAATCTCCCACATAAGCACGATACATCAGTCAGTTCCAGACTCCGCTCCAGCACTTCTAGGTAGAACCTTCTTCTGTTTAAGGTTCAAATGTATGTAATCATTGGTTAATAATAAATGGGTCCGTTTTTCTCGTCGTTGAGCTAAGCGACCTCGAGAATGCACACTTTGGAGTCTCGTCCCTTTAAGAAATGCATATCGCAAAATTTGTTGAACCCTCAAGGCCACTGCGGACTGTATGGTCACGTTCAATTGGTCGCCATTTGCCAAGTCACAGCTAGAGGGCACAATTTCTACACACTAGCTTTTGATGTGTAGTGAAAGGTTCAAATTCTTGGTTTGTCCACCACCAAATACCATCTCACTAACTTGTATCTGCTCGCGCGTCTCCTGTCCAGGTGTTTCTGTAAGGACTGTCTGGAGATCCTGGTCGGGGAGGGGACCTTTGACCTGATGAAGGTGGTGGACCCGTGGAGCTGCTACATGTGCAAGCCTTCGCAGTGCGCCGGAAACCTCAAACTCAGGCCCGACTGGAGCGTCCGGATTCAGGACTTCTTTGCCAACGACAGCGCCATGGAGTTTGTGAGTGCAGGACCCATATCTTTGTTTGCTCCACCGGAGGGGTTCAGTGATCAACACCTATATCTAAAAATCCGGGTTCGCCGACGGCCGATATATGCTGCCAATATCATATGTTGATGTGTAATATGGCCCAATCCATATATAGAACAGTTAATAGAAAGTCTTCAGGGTCGGCAACTGGATTTACCTCAAGTTAGAGAAGACGTGTCTCGTCCAAGAAGCTCCTTTAGTTCAAATTCATAAATACAGCGTGGACAAATTTACTGATTCAGTAGGTCATTTGATGACAAAAATGTTCCATTTACTCCCATTAAAGCCACATTTTTTAATCTTACCACAGTCCATAAAATAATCCCGGATTTGGGGATTTCATGGTTTTATTTTAGACATAAGGAGTTAAACTAGTCATTTTTACAGTTCACCACCATCGTGTGCCAATTTTCACATTTAAGGCCCACACATGAAATGATTGACATTTCTAAGTCAATTTCTTTGCCACATTCCCCCTGATTATGTTGATTTCTAAAAGCCACTTTTTTTGGTCATCACAATATCACCGACTAGTCACTAAATACAGAGCAAATGGTGCAATAAACAATAATGAAAGTCAGTCCGTGTTGATCCCTCTCTTACTCTCAGTTTTCATTGTGAATAACTATCGGTTGCCGTGTCCTCCTCTGTGTTTTTTTTTTGTGACAG
>CAESWR010000299.1:103877-115641 GCA_903171835.1 Mullus surmuletus
GTGTTTATGTGTGTGTGTGTGTGTGTGTGTGTGGGCGGGGGTCCCACCGCTGCATGCTTGCACACGCGGAGGCGCGCAGGACCAGTGCGGCCGGATTTTTGTCCCGCAGCAGCAGCAGCAGCAGCAGCAGCAGCTCCCGCCTCTCCTGACTTTGACGTTTATTCTGTGACAATTTTTTCAATACAAAGTTTAAAAATGTCTTCCAGGAAAACGCTGCCCGCTGAGATGATCTCCAGAAACAACTTCAGCGTGTGGAGCATACTGAAGAAATGCATCGGCATGGTGAGTCCGCAGCGCAGCTGCTCTGTCAGGCGTCTCGTTCCAGCTTTCCCTTCAGATTTGCCCGGAACAAGTTGCTGCCCGAGTGCCTGACAAGTTTTCTCTCTTTTCTTTGTGAATAATTGAATGCTTGCACGTTTCACCGCGCCGCTCCATAATCAGTCCCCAGCCAGCGCTCTGCTGCTTCCCCTCTGCTCCGCTCCGCTCGGCTCTGCTCTGCTCACTATAATTGCTTTGGCAAAACGCAAGAACCCAAAAATAGCCTGAATGAACATCTGACGGCAGCGGCCGCGTACAAAGGAGCTTGTTTTCGTCATCCGCTTCGGGTGTTTGTCGCCGGCGCTGAGTCATGCTTGGAGCAGGCATGAAGCCCACCCCGCTGTCCCGCCGCTCACTCTGTCCGACGGCGCTCTTTTGGCAGGAGCTGTCCAAGATCGCCATGCCGGTCGTCTTCAACGAGCCGCTCAGCTTCCTCCAGAGAATCTCGGAGTACATGGAGCACACTCACCTCATCCACAGAGCCTGCAGTCTGTCCGACTCCATAGACCGAATGCAGGTAATGCGATCAAAGGTCACGCTGGGGGGGGGGTGTTTGTGCCTGAAGAACATATGTTTCAACACCAAAGATTACAGGACAAACGTTGCGTGATGATAAGAAAGTCACAGGGAGATAAGTGAAAAGATTTGAGGCGCTACATATCAGGTCCCGAGAGGGATGAAATTCAATAACAGCAGTTCAAAATCCATGAATCAGCGGGTCGAATCAAATTCAGGGTGTGTGTAAATAAATAAATGTGTGTGATAAGGATGGGATTCATTGATTAAAGCATAATAATAACACATTTCTTGTTTTACCGACATATGCGGAGTAAGATTGTAATGACATGTGGATTTCATGGAGTACCAAGTTGCTGCCAATAGTCACACGTGGTCAAAAATAAGTCAAGTTAGTGGGAGACACAAACGTGACGTGTGACATGTTGAACTATTTGATCAGTTATGGTAAAATAGTTGCATATTGTTGCTTTAAGACTGCAATTAACACTGGATTAAGGAATTATTGAAACCACAATGCACAAACCAGCTCACTCTCACGTCTCTGCGGCAGGTTGTCGCTGCATTTGCTGTTTCTGCCGTAGCATCTCAATGGGAAAGGACTGGAAAGCCGTTCAACCCTCTACTGGGTGAAACCTACGAGCTCATTAGGTAAGAGTCGCGCGGTGGACTTCACCTCTGGGCAAGTCCCGCCCATTCACCAGCGTATTTGTTTGTGTGTGTCCCCCCCCCCTCGCAGGGAGGACGAGGGATACAGATTGATCTCGGAGCAGGTGAGCCACCACCCGCCCGTCAGTGCCTTCCATGCCGAGTCCCTGAAGAAGGATTTCCAGTTTCACGGCTCCATCTACCCCAAGCTGAAGTTCTGGGGGAAGAGCGTGGAGGCGGAGCCCAAAGGCACCATGACGCTGGAGCTGCTGAAGTGAGTGTGGCGCCCTTGACGCGTTTAAAACCGTGAGAAATGCTGGAGACGGGACGCACACTCAGGGTGTTGACATGCACAGCGCGGCCGTCGTGTCACGCTGCTCCAGCAGGTGGCGATATAGTCAGCTCCTCGCCTCCAAACTTCACCCTCTGGCCACGCCCACTCCGCTGAGGAGGGTCAGCCAGTGTAAAAAGCGTCCTTCTTCCATTAGGGGAGGTGGGGTCTAAAACCAGCAGACAGCTTTGAACGTCCCTCTCTCTGGCGGAAACAGGAAGTGTGTGTAACCATGGATACATCTGAACCACCTGTAAACCGCAGATTAAGGAACATTTTGTAACAGCTTTAACCTGTATTTATATTTAAACGCTGGCTATAATATGATTTATATTCCCTGTGAATTTGTTTTTTGTTGGTCAATAACTGCATTTCTTGGCTGTTTGTTACTTACACGTACAGTTTACAAACAGTCTGGAACTGGTAACTTCTGTGTTGAAGATCAACGTTGGTGGAAAAAAGTTTTGGGATGCACCACCGAGCTCTACTGCGTGATTTAAATATTAATTTGATGATTTGATGTGAACACATCTCTGTCATTTGTTTACGAGAACTGACATATTGAAACCGTCAAGAATTTGATTGTCAGTTTTTCTTGTAAACAATGAACCCAAAAAGTAGCGTTTTTATCTGTTTGTGTCTCTCTGATGTGGCCACGCCTTTGACACACAAAAAAGATTTTCCCACAAATATTTACGATAACATCCGAGATTGTGTGGATTTTAAGGGTGTCCGAAAGCTTTTTTCCACCACCGCGCACCGCTTTGGGCTTCACTATTTACAGCCTGGCTTCCTGGTGGACATTTTCTGGGCGAGCGTTAATGAAACGAAGGCAGACGAAATTTGTCACTGACATGCAAAGACGGCTCGTTATGTCAAATCGAGTGTTGTTTGACCCGGATCTTACTGCAGATGGGACGGTTTTCCCGATTGTTTACGGCTCACCTAAGCTGTTGACGTGTCTTTTAAAAACAAGTATTTGTTTACACTTCCTGTAAACATACGGACGGTAACCTCGCCAATAAGCTCCCACATGCTCACTCACACTTACGGTTGCCGTGGCTTTCTTTCAGGCACAAAGAAGCGTACACGTGGACAAACCCAATGTGCTGCGTGCACAACATCATCCTGGGAAAGCTGTGGATCGAGCAGTATGGAACGGTGGAGATCGTAAACCACAGGTAACGGTGGCGCACGCTCTCATGCTGAGGTTTGTCGTCATCTGGCCTAACGTCTGATTTGTTTGTCTTTGCTGGCAGCACGGGGGAGAAGTGCGTGTTGAACTTCAAGCCCTGCGGCATGTTTGGGAAGGAGCTGCACAAAGTAGAAGGTTACATCCAGGACAAAAGGTGAGGACGTGAGGAGGCCTCGGCTCCAGCTGGAGGCGAGAACTTCCCTCCTCCCTCTCGAGTTAAACTGCATCTTCTCCGTCGCACCAGCAAGAAGAAGCGGCGCGTGATCTACGGGAAGTGGACAGAGTGCATGTACAGCGTGGACCCCAAGACCTACGACGCGCACAAGAAGTCTGACAAGAAGACGGCGGGAGACTCGAGGAAGCTGAAACAGGTGAGGAGGGAGTGTGAGGTGCGAGTGTGTGTGTCATGTTCCTTAACCAAAATATCACAATCATTTAAACACGAGTCAAATGTAGTTTTTGAAAAATCCCATCAATGAAACAAGTTGACTGTATTGTAGGTTCAGATTAATAATGACTATCAATAACTTCCACCTCGAGATTGATCGATACATCGGATGGCCGATAAATAAGGCCGATATTTGGCTTTTTTTATTTTTATTGTGGCCGATATTTGGCTTCCAAAGTCTAAATAAGAAATAATGTATTCAATAGTAATTGATTGACAAACTGAGGACCACAAGTGGAGGTAGACCGATATATCATCGAGCCAATATTTGTAATCAATATTTGGCTTTAAAAAAAAATATTCTGTCCTTATGGCCAATATTTGGCTTCCAAACTACAAATAAGAAATGACTTATTCGAGTAATTGAGTGTTGCAAGTTAGAGGTAGAGTAATGTATCACCCAGCCAATATTTTGGGCCGATATTTTTTGTTAGTTTTTTGTTTTCTTTTAATACAATTGGCATCAAGAATATTTAGCACAATTATTGTTGCTGCGAAACAAGAGCTGGCGAAAATGTGCAAATATCGGCCAAAAGATTATGTAAATTGGTCATAATTGTTAGCATCGGCCATAATAAAGCCAATAGCGGTCAACTTCTGCTTGGAATAAATGGACTCTTAAGGTGCAGCACAGTAAAAACAAAGTAACCCTTTTGATATCTGAGTATTTAATCAGCCCTTGCCGACATGTAACGTGGACCCTAACCTAATAAAACGATCAATAACACAAATGAGGGAGGAGGGAGACCGCCTGAATGTGCTTTGACGCTGCTCTTTGACATGTTTGATGTGTCTTAACATGTGAGTGATGTGTGACTTTCCCCACGGCTCTCCATGCTTTTCTCAAACGGTATTCCTTCTTCCACCATAACATGCAGTGGCTTTAGTCGAAGGTAAGGTGACAGTGTACTTGGTCTCTGTAGTGTGCTACCGCTGTCGTCTAGTTCTGTTGGAAGTGTAGTGGATGACTTAGATCATTGCCAGCACCGACCCATAATGCCTTGCAATGACATGCATTGTTGCTTGAGAGACGTGTTGGACTTTGTGGAGTTGCTGTGAGTCACTCGTTTGCATCTGGACCGTTTGTATGCCCAGCTGGAACACTGTGTCCCCGTCTGATGATGTCATTTATATATGTGTGTGTGTGTGTGTGTGTGTGTGTGTAGGAGCATAGTTGTGAGGGTGAGGAGTCGGATGAGATGCCAGATGTTCAAGAAACCGTGACTGTGATACCAGGAAGTGCCTTACTGTGGAGGATAACACCACGGCCCGCTCACTCAGCACAGGTACACAACACTCACACTCACACTCACACTCACACACAGACACAGACACAGACACAGACACACTCACACTCACACTCACACTCACACACTCCACCTGCCATTTTTGGCAGCCAAAATAACACATTGGCAGCATTGCTCCCTGGGGTGAGCAGATGATGACAGAATTTTTATTTTTCAGTGAACTCTCCCTTTAAGGCACTATACAGAGCAGGAGGAAGACGCCACACACGCCAAAACAAACCCCAATAAACAGATGTTCATATATGTGATCGTTGTAATTTTAAATTTGGTAATTTTGCACATAAATCTTTTAAAAGAGATGTTTTTACTTTTGAAATGAATTATTTTTTGAACCGTCTGCCTTCACGTCTAGATGTATAACTTCACCAGCTTTGCCATGACACTGAACGAGCTTGAGCCCAGCATGGAGGGGCAGCTGGCGCCCACCGACTGCCGCCTGAGGCCGGACATCCGAGCCATGGAGAACGGAGACATAGGTGACGTCAGCTCACACACACGAGTCCAGCCAAACGCCCCCAAACACACACACACACACAAGCGCGCCTCGCACATCCCTCTAACAGCTCCGCACTCACCTCCACAGACACGGCGAGCACTGAGAAGGAGCGTCTGGAGGAGAAGCAGAGGGACGCACGCCGGGAGCGCTCCATGGACGAGGAGGACTGGTCCACCAGGTGCGTTTGGGGGGCGTGTGGGGGGGCTTCGATTTGCCATCCTGCAAATCAACACTCTGAAACACAAAGAAACGAAGATGAAAAAACTTGTTTATGAGCCAATTCGAAGCGACAGTCCTCTATGGGTCGCTGAAAGCAACACACAGCCATTACACCAAATGATAGTATGAGGTTGGCGTCTCCCAACCCGATATTGATATTGGTTATTGATCCGATATCAGCAAAAAAAAAACAAGTATCGGATTATATCGGCCTGCATCTAAAACCTCGATACATCAGTCCATTCCAGACTCTGACTGATCGGTTCACTAAGAGGCATAAATAAAATAAATAGATATAAGAAAAAAACAGTTGTTTGAAAATTCTATGTCACCAAAAACTACAGTAAACTACTGAAGGGCCTCATACATCCACACTAAAGAAATAAGTAAATGTGCATCAGCTAGAAAGAGAACCGCCATTAAAGCCATACAAACCAGTGGTGTGTGTGTTCTGTGTCTCCAGGTGGTTCCAGCTGGGGACGAACCCTCACACCGGCGCCGAGGACTGGCTCTACACCAGCGGCTACTTCGACAGGGATTACACCGACTGTCCCAACATTTACTGAGGCAGGGGGGGGGGGGCGTGACGGCGAGCCCCTCGCTCGGCGCTCTCTGATAGGAATCACTTTTTTAATCTCCGGCAGGCGGACGGACGTGCACCGGTACTGATGCTTTGTCCGGATTGGCTACAGCCGGTTTCCCCCCTGACTGTGAATGTTGTCCACAGGAGGAGTGTTTTTTTTTTTTGTTGTTGTTTTTTTTTTTAAGTTACCACCCTTTATTTTTTCAAACCACGACGATAGCAGCCCGTCACACACACACACACGGCGAGGGCGGTTTAGTTCAGGTACTCGCGAACCCGGAGAGCGTGACTCACTTCCAGGTCGCGCTCAGATATCAGGGGTTATTTAAACACATCCGCTACTTTTATATATAACCTATATTTGAATATTAGACGTCTATTTTTTAGTTGCCACTAAAACGTCCCTGAACATCACAAGTGTTGTTTTTTTCTGTGAATAGAGATATAGAAGCTGCTCAGTAAACAGACTTTGTCCCTTTGCTGTCCACCGTAACCTAGGCGATGTAGAGTATTTGCATGCTCACCAAGACTTCCACAAACATTTTTAAAAAGCCATAAAGACGTTTTTGTTTTGTTTTTCTGCACTGAGGAAAATAGTGTACAATGTATAGAATTTTAAAAGGGATTCAGAGCATTCTGGTTTGAAGAGGAGTGGGTGGAGCCGTCGCACACAAGCCCGTTAACTCTTGAAACATGAGTTTCAAATTGCCGGTCAATCGCATCCTATGCAAACTGATCCAGTCTCCTGAAATGTGAAAAAAGAAAGAAAGGAAAGAAAACCCACTTTGAGCTGGTTTCCAATGCGTGTTTGAGGAACTGCACCAGTTTATCAGTTGAATGTCTTCGGCTGGTTAGACACTATAGAGGTGTTTCGGAGCACTAACTCTGCGTAAAGCTGCACATTTGAACGCTCGCTGTCCTATGCACATATTGTATAGTTGGAAAAAAAAAGAAAATCCTCTCGTGTTTTCCCGGCTGTTCTCCGATTTTACTCTGGATTCAAAGCACTTTTTTTCTCTATCTCTCTGTCTCTCTCTCCACTACCGCAGACACTCAAAGGTTTCATACGTCTCGACTCCCCCCTGTCTTCGTGTTTTAGCATCCATCATGAAAAAATGTTTACATTGTGTGTGTCCAGTGATCGTCTCTTCCCTCTCCACGCCACATACACATCTGTATGCAAACAAAGCATATTTAAGAAATAAATTATCAACTATTACGATGGTGTCGTGTGGTAATGTGCTCAGATTTATAAATATATTGCAGCAGCAGGTGCTGTCTATAGAATAATATAATACATACAAAGGGGGGAAAAGTTTTTTGGACACCGTTAAAATTTTACACAATCTCAAATATGAAGATTTGAGGAAAACATTTTTGTGTTTCAAAAGGTGTGGCTACATTAGACAGATTATTAAAACTATTTTTTGTTCATTATTTGCAAGAAAAACTAAATTCTTGACAGTTTCAGTATGTCAGTTCTCAACATTGTCTGTATAAACGTCAACAAATGACAGAGAATGTGTTCAGAACTGAAGAAAAAATCCCATTTTTTTCACATTAAATTAATATTTAGTATTCCTGCCATTAGCACATAGTAGAGCTTTGGGTGTCCGAAAACGTATGTTATAATAGAGTGAAATATAAAAGATATTATATTGTTTTTCCCCCAAATAATGTGAATTTTCATATTTATATAATGATTTTTGTCCGCTCAAATCCTATAATACCCCTTCAACTCCACCATTGCGGCCCTAATAATAAAACGTATTCGTAATCCTGTAAAAAAAATAGTAATATATAAATCATATAAATTCAAATTAACGTGCTTTATTTTGGTAAGTCATTCTTGAAAGTGCGTCGCGGCGCCTCAGATCTCTGCTGCTGCCATCTCTACCGAACCTGCGCGTCGCCTTTTAAAGCCCGCGAGATTGACAGGCGGCTCGACCAATCATATCGAGCCGCCGGCGCCGCTCGGCCAATCACAGTCATCGTCGCCGCGTCTCACCCCCAGTAACAGCCGCTCCGTCTCCTACTGAGAAATGTAAGTACAAACATCGTGTTTTTAAGACGTTTCTTGGGGGTTTTCGCTCGTGTAGCGGCCGCGTGTCGAGTCCGTGGGCGTGGGAGCGTGGAAGCGTCGCGGCGTGGTGACCTGACAGGCCGAAAACAGGCCGCTAGCTCCGGGATGCAGAGTCATCTGTGGTGCGTCTGTGGCTCCGGTGGTCTATTATGGGAGAGCAGGGATGAGTCTCCAGTTTATTTTTCTGTTTCACGTCCACGACCACGCGATAATTGGCTGGAGAGAAGCTGTAATATCTACCATATTTGTATTTAGGATATTTTAATGAGCCTGTAGCAACCAGGGCAGCCATAAACATGTTGTTATTGACCTGTGTGTGTGTGTGTGTGTGTGTGTTTTTTTCAGATTGAACCCCCCCTGTGTCTGCAGCATCATGGCCTCCGGAGCTCTGTTCCCCAGCATGGTGTCCGGGTCCCGCGGCTCCTCCAGCAAGTACCTGGTGGAGTTCCGGGCCGGCAAGATGACCATGAAGGGCAGCACGGTGACCCCCGACAAGCGCAAAGGTCAAGTCTACATCCAGCAGACCGACGACTCCCTCATCCACTTCTGCTGGAAGGACCGGACCACCGGGAACGTGGACGATGTGGGTGATGATGCCGCCGCACCTGCGCCGCCGCCCAGCCCGCGGGTTTGATTTTGATTTTGATTTAGATCTTGTTTGTGCCGCACGTAGGATCTGATCATCTTCCCCGACGACTGCGAGTTCAAGCGGGTGAACCAGTGCACCACCGGCCGCGTCTACGTGTTGAAGTTCAAGGCCGGGTCCAAGAGGCTCTTCTTCTGGATGCAGGTACGCGGCGACCCAAGGATTCAAGGAGACACAACGAAATGAAGCACTGAGGCCTGGTTCAGCCAACAACAACATTAAACAACAATATAGACGTAAAAAAACAGTAAATAACAACAATAAACAGTATTTACATTATGTATAGCTTAAATTTAGATGTACCTCAATTCTTGGTGGTGGGACCAAGGTCGGTTTTGTGTTGAGGACTTTGTGATGTCACAAATGAATCGGAAAAACAGAACAAATCAGAGAGAGGAACACTAACCAGTGCTTCCTCCCAGTTAGAGAACCTAGTTGTGGTGGCTTGGTGGTCATGTGACCAGCAGGCTCTAAATAATAATGAAAAAGAAAATAATGACTGGACCTACCTGGACGGGTCGTATTTTACTGGGATGGGCCGTCCCATCCGGTGCTTACAACCAGTGCTTACGACTACAGGGTGACTGATAAGGGTTTTGCTGCAGCAGACGCCGATATTTAGAAATGAGCCGATGCTCGATATATGCTGCTGATATTTTTTGGGCCGATATTTTGACATTTGCCCCCCACACTGTTTGCATGATAAAATGTCACTGATAAGAACAAATCATGTCTTTATTTTGTTCCTACCCTGCAGTTAGTTTAGCCAATTATTAAATGGATAAAACAGGAAGTGAGAAAAAAAACCAATGTACTTGTTCCATAGCAACTATCACTTCCCAATAATCAATCACAATAATGACAAATATGCCTGTGATGATAATCCTCAATACTGTATATTTAATGTTGCTTAAAAAGTACCAAATATCATCCCACTGTATCGGCCAGGTGATATATGATGATATTTTCCGCTTCCTTTCAGGAGCCCAAGACTGACAAGGATGAGGAGTTCTGCCGTAAGGTCAACGAGTACCTCAACAACCCGCCCATGCCTGGCGCGCTGGGCAGCGGCGGCAGCGGCGGACACGACCTCTCCGCTCTGGGAGGTAACGGACGTCGCTCCACTTGCTCCCATGGCCCCCATCATGTGATTAGAAACCCTGAATCCCCTTTTCTTGAATCGAAGGGGAGGGCGGCCTGCAGAGCCTGCTGGGAAACATGAGCCACAACCAGCTCATGCAGCTCATTGGGCCGACTGGACTCGGGGGCATCGGCGGTCTGGGGGCTCTGGCCGGTCCGGGTCTGGCCAACCTGCTGGGCAGCAGCAGCAGCAGCAGTAGCAGTAGCAGCGTCCCCGCGGCCAGCAACTCCTCCACCAGGTACCCCAACCCCCCAGATAGATAGGTGTAGGTAGTTGGGTAGATAGGTTTAGATAGGTGTAGGTAGTTGGGTAAATAGGTTTAGATAGGTGTAGGTAGTTGGGTAAATAGGTTTAGATAGGTGTAGGTAGTTGGGTAGATGGGTTTAGATAGGTGTAGGTAGTTGGGTAGATGGGTTTAGATAGGTGTAGGTAGTTGGGTAGATGGGTTTAGATAGCTGTAGGTAGTTGGGTAGATGGGTTTAGATAGCTGTAGGTAGTTGGGTAGATAGGTTTAGATAGCTGTAGGTAGTTGGGTAGATAGGTTTAGATAGCTGTAGGTAGTTGGGTAGATAGGTTAAGATAGCTGTAGGTAGTTGGGTAGATAGGTGTAGGTAGTTGGGTAGATAGGTTTAGATAGGTGTAGGTAGTTGGGTAGATAGGTTTAGATAGCTGTAGGTAGTTGGGTAGATAGGTTTAGATAGGTGTAGGTATTTGGGTAGATAGGTTAAGATAGGTGTAGATCTTGTGTGTTGTCAGCGAAACCTAACGGGTGTGTTTGACCCCGCAGCCCGTCCACCGCCGTCACGCCCACCTCTACCTCCACCACCAGTCGCCTGGGCTCCACCCAGGTTCCCACCACGCCCATCACTCCCTCCGCCACCTCGGCCGCCTCCCCGACCGCCACCACCCCCTCAACTCCGGCTGCCGCCTCCCTCACGCCAGCGGGTGCGGCGGCGGCAGCAGCAGCGGCGGCCAACCCGGCGCAGCCCATCCAGCTGAGGGACCTGCAGAGCATCCTGGCCACTATGAACGTGCCGGCTGGCGGACAGGGAGGTGAGGAGCACTCACACACACACACACACACACCCATGATGGAGATGATGATGATGACGATTGAGATGAGGATGATGATGATGATGATGATGATGATGATGGAGATGATGATGATAATGATGGAGATGATGATGATGATGGTGGTGATGATAATTAGAGAGATGATGATAATGATGGAGATGATGATGATGGAGATGATGATGATGAAGATGATGGGCGGCTGCAGATTCATCCCACCACCTGCAGACTTCGAAGGAGGAAGAGGAGAGGAGGGGGGGAAGCACAAACTGCCGGAGAGGCAAAGTGGTGTTTAGAGTGATGGGAGAGGAGGACTGTGCAGAGAGTGAGAGGAGGGGGAAAACTGAGCCCGGTGCATCATGGGAAATCCCACTGAGCTAACAGCGGCATTGCTAACTATAAGCTACGACAAAAGAAGGGTTTTTGTCAGAAACGTGGAACCAGCCCCTCCCACGATCCAACACACACACACACAAATCAATGCAGTCACAGCGAGCAGCAGAGCAGTGGGGGCGTGGCTAACCGATGGGGGGGGGTGTGGTCTCTCCCACAGTGGACCTGGCCAGCGTGCTGACCCCGGAGGTCATGGCGCCCATCCTGGCCAACCCGGAGGTGCAGCAGCGCCTCATGCCTTTCCTGCCCAGCGGGGAGTCACTGCTGCAGAGCGCCGAGGAGCTGCACAACACGCTCAGCTCGCCACAGTTCCAGCAGGTGACGCCCTCTCTCACACGCGCACGCACGCACACACACACACACACACAC
>CAESWR010000301.1:18399-35692 GCA_903171835.1 Mullus surmuletus
CCCCCCCCGCCAGCTGAGTCATGAACCTGAAGGTCAAATAATCCACACTGGCACCTTCTCCACCTCCAGACTCACAGCCAGTGAAAACATTCCTCACATGTGGATCTTGTCTGTGGCTGAAGATCCACACTGGAGTCACTGCAGCTCGGCCGCCTCGCTCACCGGCCCTCCGCTCAGTGGCCGTGTTTATACCGCCATCTTTGACCGGAAAGGTTCTCACCGCGCTCAAACAAACATCAGACCTTTCTTTGAATGATGTTACTGATGTCGGATTGCCCTCGTGGAGAAACGCATCGCACTCATAGGAATGCAGGAACTTCTGTATCAGTGAAAGTGTTCAGAGGTCAGAGGTCAGAGGTCGGAGGCCACTCTCTTTGTTTCCTGACAGCTGATGGAAGTAAACATGTCGACTCCAGTGTGACCAGTGTTGTTGCGTCTTTGAGGCACTGGGAGATCCCCCTGTCTTGAAGCCACATGGATGCTGTTATCATCACTTTGTCCACCTCACACACACACACACACACACACACACACACACACACACACACACAAACCTGAGCACGTCACATCTGCTGGACGAAGTAGATGTTCCTCCAGGATCAGGTGGACACACATGGCAGCTCCACACGTAGGAGATGATGCAGGTGGGTTGCAGCCAGGTGCCGTGCTGACGCGGGAGCCACCTCCTTCTCGTGGGTATTTTGAACTATCTCAGTCATTCAGGAAAACGATTACTTCAAAATGGACAAAATACTCCAAAAAACAAAGTAAAATAAAATTGCCTCCTTTTATTCTTTGGGGAAAATGCAGAGAACGTCCTGCATCATGTGGAATGGAACTATCTGGTCCTTGTCTGGTCCTTTTGCCAGTCCTCGGTCTGCTCTGTGATCTAGTCCTTGGTCTGGTCTTGTCTGGTCTGGTCTTTGGTCCGGTCTGGCCATCATCATCAAACGTCTACAATTGAGCAGGCAGCCTGAGGTTGTTTCAATGATGTGTTGATTAATGATGAGACAAGAACCACCATCTTTGAATCCACTTTGCTGCTGATGTCAGATCAGCTCAGAGCTCGGTTTGATATCCACCAGAAATATTCCATGTTTGTACGTGGCCCAGAACGCCGCCGCCGCCATGGTTACTTGTTGCTGAAGGCTCAGCAGATATATATGCAGACCATTTCCTTTATTTTACTAGAATGAAAAGTTAAAATTTGTTTTCAGAGAATCACAATGACCCCAGAAGCTAAACCACAATACTCAAAAAATGTAACCGTGACAACGATGAGTGTGTTCCACCTGCAGCGCCTGGAGTTTGACGTGCGTCCAGACGTGTTGATTTGTCTCGGTGGAGTGTGTGCAGCTGCTCATCTAAAACACCATTCTCTTCATGCATGAGTTTCCTGTATTCACTAACTGAACTGCAGCGTCCACTTGTCGGGTTCAATAACCTGCCAATGATTTTCTCTTGCTGCTTCCCTTCTCCACGCTCACAAACACCTGGCTCCTCCCTCTTGTATTGTGACTCATTCACTGCCACTCTGCCAGTGGTTGCTGTTCGGCAGGGAGGTCCTGCTCCTCCGACAGCTTCCATGGCAGCTGCTGGAAGCGTAGGAGGCCTCTGGCAGAGCCACACCACCACACATGAGTAATGCTCAGGAATGATGGCAGACGCCAGCAACGAGGTGACTGAAGGACACCTGAGCTGAGTGCAGTGACGGCTCCTCTCCTGGGCCATCACCACTGCGGACAGCATCGGTTTGAGTTGTTGTGGGCGAGCTGGTTGACGTGTCCTTGTTCTCACAGCAGAGCCGCTGGTCAGGCAGGTGAAGAGAAGCCGGCTGAAGAGAGACGACTTTCACATCCTGAAGGTGATTGGCCGAGGAACCTTCAGTGAGGTCAGCACGGAGCAGACACGTCACACTTGTTTTAAGAAACTGAAATTCGGAATAAAAGTATAATCAATGTTTTTAAGGACAGGTTTCTATCCCAGTAGGTGCTGGGATTTGGAGTAATGTTTATTCATAAAATAATGGGATGATCATTGTCAGTAAATCAGGAGACGATGAGGAGATAAAAGAAAGCATCATCATTTTCATCCAAATAAGTTATAACGCTGAGGGAACCACTCCTTCAGGAAGTTTGGATTCAAAGGTAGGGGATGGATCATAAGCACATCATCAGGTCTGATTCCAGGTAAACTTTGGGAAGCAGATCATCACCTGATCTTCACTCTTTGATGAAAGTGGCTTCTGCCAAGACGTTCACTGACTGAGAGGAGACACAGTATGCTAGGCTCTGTAACTGTGATGCTACATACCGTGTGTGTGTGTGTGCTGTCTCTTTCAGGTTGCTGTGGCAAAGATGCGCAGCACGCAGCAGGTCTACGCTCTGAAGATCATGAACAAGTGGCACATGCTGAGGAGGGGAGAGGTGAGGAGCGCGCACACAAACACACACACTGGCTCGAGTTCTTTGATGCCATCAGGATGTGTCCGTCCTGTGCAGACGGCGTGTTACCAGGAGGAGCGGGAGGTTCTGCTGAGGGGAGACCGGCGCTGGATCACACATCTTCACTTTGCTTTCCAGGATGACGATTACTTGGCATGTAGATCATCTGGCTTTAGCCTCCACGCTGCTCTGTGTTGCCTTCAGCTCTTCCTCACCATTGCTCTCCATGTCTTCTGCCCTCAGTACCTGGTGATGGACTACTACATCGGCGGGGACCTCCTGACTTTGCTTAGTAAGTTTGGGGACCGGATTTCTGAGGACATGGCTCGGTTCTACCTGGCTGAGATGGTGATGGCCATCGACTCTGTCCACAGGCTGGGTTACGTCCACAGGTAGACCGGCTGACACTCTCACGCTCAGGCTGGAGATGATGGAGGTGGTGGGCGCTGCACAGCACGGCAGAGCTTCTGTGACTGAGTGCTTCTGCTTCTCCTACAGGGACATCAAACCTGACAACATCCTGCTGACAGCTGATGGACACATCAGACTCGGGGACTTTGGCTCTTGTCTGAAACTCTTAGAGGACGGGATGGTGAGAGACACCTCCGACTCATTCACAGGGACGTGTTGGTCCATCATTCACAGGGACGTGTCAGGTGGATCCACGGTGGCTCAGTCTCAGCCGCAGTTGTGTGTCGGTGTTGTAACACAGAGCAGATCTGCACTCGCCTCTTAAATATTTACATATCTACAGAGACCCGAGAAATCCTCGAGGCGGGCAGGCGGCGGCAGGACTCACACTGTACTTGACTGATCCTGCTGTAATGTAAAAGTTGATGAACTACCTCACTCAAGCAAAAATAGAAATAATGTCCAGGCTGTGAAATATACAAAAGTAAAAACCAGAAATGGTTTTTGAGCTGAATGCTGCGCGGCTCCAGAGAAGAAGATGAGTATGTCAGACCCCTGTAGTCTGAAGTCAGCAAAGGTCCTCCACGAGCACCTGGAGCCTCTTTACTGCTTCAGTTTTGCATGTGACCTTGAATGAATTTAACATAAATCTCTCACTTCAGACAAACAATGTGAAGCAACAGGACATCAAATATCATAAACAACATGAAGCTTTCAGTCTTATCACGCTGTTCTTTTAACTCCTTATACTAAATATTTCATTAATCCTCAGCAGAAGCTGCTTCTCAAGGTTCTTAGAATAAGTGTTCCCTTCTGGGCCAGAACATCAGCCCTGCAGGCAGCTGAGGCGGGTCTGCAGGGCAGTGAGGAACGTCAGTGATGAACAATGAAGGGAAAGATTGGAGGGCCTCCAGGTTGTCGTCTGTAGAGGAAGAGAGGAAGAAAACGAACACGCTTTATTTACATTTTTACAGGTTACAATTCACACTGTTAAAGTGCGTCAGCTTCTAGAAAAAAACAGATGAATCTCTGAGTGAGTAACAGCATCAGTGCAGCGAATCGCTCAGATGGAGAGCGTGTCGTCCACCATCAGTGGTCGCACACAACAAACGACTTTAAAACTGTCCAGCTCATTTATCAGTTTATAAAATCCAACCTCGGTCTTCACCTGACGTCACAGCACCACCCTGAGGCTGCCTCCAGACCTGCTCCTCCTCAGCCTGACTTTTTCTGGACACATGGATATCTAGTTTAGCTTTACCAAAAGTAAAACCCAGGAGCTGAAGCTTTTTTGGTTTGGCTTTCCTGAACTCTGCCATAAAAATGTTTCATTGTTAAATGTTAAGTTAAATATATCAAAAACATTTGTTGAAGGAGTGAAGAGCATTGTGAGTCTCCTACATTGAGCAACCACGGACAGCAGGATGAAGGACAGAGATGAAAGCATCTGAGGCTACGGCACCAGGTTAGATCCTCCACTGGAGGTCAGCCGCTCTTTGCTCGAGGGGAGCTTCATGCCGAACTCTCCATCATGGACCTACTCCAGCTCCTCCCAGCCTGTCCACGCAGAGGGTGCCCAGTTCCTCAGGCTCTTCCTGTTTGTCACTTTGACACAGTTCTGGTATAACGTTTTCCTGTCAGCTGTGTGCAGGCGGAGCTTCACGGGCTCTTTAAGGAGAGATCTACTGCGCCTCCAAACTGGGGCCTTATTTGGACCTGAACTAGATCCTTTGGTCAGGTTCAGTCCCACGGCCATAGTCCACGAGGAGGCCTCTTGTCCTCCCAGAAGAAGGACAACAAAAACAAGACAATAATGGGAAATGTCACTTGGATGCACCACAGGTTTCTCCTTCTTATGGCTCCTGATGAGGTCATGGGTTACATAACCGCAGGGATTCGACTATTTTCAACTAAATAAGAACTAAAACAAGTATGTCGTAAATAAATGGGAAAATGGTCTTGGTCAAACAAATGGAGCTGAGAGTCAAAGGAATGAGGGTCCTAATTGCCCTGAGACTTGTGCATGCTTTTGTTCAGGAGGCCGATGGATATCAGATTTGTCTCTGAGGAAAATCCCTTACACTCTGAGTCCAGACTAGTGTGAGCAGGACCAAGATGCTGTGTGTGTCTGACTGACCACTTCTCTGAGCCATCTGATCCAACAGAACAAATGTCCATCACTTGTTGTCTGATGTTAGCAGACCTTCTCATCTGCTGGTCTCGTTGCAGGTTCACTCAGCCCTTGCCGTCGGGACCCCTGACTATCTGTCTCCAGAGATTTTGAGGGCGGTGGAGGGAGGTGGAGGTTACGGTCCTGAGTGTGACTGGTGGGCTCTGGGGGTGTGTGCCTATGAGATGCTGCTGGGGACCACCCCCTTTTATGCCGACTCCATTTCTCAAACATACGCCAAGATAATCCACTTCCAGGTACAGAGTCCACACTGAGAGTCTGCATCAAACAAAGATCCTGAAAACTGTGAGTGAGGAGTGAGCGTGCTTGACACGATGGTCACAGAAAGAGTGTCAGGATATCTCCAGCAAAGAATGCTGTTTGTTGGTGTCTGTCAAAATCCACAATAACACAAATCCAAATGCAGAGTTTCCACGGGATCCTGCTTTTACCATGATGTAGCTGACGGGTAAAACCTGTCCTCTTTGATGAGATGATGGAGACAAAGGGACAACTGTATCTCCTGGCTCTCACAGCCTGAGATGACACATTTATTCGCTGTCATGTCCGTTTTTAATGTCTTCTGCGATTATTTGTCCATCTTCCTGTTGGTGGTTCAACCGGCTGCAGTCACTGTCGTAAATAATGTTCTGATATCTCAACTTGATTGATCATTACACGGTTACTCAAGGTTATACAAAAATAACATCTTAGAGTTAATTGAAAGACTTTTATGATCTACAGGAGTATTTTGAGTTCCCTCCATCTGGACCTGAACTTTCAGACAAGGCTCGAGTCTTCATCAGTGCACTCATCTGTGAGAGGGAGGCCCGCTTGGGGAGTAAAGGCTTAGCTGACTTCAGGAACCATCCTTTCTTTGCTGGGCTGGATTGGGCCTCCCTAGATAAAGCACCACCCCCTTATCGGCCTGAAGTATCTTATCCAACTGACACCTCCAACTTTGACATTCTGGACGACTGTCTGAGTGAAACGGTACTGTCACACACACCCTGTGATGTGTAGGTTGTGTCTGAGAGGAAAGGCCAGAGAGTTCCAGATCATGTGGATCACAACGCAGCCAATAATTCACATTGGTTGGTTGGTTGACCAATGGCTGGCTGGTTGGTTGGTTGCTTGGTTGACCAATGGCTGGCTGGTTGGTTGGCTGACCAATGGATGGATGGCTGGCTGGCTGGCTGGCTGTGGATGGATGGATGGATGGATGGACTGAACATTGCCACTGGCTGTTTTCTGCAGGAGACACTGTCGGATGTGATGGATCGAGCACCAATTGGAGCTCACCTGGCTTTTGTTGGATTCTCCTACAATGCAGTCAGGTGCTCTTAACTTCATAATACATTAAACATCTATGATGTGTCTCTACACAGAGTCATCCAAGTGTGTAAATGGTGTGTGTTCTACAGTCAGACAGATGTCCCTGACTGTAGCAGAGACATAATGATACAGGTGGACCACAGGAAGCTCAGAGGGACTCAGAGTCTTTATACTCCAGAGAAACAGGTAAGACAGACCCCATGAACCAGCGGTTGGTGTTTGCTCCTTGTGCTGTTCCTGATGTGCTCACATTTACCAGATGTGGCAGCTCAAAGAGTCTCTGTCTGATGGTCTACCAACACTTCTGGAGCTTCCACTCCCACTGCCAGTGAAGCAGATTCCTGCCATGTCCACCCAGACCACAGCCAAGGAGGAGACCCAACAAATATCAAGACTGGATGAAGACTTGCAGAGGTATCATGTCATGTCTATGCAACCTTCACAGCATCGTGGCGAGCTTCATGTCATCCCCTCATATTATTTAACATCCGTCAGAGAAACTCAAGAATCAGAAAGTAGTATTTGAGGGATGTTTATTCATCCAAAGTCAAGTCTTGATCCAGTAGCTGACTGTGATGTTCTCGCACTGATTCTGTCTTTGTCATGGTCATGGTGGACGTGAGGAGTTTGAGATGTACAAATCCAGCTGCGTGTAAACCACGGCAGTTTCAGCTGCAGGAACCTAAACAAAAACAAAACTGAGCCCTCTTAGTCACAGGAAGCAAACATGTCACACAACTACAATCCAACAGGTTCAAATTCAGGCTAACAGGGAAAAGGTCTCACATGTAAAACAACGTTTGAAAAGCATCTTCAGGTTTTATGTGTGTATTTATTACAGCGCGAGTAAAATGAGTGAAGAAGATGCATGTCTATTGAGCAGGAAGAGTTCAGGTTTTAGTCACTGTGACAGGAAGAGGAAGTCAGCAGTCTGGGAAGTCCTAATCTGCTCCTCTCTGTTATTGCACAGACGCTTACATGAAGCAGAGGAGAGATGCTGTGAGCTGGAGAAGGAAATGGAAAAGCTGAAAGGAGAGATGCAGGAATGGAGACAGTTCAAGGAGTTTGGTAAGAAATCTCATCACCACCCACCATCATCACTGCCATCATTATCATCATCACCAACATCACCACTATAATCATCACCACCATCACTATAATCATCACCACCCACCATCATCACTGCCATCATTATCATCATCACCAACATCACCACTATAATCATCTCCACCCACCATCATCACTGGCATCATTATCATCATCATCATCACCACCATTACCATCATCACTATAATCATCACCATCATCAGGGCTGTAAGAAATAGTGATATTTCACGATGGGATACATTATCGACTTTTTTGAAACGCTGTATCGATATTTTGTATTTTATATTCTGTTTGCTTGGTGAGTAGTTTTGTGTCTTATTTATGTCTCCAACCACTAGTTGGCAGCAGACTCAGCTTTTTGGCTTTCCCCCCTTTCCACTCCTCTCCTCTCACAAGACAAAAAGATCTCACGATGCCTCAGGTTTTGGGGGGAAAATTGCAATATACAACTTTTATTATCGTATCCCAATATATCATATCACCACCCCTGTATCGGGATATCTATCGTATCACCAGATTCTTACTAATACACGCCCTTAATCTTCATCATTACCATCACTATCACCACCAACATCTTCCTCATCATCATTATGACCACCATCATCTTCATCATCATCACTATCACCACCATCATCATCATCGTCTTTGCAGCAGCCTGGGTGTCCTCACTCACCTCTCACATACATACATGTATATCTGGACATCAGAAGAGCGTGTTCATGGTGGAGCCTGAAGTCCACAGGCAACTCTCTCTCTCACACACACACACACACACACACACACACACACACACACACTGTGACTGTGACTTTGGTGCTTCTTCTCCTCCTCCTCCTTTCTTATACCAAAGCCACTGTGCTGTTTCTTCTTCTGTTTGTTGTACGGGCGCCGTTGCCAGTGGAACTGAGCAGCAGCAGCAGCTTCAGCAGCAGCAGCAGCAGCTTCAGCAGCAGCAGCAGCTTCAGCAACAGGTTGCGTATGTGGCTCAAACATGATGAGCTGTGATGATTGTCTCTCTCCTCCAATCACAGAGCTGCGTTTCTGTCCAGCACCTCTTGCTCTGCTTGCCCACTGTGTGGACGCTCCGGGGGACGTAAGCACGTTCATGTTGTCTTCTCCTGCCAGCATGGAAACCAAATCACATTAAAACACTTTTTGTTGTGTGTGCGTGATGAGCCGCAGGTGAAGCTGTGTAAGAGTGTGTGTGACTGCTGTGACTTTGCAGAAGGAGATGAAGCCTCCAGCTTGCCGTTACCCACTGGTGATCCCTCTCCACCGCCACCTTCTACTCTTCCACCGGGTATGGGAGTGGGTATGGTGTGCCCACTATGTCCTCCTCATTTGTCACAGAGCAGAACAAACCACACAGCACTCAGTCTAACCAGGCAACAGTTAGATGCAAAGGGATTCTTCATGAAGCTGCACTTTGTTGTTGGCAGTTCTTTAATCCATCATTAGTATTGTTGAGTGTTTGAGATCCTCTGGCGTGCTGTGATCATGCTGCATCTCCTCTATGACTCCTCCAGACGCGGCTGCCTCAGGTGAGCAATGAGTCCTACCTGCTGCTGTGTGCGGCTGGCCCACAGCTGCCAGTCTGGCAAACACCCTGGTGGGCGGAGCTCTCCTTGGAGACCAGTGGAGCTCCCGGTACACTGTGCTGGTTTGAGGATGATTCCATGAAGCGAAAGTCAGGTCAGAATCAGAAGTGAAAGGCAAACAACTGACCATGATAACAGTGTTAGCACCTGCCTGGCCTTCTGATATCAGCTGACACAAAGATGGTTCCAGAACCCCACTGAAGGAGCACTTGGTCTGTAGGATCCTCTGTCCACAAACTCAACCTGACAGATAGTTGGCTGATGTTGCACTTCTACCAGCGTGTTTTTCTGTTCTGCTGCTGCAATCATGTTTGGCACATTTGGGCTTCATCACAACAACGTAAAGCAGGGAGAGTACAGATATGTGGACCTGCATCAGACCTGCATCAGACCCCCACATCAAACCCCCACATCAGACCCCAATCAGAGCGGGTTTGGCTGATATTCTTTATCAATAAATATTCCTGATTGTTTTCCACTTTAACTGAGGAGAGAATGTTTTATGTCCTTTTGTTAAGAAAGTCTTTGTGCAGTTATCGATGATGTGATTTTCTCTTGCAGTTAAGTTGGAAATATTTCCTCTCTGTGCACTTTATTTGTCTGACAATTTTTAGGTGCTTAATAAAAAAAGTGTTTATCAACTTTTTTTGCCATCAAGAATGATGGGCTTAGAACAAACCCATGATGATCTTGTTTGAAAGGCGCTTACAAATAAAATGTGTCTATTGATAAACAAAGACACCCCTCAGGGGAACATGTGCAATAGAAGCTCTCAAACCATCACCGCATGCACGCGTCACATGGCTACCGAAGACGCCGTCTTTCTGTCCACACAGAAAGACAACAACAGCGTTTTTAAAGTGTTCGAAAATGTCTGATTTAAAGGATCAAAAACAGTGTTTAGGTGGACGATGGAGCCAAATGCTGAGGGAGATCTCTGCCTTTGAGCGTACCATTTTTCCAGCCTACAGAGAAGCTTCTCTGCTTCAGGTGTCAGACAGACAAACAGATGCATGAACCTGCACACAGAAGTCCCTACAACCTCTAACTGACAAACAAAGTGATCAGCATGATGACCTGGATTAACACACCCAGGATAACTCCGTGAACACTCACTCAACTTCACCGGATCTGAAGAATCCCGAACAGCTGTAATACAAAGCCGGTTATCAACTTGATGACTGCCTCCAGTTGTTGCCAATCTAGATCTGTGCACACGCACGCAAAGGGGGCGATATTAGCAGCACCAATTTCCACAATGGAGAAAGCTGCGATAGCATCCAACTTTACGACAGAGGAACAAAATACAATTCTAAGGAAATACAAGGAGCACCGCAGCATCAACACAGCGAGGAGTAACACTGCCGCAGCCGCGAAAAGCCGAAGACAATGCTGGCAAAAAACAATCGCAGACTGTATAAATACGCAAGACTCTAGGGTGACGATATTAATGGCTCATCATGACGGCACGGGTAGATGTTACTACATTTACACATCCTTTATGCTCCCCAAATATGTTGTCATACAGTGGGTGTGATCACCATCATCATTGACCTCATTATTCCAGATGCAACAGCAGTGGGGAACAGAGGCAAAGGAGCAAATAAAAAACAAATCCTTCAAATTGCTCAGTAGGTTTATTGGAAGATTTGAGTACATATTGCAACATGGAAACAGCAATTTCCTTGCACTGTCTCAGTTGTAGGATGATGATAAATGAGGTCCTGTGATATTATTGCAGCCCATAAGAACTGAGGGCTTTGAGGGTGGGGTGACATCAGACCCTGGTGGAGGTCGCAGCTGGCAGACCACCTCATCCGTACAGGGTAGGTTTCAGTGAGGCAAAGGCAAACCACTGGCTTGCTCGCACAACTACTCCACAGAGTTGTTTGTGAAAAAGATACTGCTAATGTGCATTTTCTCCCCAGTGGACACTCCAGGAGATCAGTCAATGCCATTGCAACTTTGTGAATTCCTTTGCAGCAGGTGTTTTTGCTGAGGCTTTCTGCGTCTCCCACAGCATGAAAGTACATGTGGGTTCATGAAGCAAATCAACAAGTGGAGGAATAAAGTAGGCTAATTGTGAGCAGTGTTGGGCAAGTTACTTCAAAAACGTAATGCATTATTTATTACTTACTTATTATTACGATGACTACGTCATCTGTTGGGCTGGATCACCCTACTCGGTGGCTATGTGTCGATCCGCCCTGCGTGTTCGTTTATCTAGAGTCTGAGCCGTAGATGATCTTAAAAAATGTTTATTACAATTGATAGCTGTATTAATAATAATAATAATAATTTGACAAAAATTATTAATTATTAAAAATTGAAAAATTGATCGATATTTATTATCAAAAATTAATAATCGGGAGATTATCTCTTCTTTAATTAATAAACAATCAATAAATGCACCTTAAAAGGTGTGACGGGGCACCACCCCAAAACTGGGGACTATCAATTTATCTTATCAGTCTCGTGTTTCTTGAAGGATGAATTGGTGCACAGACCCTCTTTCACCAGCTTGTTATGAAGAATGTACACAAACACAGGACAACTTCTTCATGTAAAGAACAGGTACAATCGATATCTCAACGCACCTTCAATATTCCTGATTTCTACAATCTAAACTACAATAACAAACAATCATAAGGGAAGTGTGTGTGTGTGTGTGTGTGTGTGTGTGTGTGTGCGCACGTATGTGCGTGACGGGTGTGTGTGAAGGGGAGGAGCGTGGTAGAAGGTGTCTCTTCTGTAACGCCCCCCCTTTTGGAGGTGGGATCTCGCTGCCGCGAGATTTGAAGTTGGAAGGAAGTCTCGTCCGCGTGGCGGCGAGATCTAGAAGTGAAGATGGCGTTCATGTGTGTGCGTGGGTGAGAGAGAGAGAAAGGAGGAGCAATCACGCTCTATCACGCAGTAGTACAGGGCAGACGTGGATCTGCCTCTGATCACTGGTTCTGTCAGATAGAGCGTGATGACCCGCTTCAAGCACAAACACAACAGTCAGCACGGCGGCTGAAAACGAAACGTACGGATCGCTCGATCCGTAGGCTACAAGCGTACAACACAATAAACTACCTAGCTCTGCCCAGACGTAAGCCTCTTACTGTGATGGGGGAGCTGGTTCCTTCGGGCCGGATGTGCGGGGCGGGGGAGTCCGCTTCTTCGCCTCCGGGCAGAATCGACGCTGTTTCCACGTGTTTTAGCGGTAGCAACAAAAGGGGGGGTGCTCGGTGTCCGGTTCGGGTGGAGCGGTGGAGCCGCTTCTTCACCTCCAGGCGACACAGGCAGCTGTCCGCGCGGTGCTGCGGGGACAGGAAGGGGCTTGTCTCTCGGACCGGCTCTGCGGGTCGGAGGAGCCCGTTGCTTGGCTTACGTGTCCGGTGCGGCGCGGATCTTCGTCCGGGCCGACGGGGCAGCGGGTCGATCGGCTTTCAGGAGGGATCGGGGACGGAGCTTCTTCTCGGCGCGATGCGCGGCTTAGCTTCTTCGCCCGGGACAGGGGGAATCCCGACTCGTTGAGTGAGATCGGGACTTCGGCCGGTTCTGTGTGTACCTTGGCTGCTTCCTCGCGACGCGGTGCTGCTTCTACGGCGGGACACGTGTGGCGAGAGATGGCGGATTCTTGATGACGTCCACGCCGTAGTTGCAGCACCTTGAAGCGCGTCGGAAAGTGGGAAAGGAGGAGAGTAAAAGAAAGGGAGTAAAAGAGAGCGTCTTGGAGGTATCATCGGTATTTTATACCTCCCGGTGACGTGTGGGGGTTCCCTGCTGGTGTGGGGCGTCACAGCCGAATCGGCGGTTGTGATTGGCTGTGAGGCGGAGCGCAAAGGATGCTGGGAAATTGAGTTTTTGGGCTGGAATTCAGGTGTTGGCTGTTCTCCATGGTGGGGGGTCCCTTTTTTCTAGTGGGGCCTTGTTTTTCCACACGCAGTCGGCCCAACATTAGCAAAAGTATAGAAAAATGACAGAGCTCTGGGTCGATGCTTCGCTCCCCTAACCGATAACAGTCAGTGTCGGTTCACAAAGTCCGACTGACTCTCTCTTTCCCTGACCCAGCTTTATGTCCGTGTGCACCGACTGATCACGTCATGCTCCGTTGACTGTGATGTGGAGCTTCTAGGGATTCACGGTCGTCTTCCTCTCCTTCCGGGGAGATCTTTCTTCACTGCAGCTGGTAGTGCCAGCCTCCTCCACCCTGTAGTGAGATGAAAGTCTAGCACAAACCCTGGGAAAGCTGGTGCACATTCGTTAAGTGAAGTTACATTTGAGTGAAAAGGTTACATGTCACACATGTGAGTTAAAGAATATGATACTTAGAAAGGATTATATGTTATTACTAAAAATGGTGTGAGGCCTTCTATGTGAGCCGTACAAGGAAGTGCAACTCTGGTAAAAATGGAGTGCGGAGGAATGGGGTGTGGTGGGACAGACTTACACATCTCAAAGTAATTTGTTACATTATAATATTACTGTATTTGAAATGAAAGGCATTATACTACTATTGCATTACTTTTAAGTTACACTCACCAAAATAACTGGAAATATGGATTTGGCATTCTAAATGTAGCTCATTAGGCTCAATAAGCTCATGACCCATGCAGTGGAAGGTGATGTGGTAGGTTATCTGACTGAGCTAGGCTTAAGGCTAAAAACAGTAGAATATAATAGCCAGATGGAACAATCATAGCAAAAACAGACAAAAGGTCAAAGTCTGGTCAATTGTGTTAGAGATACTGTAACTTTAGGCCTATTCATATTAAAATCAATTGAGTTGTATTGTATTGTAACTAGGGATGCACTATCTGGATCTGAGTACCTGCCGATACAGAGTAACGATGCCGATACCACTATCACCAAAACAACCCCCAAAAAACTTTTTGGCAAAATGCAATCAATTGGAAGACAGGTTTTATTTTATTCTCTGCTTCTTACGAGGGATGATAAATGAAATATAAACATTTTCTGTGAACTTTTCTGGGAATTATTGCAGTTTCCACATTTTAATCAAAGAAAATATCAATTAACTATTTTGCACTGTCTCCAGCTTAAAGATTATGAACCTATTGCAGAGTGTCCATATTTGAATCAAACAAAATCTCAAACTTCAGTCAGCATGCACTCCTAAATCCTAGCCGCCACTCCTTCAAATGTCTTTTTTTTTGTTTTGTTTTTTGAATTGTTGACGCAAATACACCACTGCCGCATCTCTCCACCTTCACAGCAGAGTCCTGTCGCGTACTTGCGAGCACTAAGGTAAACTACAGATAACTATTATCCCTTTCACAGCGAAATTCACAAGTTGATGCAGATTTTTATTACCAGGATCGAGCCGCCTTTGCTCGGCATTAGTGATGGGTATTACAGCTCTTTTCAGTGAGCAGATCTTTGGGCTCAGCTCATCAAGAAGAGCCAGCTCTTTCGGCTGCCAAACGGCTCTTCATTTTACCACTTTACCACTGCCAAACTTAGCAATAAATGTGTACGTGTGTGTACACATACCTCTTAAATAATTCAATACATCCTTTGTACTGAAGTGTTCACAAGAAAAAATGACATTTTCTAATATCAGTGAATTGCTGTGGCCAATTGTTTTCACTGCATTTACAGACCCTTGAAACTCTGAAACCTTGAAGATCCACTCTGCTTCACACAGCAGGTAGAAACATCTTTAAAAACGTAAGCGTAGAAATATAATAAGACAGCTATTTTCAGATTTTCAATATTTATTTAAACAGAAATAATCAAATAAATAACATAATAAAAAGAAATAGCTGTATTGCAATGAACTAATTCAAATGCAAAGCAAATCCTGAATTCTGTCTTTGTGTTCCCAATGTTGTTAAAGTGCATCCAAACCTTCCTTCCTCCTTCACTCCTTCTCTCCTCGTCTCCTTTCTCTCCTCAGCATCCGTGTAATAATGAGCCCCGCCCCCCTGTGCGGTGTCTCCTGGCGTGATTGGTTGCACACAGCATGCACGTGACAGTCATGCACTGCGCACATGGAGCACCGTCACCCGTCATTCTGCCTTAGAGTTTTTTTAGAGAGAGAAAAATAACCACCCATCGTTCATGTTAAAGAGCCGGCTCTTTGAAGCGGTTCGTTCGCCACCGACACATCACTACTCGGCATCAGGGCGCTTCCAAGCTTCCAGCAGTGGCGGGTGTGAGACGCTGTGAGGCCTGTGTTGTTCTCTGTCATACGTCATCACGCTGAAGCATCGAGCGTGGAAGTAAACAAAGAGCGCGGCCATCAACACGCGTCTGCTAAACACTGATAAGGAGGCAGCGTTTCCCCACGCAGACCCTCTGACGTAGTCGAAAACCATCATCCTTCGTGGTGACGTCGGACGGAGCGTCCGCACACTCACAGCAAAACACCGCTTTCTGCCGACACGGAGCAGAGACGGTGCCGTTGATCGGTGCCGGTACCGGTACCGGTACCAGACCATCGCTGGCACTTAGCTCCTCCTCTAAGTACACTTTTTGTGGCTGATTTACCGAAAAAGGACTGAACGGAACCCTAACGGTGCATCCCTAATTGTAACCTAACATCTAAGGACATGACAAGATACAAAATCCTTTTTTGCATTTCTATCCCTTTATTCTTTTCAAGTTCACAGCATAGTTAACATAATTTATGCTTTATTAGAAACAAAACAAGATTAGCCCTTGGCTAAGGGATATGACTCCATCATTTCACTAACTTCACAAAAATGAACATATTATGGCTAATCTTTGCCTAAAATAAAACTGGCCTGAGAAAAAAAAGCACAGGCCTTCCTTAATCCTGAATCACTTACAGCTAGACAATGACTCTGAGCTGTATGGGGCTACCCAGTAGCTGTAGTCCGTTTCAAACTTTCGTGATCGATCCAGTGCACCGTAGCCCCAAGGTAGCTTCTGTTATTGACACTCCAAATATCAGCGGTGGTGGACACGTGGTTCTGTGCTTCAATGGTCTTTTTGAGTTCCCTTGCCATGATTGTGTATGCCTTCTCCAAGTCCTTTGCCAAGGTTTTTCTGGTTGGAAGTACATGCTGAATATATAATAAAATAGGCAGATATCAAATTCAAGGGCCTAATGCAATGAACACTACACATTAGCTAAAGGGCCTTACATGTCTACCCCCAACGAAACCAACTATTTTTGTAAGGGCGGGCCATTCTGGACATAAACAATGAACGTTGAAACATTGGGGTGCACGACTGGGCTACCTGTCCCATGAGTAGATTTACATTGAAAATCAATGTGTCAAAAACTGTCAATATGATGTAGAGACCTTGGTCTCTATTAAGGGAAAGCTAATTAGGTTTATGTTTAGTCCCTTTTCATGATTTTGTGGCTTTTATTTTCGAAATGCACTATGTAGTTACATGTTTTGGCCAATAGATGGCACTATGAGACCGCTGAATAATGCAGTTGCAGGACGGTAAGAGCAGTGAACAAGGAAGCCAGTGCGTAGTTGCAGCAGGAGAGCAAAGGAAACAGTCACATTACCTAGGTGAGCTGTAATAAGTTTGTAAAAGACTGAATAAATGTGAAAACCTTTCCCAGCACGCTGTTGAGAGTTCACTTTCTTCAAGTGTGCAACATATAATAATAATAATAATATTAACAATAATAATAATAATAATAAAAAAATGTATTTGTA
This sequence comes from Mullus surmuletus, assembly GCA_903171835.1. Classification (NCBI taxonomy): domain Eukaryota; kingdom Metazoa; phylum Chordata; class Actinopteri; order Syngnathiformes; family Mullidae; genus Mullus; species Mullus surmuletus. Next base: position 35,117 of record CAESWR010000301.1, read on the forward strand.
GAGCACTTTTCAAAACAAGGTTACAAAGTGCTTTACATGGACATATGCAAGTGAAGTGCCGAGACACACAAAACAGAGGCACATATAAAACTAAACCCAACATGTCCCACCAAAGTGACTGGGGCAAGAGAAACTCAGACAATTACAAAAAACAAACACTGCAGATGGAGGACAGGAGACAGGTAAGGTAAGCAGGATCATAGAGGAGACTCAAAGGCCAGGCGATGGAGGTGAGTTTTTAGCTGGGTTTTAAAGGAGGACAGCGAGTTCGCCAGTCTGAGCTCCTCAGGCAACTTATTCCACAGGCGAGGAGCCCGGACGGCGAAAGCGGCATCTCTCCGGGTCCTCAACCTTGATTTAGGGACGGCCAGCAGGTTACTGCTGGATGAGCTCAGGTTGCGGGTGGGCACATATGGGGATAGTAACTCTACAATGTAGGTAGGGGCAACGTGCCTTCAAGTGCCTTGAAAGTTGTCAATAGAATTTTGAAGTCAATTCTGAAAGTGACTGGCAGCCAGTGGAGGGAGGCTAAGATGGGAGTGATGTGCTCCCTTTTCCTTGTTCCAGTTAGCAGCC
>CAESWR010000301.1:80116-93465 GCA_903171835.1 Mullus surmuletus
GGGCTCCAATAGTGAGCTAATTCATCACACTCAGCCGACTTCTGCATTCATCATCTCTCAGACCACTTCCCGTTTCCCAGAGTTTTGTTTGTTTAAAACAAAAGCAGCAATGATATCTATTCCACTCAAAGCCAAGGCTAACGTCTCCCCCAGTGCTCTGAGACCTTGAGCGCTTGACAAAAAGAGTTGTGTGACAAAGGCCGGCAAAAACAAACAAGCCCAGTAGTGCTTTAATAGACTACAGCTTTATTTATTAAATCAACTAAAAACAGCTTCATTTGTGCACTTTCAGGTTAGAGAATACAGAGATAAACCGTCTGCATACTTAGTGGCTCATTGTGAACACACACACACACACACACACACACACACACGTACTCGTCAGCAGCTGGTTTACAGGCACATTCATGCCAACTCGAGGTATCTTATCTATGCCAATCATGTACCGACAAATTCACAGCGTGGCTCTGCGGCATCTATTTGCGCGGCAGTTCAGCAAACTACTTTCTGGTTCATTTTACACTATGTGGAGCAGCAGATGGGTGAGCGTTTCCCCACCTTGGGGAGTGCTAAGGGTGGTAGCTGTTACAGGATATTCAGAGGGTGAATGGCACCTCAGTTTTGGTTCATCTACCAGTGAGGATGAGTTGGGTTTGCTTATCTTGCTGTCAGCGGGATTAGTGAAAAAAAAAAAAAACTACTATGGGTGTCGGGGAACCCAGGAACATATGGAGATTGGTGCCCTTCTACTTATGACGTGAAACCCCTCAGACGACCCAACACTTTCTTCCACGGGTCGTCTTCTCACTGCTCCCGCTGCCCGAGGATGGTGGCCACGGCCTGAGCCAGGTTGTCTACGGTGCCGTTTGCCGTCACTGTCGGGTGCTGTTCGTCACTGGGCCTGAGGGAGGAGAAGAAGCAAAAAGGGAAAAAAACAAACAAAAATCTTCAGGATGGGCAGCAGAGGGAACAAAACAGCAACTAAAAGTATCCGAAAGGAGGAAGACTGTGTCGGCTCAGCACCAACGGCAGCATAAACAATGTTGAATGTATGAACGCTGATCCCAGCAGGACACGCTGGTCTAATTGTATAACGCTTAAGCACGAGCAACAGGGTAATAAATAGACTCTATGTCCTTAAGTGATCATAAGAGCTTGCTTATGATCAACACACTATGCATCTTCGTGGAAAAAAAGACATCCCAAAGAGCTGGTGTGCTGCTATCTGAAAGGTGTCTGTGCAGCTGCCTGCCAAAGGGCCCTGCAGGGAAATGCATGTTCTCTGCCTCTTTCTCCAGCTGTCACTCACACCTCCGGGCTCTAATATATCTGAAAGAGACCAAAGCGTTTTAATGAGAACTGCAAGTTCCAAAAATACGGGATGGTAAAATGAATAGCAGCGAGAATGATTTAGTGACTCGTGCCATGGGTGTCCATCCTGGGAAGGAGATGCTGTAAATCAGCAAGAACGCTTTCAGTGACACTTTGTCGTTTTTCCAGATTTATATAAAACTTTTTCTTAGTGGAGGGCGAAGTGTGAGCAAGAACCCGTTGAAGTTTGATGCAAATCGGTTCAACTTAGCAAAGTAAAGATATAGCACTGGTGATGACCGAGTGTCCCGTTGGTTATGCAAAAACTGCCGAACACATATTCATGAAACTTTGGTAAGACGGGGGGACATTGATGAAGAAATTTCCAATGAAACTCTGCGGAAGATTCAGTTGTTTCACAATGGCCATTTTGCAGAAGCTCTCATCATGGGGCCGATGAATTTTGATGATGAAGTGAGTGAAACAACATAATGGGAAGTTGGAAAAACAAATTAATTCATTAGGCAATGTGTAGAAAGGCTACAATCATGATCTTGCATCAGTTTGGGTTCCCAAACAGCGGAAAGTTGCTGGACTGTGCTGCTGTCTGGCTCTTTGCTGGGCGATGGATGCAGATATGGCTGTTTAATCAGCTGGTAGAGGAAATGTGATCCACTTGGCGTGGCTACAGGCCCAGGCCAACATGCAGGACCCCCTCTTCCTCCCCATAACATCAAAAGAAAGGCGACGCCCCCTCTTCATTCATCTGTGGGACGGCCCTGGACTCTGGCTCATTTATAAAGTGGTGCCTATAGACCACCCCGCCCCTCCGCCGGCTGCCTGGACCAGACTCTGTGTGCCGCCTCTGTTCCTCAAGTCACAGGTTGGAGCTCCAGATGGGGAGGCTTTGTCTAGCTGGGAGTGTGCGGCACACACCGCCATTAATCCTGTCCCTTTGAGAGCTTGCAGAGGAGCATGGCAAATATTTGTGAGCTGCAGAAATAAGAGGCCTCCGCCGGGGCGAGGAGAGGTGTTGAATACTGAGGCTGCGATGAATACAGGGGGAAGTAGTGCCATGTGTTTATGCACGTCTGTCAGCCGCCAGCGCTGGGGTTATGTGAGCTGGTCTGCTAATGGCCAGGGTGTTATGTCTCCTGTGCTGGATTACTCCCTCACCCTTACGCCTGCCGACCGATGGAGTTCATGAGCACATGTACAGGCATGGATACACAAGCAAGTTCGCCACATGGCTCTAATGTTTCAAGCACCGAATCCAACACCGTGTCTCTCCAACCTGATGCTCCTTTAAATCTCCCGTGGCCTCTACCTTTTAGATATGCATGCATGCATGCGTGTGTGTATTCATTTTGCTGCTTTGCTCCCGTTGCCATGAATAATGAAGGAGAAACCAGGTCAATGTGACCATGCAAAATTCAGCACAATGCAGCTAGTGTTACCGATGAGGTAATGCACGGCTCCCTGGGTGTCCTTCAGGTCAGTGCAATATCAATACACGTGAAGAGATAGGTTTGCTCGCCCAAGCCCCGATGACACTGCACAGCCTTCATGCGATGGGTGATGAGGTCAGCTATGAGGTAGGAGGTGGGACGCCGCCAAGGAATTAGTTCAACACAGCTGCCGACATGTTGAGACCGACCAGAAAGGAGGTGGACGATTGAAATTATTGGGGCAAAGAGCGGGAAATGGAAAATGGTGGTCTGTCAATCCACCATGTTTAAGAATTTACCAACAAGAGGTTGCTCAAAAGAAGCCATCTAAAAGCATGCTGGTTCATTATTACTTGCACATAAACCCGTCAGCATATTGATTTATGAAATTAAGTTTTAGACTTGGCTACTATAAAAAAAAAGAAACAAAAAGATATGAATCTCTGGGATCTTCTGGGATTCCTTCACAATTACTCCCAGTCTCCATCTAGTTTTGTTGAAATCTGTCGTCTTTGCAGTCTTTGCACAATCAGGCTGACAGTTTTCGAAAGCCTCAAAAAATATGCACCTACTTTGTTGCCAAACTTGAGCACCTATGTTACAATTTAATGCGCTCCTTCTTAATCTGAACCGGTTTGTCACAACATCTGGCCAGGGATTTTTGAACAATCCTACCAAAAATCGCACCAACAGACATTTGACAGATTGATTTATTATTCTAGACTTTTGTGGGACTACAGACAGCGCAAGCAATTTCAATCATGAGTCTACATAGTGAGCACACTGCAGGTACACACACACCTAATCCCCTGTAACGGCTATGACATGAAGGGGGATTAAACACTCGTGTACTCTGGATACCAGAACATGGGTATCATGTTTATACTGCACCGGCAATATAAGATTATTGTGGCTGCTCAGATATATATAACATGATACTTGACTCTATAAAACATGGAGACATTTTTTTTTATAAGGACAGTCTCTATGAAATGAAAGTGGATACGAATGACTCGCACAGTCTGTGCACTTCAGTCAGCTGCGTCTCAAGCCGCAGAGACGAGGAATGATGCAGAAATAGAGGAAAGCAGGGATGTCTGGCAATAAAACCTGCCCCTTGCGGTTATACTCAGCTCACTGTTGAGGGAGCCGACTGTGGGTCGAAGGGCACAACGACTTTCCCATCAGCTAATGCTTAACAAACACGGAGCCGCACAGTAAAGGAAGCAAAAGTGTTGCCTACACCCAATTTCGATTCACACTTCTGCAGTGACCTCATCACCCTTGCTTTCGCCTGACAGAGCACAGATAGTGTGAGAAGGGAACCAACCTGAACAAATGATGCATGGCACTCAGAGTGACGCTTTGCTCTTGTGACAATATCAGGTTTTCGGGAAATTTACATTAACTTACAAACGTTCATTACCTTAATTTCAACTATGTCATATGTATTGCTGAGGAGTAAATGTTTACAATGCTCAAATCGAGCAACATTCTTCTGTTATTCAGGCGAAAATGGTCACCTGTGAACAGCACCCACTAGCCACGACGCTAATGACAAAATTAAAAAAAGAAAGAAGAAAGAAAAAAGAACAAGTTCAGTAAATAATAATATATAAGTATGGTATACTCGCAGACGATTGAATATGCGGTGCGGTTAAGCCTATTTATGTTTTAGGTGACACACTTTGCTGTGTCAGGGTGACGACGAAAGCCATGATTTTCTATGCGTTTGGAAACCGTAAAGGACAGTATTTCCAAATACCTTGAGGTGCTGTACTTATGACAACACCACAGTGCAGCAGTTTCAGAATGATTATGACTGCCTGGATGTAATTTAAAATATTGCATTGTCTGACATCACACAGAGAGAGAAACGCACAAATGCATCAGCAATTGAACCTGTTCAAGTACATGACGACACCAAAAGAAAAATCGAAAAAACAGTTTTTTCATCTTTTACATTAAGAAACATGAAACAAAATAAGGACACTGGTGCAGACTAACAGGGAAGTATGCATGCAGCGTTCATGTGGCCAATTCTACTGTGTAAACCCCTCGGCTCGAAACACCAACGGCTGCACCGTCAGTGCGTTGTTACCTGGACTTGCTGAGGGGAATGAACTTGCTGGGAGGAAACCAGTCGGCCCGCCAGCCAGAGAAGTGGGTTTTTATACCGCACGAGCAAAGGTGCTGCTAGCCAAAACACAAGCTTTTCTCACACTCACGCAGCAGCTATACAACCGTGTCCTGAAGGCAACCACAGTCTGACGACAACTACAGCCTTTATGCGGAGCCAAGACTTGTGGCTGACATGAGATACAAACACAAGACAAAGTCTCTCCTTGCCTCGGGAGGACGGCGAGGCGAGGCGAGGCGAGGCAAGGTTACATATAAAGCTGCTCGGTTAACGCTGCAGGAGTGTAAAAGTATGACTGGCTCCATCAGAAATAGACTCTCAGGATCCTCAGAAAGAGTCTCGAAAGAATTCGAGGGCGACTCCAGCCAGTTGAGATGTCACAATCTGGTTTCCCAATCAGCCTCCTCAGCTTTTCCTCTCTTCTCTCCTCTACCTGACAAGAGAGCAGATAATTCTCCTGCAATAATACAGCTGCAGCGTCTGATGAGAAACAGCCCAACCGAAGTGTGGAAACCACCATGGTACATGTATGTTATGGCATCAGAGACGAGAGATGCTGAGCCAGAAACCTCACATCCTTCTCTGGCCGTGCAGCAGCCGTTATCACTTTAGTGTACAAAGGTTGTATAATGTTGAGTCATGATCAGCAAACAGCTGCAATATGGTTTTCACACTCGACACAGATTAACGGTTCTTTCCAATTGCAGTCAAAAAGGGGATTCCCTTGTTGCAGCATGAAGAAGTGCTTGTTTTTTTCCCTTCTGAGAACCTACTGTGAGCAACAGACGTGGACCGAGAGAGTATCCTGTTGTGTCAAAACCACCCACTGGAAACTTTCTGCCCTTCCTGACCACAAACACATCCATGGCTTGACACCATAAATCTTCTTCTCTCTGAGATATGACACAGATGTTAGCTGGTGTTATCTATGAAACAACATCGCCAAGATTTGATGCAAAGCAGCTACCGACTTCCATTCACACATGAGAAAATCAGCACAGTCTACATTCATTCTGTGATTCAGCAAATACAGAAGTTTGACCTACACTAACCTGTTAATAAATTATTAGTAAATCAAAGGGAGATATGGTCATATTTGTAATAGCATGACTGATGGTTGAATGAAGCATATTGAGACTCAACAAATGCTCCCACGCACATTTGTCTCCATTGCCTCTTTATTGGCCTCAAAGCACTGCAGTTTTGGTGCCAAATCTGCAGATTTTTCTCCAGAAGAAGAACATTTCATACAGTGAAACATCTTGAAATGGACACTGCTACAGTCGAGGGCAGTGAACGAAGTTTGCGACACATAATCCTCTGATAGGCACAAATAATAATAATTAAAAAAAAGTGTCACTGGCTGCAATGCTAATGAAGTGCGGTACAGGATACAGCCTTGGATGGCAGCTGTGCAAAGAATTAGCGAATATATCCACGGCTCTGAGAAGATGTCCAGTGAAAAACCAGCATGAGCCACCGAGCCTTCACAGACTGACACTGTGACCGGATCCCCTTGCACCGACCACCCACCTTCTACCTTTTAACAGTTGGTTATTGAAATCATGAATGATTGAGAAACAGTTAGTAGCATCAATATACAAATCAGCTGATGGTAGGTCAGGAAATCCCTGTGGATCCGCCCTGACTCCACCCGCTCATATATAGTGTGAGTGCTCGCTTGTGCACATACTGGGTTGCTAACGACGCCTAACATCCAGAATGCCCCCCTATGGCTTTCTTACTCCTACATTAATGAAATGCCATCCAATAGTTTGACGACTGCCACATTTTGTTTAGCTAGAAGCCAGAAGTGTGCACCTGAAAGACAGATATGAATTCTCTGCTTTGTCACTGAAGAAGCAATTAATTTGACAAAATTGGCTTAAAATTTGTGTGATGTTTTTTTCTCAGTGTGACGCCTGTGGAGCTTGATGTGACCCATATATGAACACTGTTCATCATCTGTGTGTTTGCAGTGCTACTGGTGGCTTGCTGAGCCCCCATTCCCGTCTCCATCTTAAGGTGAATGAGAGTTTTGTTGCTGTTTAGACAGCTGAGTTGCCTGCTTCAGCTGCAAAAAATGCAAACACGCATGACCAGCCACACACATAAATGCAAACTATTAGGTGAAAAAAGAAATTGCTCCAGAAGAAACCAGGCAAAGGCCCAAGTTCCCCCGCCAAGCAGCCTGTCTATTGGTAATTGCAAGACGGATTGGATCTCCATTGAAACAGCTAAAGACCTGTGTTCATGTATTTAAGAGGCAGTGCTATGTTTCAGCCTGCCATCTGTGGGCTTTAGCTCTCCGATTCTCTCCCACTCCAACTCCTTTTACTCTCTTTCATTCTGTCCCTGCCTCTCGTGGGTGGAAAAGTACCGACGAGGGGCTCGGTGGCCAAAACCCTGCTGCCTCCTTTGTCTCGCCGTGGGAGTCTGGTCTCACTGTGAAAAAAGCTTCTGGTTAATTATTAATATCTCATTGACTTATAACACACGGCAGGCTTTAGAGGAACCTGCAGGCAGGGGGAAGCTGTCACCCCAGGGTGGTAAGGGATGGCAGGCCGTGCTCGTGCACCCATTGGCGGTTCATAGAATTCTTTAACCTCTTGTGCCACCGCATTCATCTTTGGCTAAATCTGTGCTGGACAAATATGTTCGGACCTCTCTTTCATATAAACAGAATGTGCAGAAATTTGCAGGAAAGGAAATAAGGATGTAGCTATCAGTGATTCTCTATGTGCATGTCTGTGGTGACTCAGAGCAAAATGAATCAAAGAAATGCAGCCAATGGCATAGCACACATAAGCTGCCTCATGCTGGTCATATGATAGCACATAGTCCAAGTATTTTTGTGATTTCGGTTTTATTACATTAATGACTGAGTAACGAAATAACTACTTCAGTGCAGCGTCCCTTTCATCTGATCAGACAGAAAGGTCATAATGCTGCATTTACTTTTTTAGACTACTCACCATGGGATAGAAATGGAATCGCCAGTCGACCGCTTGTGTTTACTGCACTTTATTGGAACACTGGTTGGTCAGAATGAAATAATCAAATAAATCTGTATTGTCTCTTTTGGGCTTTGAACTTTCCTGGTGGTATCTGAAAACTGGTATCCCTGCAGGCTGCACGTAGAGATAGAACCAGCTTGGGAGAACTGTCTCCTTGTTTTTTGGGTCAGCAACATTTTTGCTCTGTTCAAAGCAACATTCAGTGAGCTGATCCATAATGTGGTGTTGCACACAAGCTGCAGAAGTACACGTGAGAGAGCAACCTGGTTAGGATTGGTGAAGTGGAACAACCATCACTGAAGAGGCGGGGCCTTATACACCACTCACCCGCAGGCTCCTTTGTTGTGTCGAAGCACCATTAGAAGGTGACCACCCTGCAGAGGTTAAACTCCCCACCACCTTATCAGACCTCAAGAGGCCTCACAACTTCACCAATCGTACGTCCAGTTGCCAATGCGGACGCCATGATAAGGGGAAAGTATTGCAAGTGAATGCAAAAGAAGAAAACTCTGTGAAAGAAACAGCAGTGCAGCTCAATCCACATGAGTGGCCTATATTAGTACTGGAACTCTTCCTTTTTTAATAACTATTGTAACAAAAATAGTATCTGTTGCATTCTAAGGGGACATGTACATAATGCTACAAGAGTGGATAGGTATGCTTCTGAGATACTAATAAGCGGTTTAGAAAAGTGAAGGTGCTCCAAGTGAATGTCATGACTATATCCTGCTAAAAGAAAAGTTGTATAAATGATAAACCAACGGACCTAGCAAGAAAAAGACAGAGTGGATCTGCAGCCAATAACGGAGTGCCAGCGCATGAGGAAATCATTCCCAGAATTGACTGTGTTTACATTCCCCAAAAAGCTGCCAATTCTAGTCCATGACAACCTAGATTAGTCCATTTAATTAGCACGACTGTATGGAGCCATAGTAAATGCTGTTACCGACTGCGCTTATGTAACACTCCTGCATATATGTAATGTTTTATAAATATAAAAAGTTTGTTGATCAATTCATACGCATTCAGAGGCAAAATTGACTCATCTTCAGACAAAAAAATCCTTATTACGCAGAGGAATACGGTGAAAGCTATGAGGGCTCCATAATGCAGATTTGTTTGTGCATCAGGGAAAACCACACGAAAAGCCCATCTGCGAAATATTTATGAAATAACGAGGCAACAATCAGAGTCTGACCTCGCTAGCTTGTTGACTTGAAAAGCTGAGAGGGAGTCGGAGTGGTTCAGCTGGGCTGCGCGGAGGAATACGTGAGTCGATAGTTCCAGATAAACTTAGTTTTTCCAGTTAAACTTGTTTTTTTTCCCGAAAAGTTAATACACTTTCTATGTAGCGTGCTCTTAAACTGTGTTATTTTTAGATGGGAGTTCTTGTAGACAAAGCAATTGTGGCTTATTGAGGGAGAGGAGAGAGCTGTGTGCTGCAGCTAATGTACTTAGTGGCCATATTTACCTAATACAAACCCACTTAAAAAAAAAAAAAAAACTATCCCTTTAAAGGTTTTTTGTGAGCATGCTTTGGATTTTTATGTGTACTTGTAGAGTCAAAGTACAAAGTCAATGAGTGCATGGATTCATATGCATTGATGCCTTCAGTGTTCTATCTTAGGTAGAGAAATTAGCCAGTCAACGCACATGTTTGCTAGAGAACAAAACTCCCTGGGTCACAATGCTCTTAATCTCAGTTCCTCTGATGATGATGAGTATGGTGGAGGGTGGGGTGGTGTTGGGGTTGGACCGGGTACAAAGGAGGGTCCCTGTGGATGCTGCATTGGTTCAAAGGCAATATTGTCTATATAGTCCCTTTCCCCATGCAGAGGCAAACAGTCTTCAGCAGTGCACTCAGATGCACCATAGCTGTAACAAGATTTGAAGCCTCAGTGGAGTGGAGTGAAATTAGATAAATTCACTTCCTCCTCACACTGACAAAAGTGGACTCTAACTCAATGCCAACAGGACAGGGTGTGGGACCGCGCAGTGGCTTTGGACACTATAAAAATGACTTGTCTCCAGTGAATAACAGCCTCACATGGTCAAGGCAGAGCAAAAGCACAACTGAAGTTACAACCACACACTAAATCTATCTCCTCAAAGAGAAAATAAAATGACTTCAGTTATCTGAGTGAATCACACAAACAAGGCATTGAAATGTAGTCAGTTGCAAACATTACAGACTATCACTCATTGTTTGACTGACACCATGCGCATTATCATAGCCACTGGGGCTATACGACACTAGATGGAGACTAAAAGATAAGCTGTGGCTGAAACACAGGACGTACTTGTGAGGCAACCCGCGGGCAACACTCGGTTTATGAAAGGAGATTAAGCTGCAACTACGGCCGTGTACAGAATTGCCGATTGCTTTGTCAGGGTTCTGTTATCTCGTGATGCGTCTCATGTCTTTCTGCTGCACAGGAGCACAGCATCACCTTTTGGTTGAGACACTGAGAAATATTCACACTTTTGTAGAAAGCCTGTGATTCAGTCAGTCATTGCCCCGCCGATCCAAATCTCTCGAGGGGAAGGCAGTTATGAAGTACGAATAGTGCAGCTGTATTGACCAAGGGCCCTGAGGTCCCCAAAGTCCATCTACGCAATTGGGCATCATAGAGGTGTGGGGCCAATAGCAGTACTTTATAAAACCTAAAGAGAGCCTCTGTACTTTTTGATCAGGGGTTATATCGTTTGTTTTCCTAAACAAAGTCCATCCAAGTGTATCATTTCAAATTCTGCCTATGACGTGCATATCATGTTTATTTTCTATCGGACCATCTGTTTTATTTATTCCCAAAATAATCGCTTAGGAAAACAGATGGGTCCCTGCACTCTTCTGTGCTTGTGCCTGAATAATGCAAATCATAACCTCAGCGTTATCCTAAAGATTTTGCCACTGCATGAGTTGTCGCTCAATCTCATAGTCTGTTTCCTCAGGCTGGGCCATTTACTTTCCCAATCAGTAGTCCTTTCTTCTGTTCACTGCACTGATGATAGCTTCATTTGCATATGATCAGAACGGGACCACTGGAGATCTGGTTTGGATATCTCCACTAGTTATATGTTACAAGCATCTCATCCAATCAGCAGAGCAGTGGCAGAGATGCTGAGCTATGGATATTTGTTACTTATTGGACTTTAAGACAATTTTCAGGTTTAATAATAGCAGGGGATTAAGAGGAATGTGCCACTTCAACTCCTACATTCTATAAATCCATGACTCTCAGAAATGCATCCAGAAATGCATCCAAAATTATGTCTAAACACGATGCAGTACAGACTTCACAACCTTTTCCACATCCTGTCCATCTAAGACCTGCTGGTTGTGATAGCTTTAACTGAAAGAGTGTCTGTTCTCGTGATAGCTATGCATATTTGCATACTGGCAATATGGAACTATCTGTTCCTACTGGTGGTGTTCAGTTCACAGGGCAACATGTTTTTGCATGTTTGACAGTTTTTGATATATTATGTGGTTATTTCTGTACTTAACACTGGTTGTTACACACTTACCAGTAGTCTGAATGTACATGAGGTAACAACTCATTATGCAAAATAACATTGGAAGATATAAACAAATTCTTTGGGGTATTCCTTGCAACAACAAAAAAGGAAACAAGGAAACTCATCTGGATGATGGCCATTTTTAACACATGCTCACCACAACATGCCAACATTACTCATATGCTTAAACCATGTGCTAAAGATTCTTTGGTCTACCATTTTAGGCACCATCTGTTCACTTTGTCTTAAAGTCATTTGGGGTCAATCTTTTAGTACAACAGACAAGTCAAAGGCAAAATGGCTACTCCATTTCTACAAGTCGCATGACATTTAAGTAGTTTCTGGTGGTCACTCACCACTAATATTGCTAACATTATATCGCACTATATCGCTCCATTATGCAACTGTTTTCCTCCTTTGGTCCGATTTATACCACTAATCTTGATAATTGATAGTTGCTACTTTCACTATCCCAACTCTCTGTGTGTATACTGCCCCCTATCAGTTTCGAGTGTGGAACCTCAGGCACCAAGATGTCTTGATCTTTCAAAACTGCAACTTAAATACACATCTACTGTAAATCAAACAATCTCATAAATTGGGTCATTCGGGTTTAACCTCCACTATTTAGTATGCCTGCAAGATTACAATGGAGGCCTTTATGATCAAAGCACTCACACTCAAGGTCCGTCCTATTCTTTCCACTCTAGCAGCACGACTTGAATGCTTCATTACACTATCCAAACATGTCCATGTTTGATGTTTTTTCTAAATTGTGTAAACTCAAAGCAGCAATCCAAGTGCAATCCACAGACAGCACAGAAAAAATATACTGGAGGAACACTAATCTGCAATCGCACGGCCACCCCCTCCCTATAACCATCACCACCCCCACGAAACGCTCGCTTCCTGTCAAGTCCCTCAGTGACGGCCACAGACAGAAAGGGCATGAACCAGGGTGTGGTTTCAGCTAACTTCATAGTTTTGTACCATCGGGGAGCAGCTCCCTCAGCCGAGGTTTAATCTGGCTCGGCCTGCTTGGAAAACACTTTCCCCAACACTCACATTAGCAGTCAAGCGTTGGCCACAGCGAAGAGGTTTACACTGTAAACCATTTTGAAGATGGTTGCTGCTGTGTGAAAAATGTGTGTGATTGCTGCCAAACTTCAACTGGAATCCACTGCAGGATTCCTCTAACGCTCTTGCCCTCATTCAAAACACCTATCAGTACTGTGTTAGGATCAGCCACAGCTTTCTCTTCACCAAAATTGCAGGACACCAAAGGTTCTTTGATAAAATACTTATAACAGAAATGAAATGTCAGTGTTAAGTATAGCGCGTGATAGCCTGGCATAATGCTCTTTGATGCTGCAATGATATGCTGTTCTGTGCAGCTCCTTAAAGATAAAAGAACAGACGCATGAATACAGGACCAGTCAGTTTTGGAGGCTACGGATTGAGGGGAGATGACTATTTAAAGAGACAACACTTGAGAGAGCCGCAGAGCAGAGACCAAGTATCCTTGTAATTTGACTGCTGAGCCAGTATCATGCACTGGGAACAATTTCACCATTAAGATCAAGAAATAAAGGGCTGTTTGGGGCTGTTATCAGTCTAAACTTTCTGCTACTTTAACACCTCTAAGAGCACTATATTGGGCTCAAGATAAAGATCAAGTAACTGTGCGTGATCCAACAACTCCCATGATCTCCCATGCTCTTGAACAGAACAATTATCACCCAACTTTGCTGTTCCCCCTAGCTTTTCAGACAGCGCCAGCATCTTTGATTCACTGAGTGAAAAGCTCACATATCCATACTGTATGATACCCATCCAGCGACTGGACTTGGTCACATATTTTCCAGCTCAAGGAAAATAGTCTTTAAATCCTAAACTGACAGAGAACCCCCCCCC
>CAESWR010000301.1:109839-129100 GCA_903171835.1 Mullus surmuletus
CTATCTTGATTTATAATCACATTTGAAACATCTCTAAGTTATTTGAATCAACTACATTTGAGCTTATTGACATTAACCTTATTATCCACAACTTGTCACTAATGTTGTCACTGTTTGTATGTTTTTCACCAAACAGGCAAAGCAGCACATAACCATGAGAGGAGTGCTTGTACAACTGAGCCGCAGCCTGAGCCGCACGGCCCCGCTGCTCCAGCGCGGTATCCACTCCGGCGCGAGCATGTCCTCCACTGCCGCCTCCAAACGGAAGAGCGTGCGCCAGCTCACCTCGGAGGAAATTTACACCCGCGAGGACAAGTACGGAGCGCACAACTATCACCCCCTGCCGGTGGCCTTGGAGAGAGGCGAGGGTGAGTTGGCAGCCTCGTGTGAAATAGGAAATTGAAAGCGAGAGACCTGCTGATGAAGTGTTAACCGATTGCACAACACTCTTATAACATAATTGTCAGGACTTGCCACTCCATCATGAATCATCAAGCACTCGCCAAGAACATCTTCTTCTTCTCTGTCCAGGTACTTATGTGTGGGATGTCGAGGGCAACCGGTATTATGACTTCCTGAGTGCTTACAGTGCAGTAAACCAGGGCCACTGCCATCCCAAGATCATAGCTGCACTCAACGCCCAGGCATCGAAACTCACTCTGACCTCCAGAGCCTTCTACAATGACGTGCTGGGAGCCTACGAGGAGTTCATCACTACCATGTTTGGTTACGACAAGGTTTTACCCATGAACACAGGTGAGGAAAAGTGCCCGACAGTAAGTGCCTGAAAGCATTCCGAATGCAAGTCTGATTTTGTTCCCATGGGTTTTTTCTTTTTGCTCCTGAAGGTGTTGAAGGTGGTGAGACTGCGTGTAAACTTGCCCGAAAGTGGGCCTACAATGTGAAAGGAGTGCCCAAGAACAAAGCCAAAATCATTTTTGCTGGTGAGTATCACAGACTGTTTGTCAACAGTCAGCGTATGGGTGTAAGAATTGTTCAGCAATTCAAAACACAGCCAAAGTAATCTGGCCTCAGGTGCTGTGACCGCCCACCTCACTTAATTAAACCCGATATTTTAATCGTGTAACTGGTATTTCTGGCACTGGCTTGCAAGATTAAACTGACACCAGTTCAAAACACATGATACTGAGGTTAAACACGCAGGACTCCATCCAAATTTTAATTTTGTTTCTGATGTAAACCAAGAAAAGTCACATAAAGGCCCCTTCCTGCACTCTTGTCTCAATTAGACGGTAACTTCTGGGGCCGCACCATGGCAGCCATTTCCAGCTCCACCGACCCCAGCAGCTATGAAGGCTTTGGTCCTTACATGCCCGGCTTCGACCTCGTCCCCTACAATGACATTCCAGCACTGGAGGTAAAGTTTCTCCCCTCTGCTTTCATCTACTTTCACAATCAGTAAAGTATCTTAAGTGCAAACAGCTACAGTATAAAAGCGTTTTTTCTCATCGCATACCTTTGAAGCTTTTATCCTCCATCAAAGGTACAGTTTTTGATCGTGTCAGAGGTAGCATAACGTTATCATATTACACGAGCATGCAGAACCTCGGCCTTCTGCCAAATTGCATTGTGTTATTCCTGGCAGGACCGACCTGACAAAGGAGAAAAGGTTAAGCTGTGACTGTTTTCCAATTTTTCACCACAGATTAAAGTTCAACCTTGTTTCTTTACTTGAAGATTACGAAAAGCATTGGTGTTTTTCTCTGCAGACATCACAAGCTGACGGTTGACACGAGGGTTTCTGGATTTATTGACAGAGATAACAAATGTCGGACTTTTCCTCATTTCTCCAGAAAGCTCTCCAAGACCCAAATTGTGCCGCTTTTATGGTGGAGCCCATCCAGGGTGAGGCGGGTGTGGTGGTGCCTGACCAGGGCTACCTGACCAAAGTCAGAGAACTTTGCACCAAATATAACGTGAGTTTTGGCAGGAAGGTGTGATAACATTTAAGCAAATCAAATAAATCTGATGTAATAAAGAGAAACAGGTGCATATGCATGCAAGAACTTGTGTATTTGTGGGTTCTGGCGGTGCAGAAATTACACCACAGTTTGAACATCGCAAGCCTACTTCCTGTGTTAGTGATGTACGAGACTGGTCTGGAAACAGCTTGTCTTAGAGTAGCAAAAGTGCACAATGCAGAAATCCACAAACGCATAATACAGAACTATTCCTAGCTACCTTTTTGTTGTTTTGTTTTCTATTTAAGATAACAAAGAATTAAAAGTAGAAATTAAGGCTTAAGAATACCGATATCGCCAGTAATCACCAGTTTTGTGACCTGATTTGTTCTGACAGAGTTGGCTAACCCATATCCTTTTGTAGAGTTTCACATTACCCGTTTTCAGCATTCACTTGTTTACAGCACCCTCTCACACGCGATAAACAAGTTCTGATTGTCTTGACTGTGAGCGTTGCTGCGTCAGATATGCGAATGTTCAAAAGTGTAACCATAGACACGTGTTTTTGCCAGGTTTTGTGGATTGCTGATGAGGTGCAGACAGGTTTGGCAAGAACGGGGCGGCGCCTGGCTGTTGATCACGAGGAAGTGCGTCCGGATATGGTGATTCTGGGCAAGGCTCTTTCAGGAGGAGTTTACCCCGTAAGCATCTTGATAAACTTTTTGCAGCCGATCAATCAAGCCACACCGCATCGTTTTATAGATTGGTTTTGCAACATGGACTTTTGGAGTCCAGTTTTATCAGACGGCACAGGAACACCAGTTTTTAGAATGCTTATGTGTGTCTCAGGTATCTGCAGTGTTGTGTGACGATGAGATCATGCTGACCATCAAACCTGGAGAACATGGATCCACATATGGAGGAAACCCTGTAGCCTGTCAGGTGGCCATCGCTGCACTGCAGGTCAGTATTTAAACGCCTGCTTATCACTTTAGTTAGTTTTTAAAAAACAATTGTATAATTTAGTCCACTACAGTAACCTCCGAAGACCCACAGAAATATTTTTAAGCTCATCCTTGTCATATTTGTAGGTGTTGGAGGAGGAGAAGCTGGCGGAGAATGCTGAGAAAATGGGACAGTTGCTGCGGTCGGAGCTGCGAAAGCTTCCAAAAGACATTGTGACCACAGTGAGAGGAAAAGGTCTTCTCAACGCTGTCGTCATTAAAGAGACCAAAGGTACAAACAATGGTATTTCAGACATGCAATCCTGTGTGATACAAACCAGGGCTGGGTGTGATTTTAGAATGCATTTTTAAATGTCATTTCATCAGTTTTGAAGAGCAAATGGAGTCACTTACACTTAAAGCAGTGAAATTGAATGGAAGCTAATACTGTTGCAATTCATTCAAAGGCTGGAATATGATTTTGTTTTATTTTGAAGTAGAGCTTTTCCTACAACGACGTTGAGCTTCCCAGTGATTGACACTAACCTGTACTGTAAACAATTTCCACAGACTACGATGCTTGGAAGGTCTGCTTGCGTCTCCGCGACAATGGACTGCTGGCTAAACCCACCCACGGCGACATCATCCGCCTGGCCCCCCCACTCATCATCAAAGAGGATGAGCTGCGAGAATCCATCGACATCATCCAAAGAACCATCATGTCCTTCTAAAAATCCAGCAAAGGACTCTTTAAAGTGACGTTTTAGTTGAAGTGATTGCCCGAACACATTAGTTCCTTTTTTTTTAACTATATCTCTCAAATGCAGGAGTTCTTTGAAGGGATTTACTGTAGTGATACAGTTTACACTAAGTGCTGGGACTGTGCTTCTAAGTTGTCACACAGACGGAAAAACTGCTGTAAAGAAGGAGTTTCTGCTGTGTTGCGTCAAGAAAGATGCAACAAGTATTTTAAGTGTTGTAAATCTATATGTGCATTTAATTGCATAATTCCTTGTAAATCAAAGAAATTTTCAGTGCTTAATTTACACTGTTCCTGGTTTTAAGGAATGTAAATAATCAGCATACTGTGTCATGTCATTTTCTGAGAGAAATTACTTTAAGCAGAGGCAAGCTGTTACACAACAGCACAAGACAACATGCTGAAGTGGAATGTTGTGTTCATTGCTCAATAGAAGAGAATATTTAGTGTAGATGTAGGTCGTAGTTAACACGTCTAATTCCCTGTTGATATTTACTAACAGTCCCTGTGAATCCAGTCTTGTTGCACAGAAAACCGGCTGGCTATTTTTGACATTTTAATGAAAGTCCAGAAGCATTTTTGTACGCCCCCCCCCCCACCCCCTTCCCTAAAATTATAACTGCTCCAAAAGTTGTTTTGTTTCCAGACACAGATTTGGTACTATTCTAATTTTGATTTCACACAAATGATTGTCGTGAAAATTCATCAGGGCTACGACAAAATGGATTAGTCTTCTCTCTAAATAATTTGTTGCATTGATTAAGAACAGACTATGCGAGGATGATGTTTGGAGAACTCCTGCTACTATTGTAGCTAAGGCTCTTTTACAGTTTCTGCACATTGTTTTCTTTGAGCATTCTGATGAACATTTTGTCTGTTATAAAACAGAGTGATTGTATTTTCGAAAGAAAAGCTGTTACTTGTCCTTCAAATAAATTATTGCAGTCTTATGTCCTGCCTCACTGATTGTCTGAGCGTTATAAGACGACCCTGACGACCTTCTTTGTTTTCTGCCTCCTGTCGTCTTTTATTTACATGTATAGTTTTGTGGAAGAGATGGCAGATCATGTGGAAAGATGTTTTTTCCATGATTATTTCCCACTCACTGAAATATTTGTACATGATAATGATAGAGCAGCTTTGACCATTACTTGCAATTGTTTGAGATGCAACACTAGGTGGCGCTCTGCCCTCACTGAAGGTATCCAGGGCTCAGCGGTGGATACAAATACATGAAGCACTTACCTACTGTAATACTGATTAGGTGCTGGATGCAAAGCTCCCATAACGGAAGACCATTAGACAGCAGACACATAACGGCGTGCCATAAAATGTAATGGAGTTCCAGCATGACAGGAGAACTTCCAAAACAACCTTGATGGTCTTTCAGCCTGTCGCACTAACCCGAGCAGCACACTGGGGCGGCTTCAAGCACGGCTTCCATCCCATCTAAGGTAACAGGTTACACTGAACTCTTTGATGTAACAGAATTAGCGCAAGACCAACAAGCCTCGTTAGTCGGCGGTAATTAAAGAAACCACCTGCTCTTCTGGCTCAATGGAAGGTTGTTTGGGAAATGCGTAACAGAGAGCAGGACCTCGGCACAAAAACAGGTAGTTGAGGATCAATACAATCTTCGTCTGATGAATGTAATCTTTGCTGTGTTATGCTGTACCTGAGGCATCGGAAAACTGCGTTTATTCATATAATCCAGTTATGTGCTGTATATTCATCCTCAAAGCCTGTTAATCGGCAGCCATCACTGTAGCAGAGTGAAGATGCTTTTGATGTTGTGGTACAATTCAATTTGACATACTGCATATTAAAAAAAAGCACATTCAATTTTCAATGGCGCATATATGCACATACACATTTTGATAGGTAATAGTGTTCCATGGGGCATACATAGAAGCTACAAACATAACAAAATATTGTTCACATTCAAGAACAACACAGCTTTAGGTCACTGCTATAACAAATAGATTTTGATACCTCACTGGTCCAAACAGCTTGGGGACCAAAGTGCACACAGCCCGCAATCTGGGACAGGTCATTATTTCATATGAAGCGAAGCAGAGAGGTGAGTGCGGCCCAGAGTTTGCTTGTGAAATATGAGTGGAATCCAGCCTGGCAGGAGAAATGAGGGTTATCACCAGGTGACACAGAGCAATGTGATTTTGTCCTGTGTGGGCTTTGATCCTACACTCTGCAGAGCCCTGCATCCCACTCAGCCATGCTGGGAAAAGGCATAGCTTCTCTCTTCTTTTTTTTGGTGTTTTTTTTTACCCCCACAAATGAGCTCCAGCTTTGGCAGGCGAGTGACAGTCCGCAGGCTCTGTGAGGATCTGGGCACGCTGAGGTCTGGGTGCTCCAGCGGGGCTCTGACAAGCCTCAGCCAAAGCTAAAGACGCTCCATCCTGTAAAGCTAGTTGATTTTCCTGCCACACACGCGATGCCAGCATTCAGTGTGGGCCATTCAAGCATGTGGAGCGAGTCTGGCTTCAAAGAGCGCGTGAGTGTTGCAGCATTAGTCTGCAGAGCAAGAGGGTCAAGAGGGGCTCATCCCGACTGGATGACTGCGACACTCTTTCAGCTCTTTGTTTCTTGCCTCTGCCTTTTTTCCCCCTCTGAGTCTGACGTTCTCCCAATTCCTTATCTCCCGTCGTGTCCCGTCTCTCTTCCTGCCCCTTTGTCTCTCCTTCAGCCAGCCCATTTGTATTCGTCCCTTCCATAATGGAGGAATCAGATTGTGGCACTTAGCAAGGATGTAATCAAAGCACTGTGTCTGAAATCAAATTCAGATAAAGTTGCATTTATGACGGGGATAAATTATAAAGCTCTGTGTCCATTAAACGTGTAGAGAACAAGACGCCAGCCTGAGAATTATGACTGATGCAGTGCTGAAATGGGAGAAGCCATTCATTTCAATTCCCTTGTACCACCACAGATAAATCAGAGGAAACGTGGGACTCGCCTGCCACTGCTCATATTAATGGGCCTTTTGCATTAAGTTTATGACATCTGAGTGCACTGATAAAATACATGTGCATCTTAAAGGGCAAATGACACATAATCCTCAAAGAGTAATGTGCACTGATATTTTTTTCTCTCCCTCCCCGTACCACTTTCTTCTCACACCAGAGGGAATATATATATTGATTAGGCGCAGCAAGGTCCTCAGAAGGACGCTTCCCTCCCGCAGGTCTGAGAGTCACACTTGGCAAGTGTGACTCTTGGTCCAATCGTTTTAGGTGTCACACACTCCCCTGATTTATTTCTGGATTGTAAGAGCGTCTGCAGGCCTTATGAATTTTTGAAAAGGAAAAACACGACACCGACTAAGGTTCAAATCTTGCTACACGCCAAATCCTCAGAAGTTATTTCTTATGGCTACACGGCAGAAGAGAGTTTTTTCGCAAATGTGACAGGTGTAACAAATTATGCATAATGCATGCAGAATAATCACAGAATCCCGCTCTGCTAAATATAGAGCAGCAGAGCAACTAAACAGTATTTCAGATGATTATCAAGACAAAAAGAGACAATGTTGACAAAGGATGCGAGAGAGATTATGTGGTTTAAATGTGATAAACAGATTAAAAAAAATAGATCAGGAGACTTTTTGAGTTCAGATTCAGTTGAATTTCTTTAAAACTTTACATTCTTATTCAAAATGTCACCTAAATTCAGTCATCCAAATGTTCTCATACAAATCTAGAGGCATACTGCATTTGTAAAAGGCCAGTGGAGTGTTTTCACAATGCAGTGATGATGGAACAAACAGCATAAATCACAGCGAGGAGTTTGCAATGCATTACTTTTCTGTGTGCATCTCTGGTTCCTGTGGTGCTGAATGCAAAACACAAGTGGAGGCTTACTCATCTACCTGTTGTTCATGTCCCCGGACAGCCTCTCCTTCATCTTCCATCACAGAATAAACTTCAATTCATCTAATTTCATTATTCACGACACGGGGAACGTTGTTGTCCGGGTTTTTGATTGGGAAAGCATAATTACCGGCAATGGATTCTGCTGGCGGAGCTGGGAGTGTCTCAAATAAACAACGAAAGATGGATAAAACCTAGATTTTTGGAAGCAAATTATTCCGAATTTCTTTTATTGTGAGCCTTCCTAGTGCTGTCAACATTTAAAAAACAACCCTTTTCACCCTCTAAAGACTATCACAAAGGTCACTCCTTTCCTCTTATGGACTGTGAAAGAGATTTCGTTTGCAGTCATCAGGCTTCCCTCAAAAAATCCTCAGTCGAGAGCAGTGCTCATATCGTCGCCGTGCGAACATCTTTTCTCTGGCCTCACTCAGAGCTATCGAGCTGATTGTGACGCCGCCCTCATCGTTTCTAAATCACTTCAGTCTCAGCCACTACATCAGTGACCTCTGCAGTTTATGTTCAGAGCAGATCAATGCCAGCTCGCTTACATTAACCGTTCGTCAGCCCTGAGCTAAATGGTGACGCTTGAATGCAATGAAAAATGTGCCCACAACAGCTGAGAATCACAGAGAGAAATGCCACTAATTAGCTATTAGGTTCGCATTGTTTGGCAGAACGATTAGAAGCAAAAGAGAAAGCCTGCTATTTGGTTATTCTTAAAGCTTACTTGAGAATTGAGATGTAAAACTGAGGCGCTGTGTAATGATTACTTTGTTAATAGTTATTATTTTCCACGGATTAACCATTTAAAAAGAAATAAATGCCGCCAGCTGCCATCTTGGATCCACCATTTCCCTACAAAGCGGCAAGCAACAGAGCACTGCAATTTAGAAACACACCATTAGTTGTCACCAAATACACCTATTTTCACACACTATAATTTGTCCAAATAGTCCAGATTTAATTATAAATCCAGATAGCATTCGATACGCTTTACCCTCCAAGCACTATTTTAAATTAGCTGGCATTTCAACGGACTATAAATGACCAATATTTCCTTTTTCTTTTTCTCAAATACAGGAGGATGCAATGGCTGGTTTTGTGTGTGAGTTGTTGTTGGTCACAGTCTTGGGTTTGTTGGTGATTTTGCCTCAAAGCAGCACAAAAGAGAAAAAAAAGATCAATACTGCAATCAGAAGTAATTACTTTAAACCAACCTTAATTTATATCAGTTCCACTTGGTCCACCACATCTTTAATATGACCGGGGACTTGAAGTCAATCGACCTTTCCAGTGAAAAGGGTCCATTTCTGTAGGAGCCACATATGGCAACAATGACACTGAGACTGTACCAACCCGCCACTTACTGCCACGAAAAAACCAGTGTTCGGGGGATACATTAGCCGCAGACAGCACCAGTCATCTTGGTTTGTTTTTGCTTTTTTTTCCAGCCCTCTTTCCTCCTCGGGGGTCAACCAAAGTGGTTGCCCACTGGTTCTACACAAACGAAGGCTCTGCGAGGGCTTGTCTTTACGCAAGAGACTGACCACAACAGCTGCAGACAAAGCCTCAGTGTTAACAGAGTTCAGGGCCGATCAAGGAGGAAGACAGGAAGAGGGCAAGAGGGGGAGATCTCAGCTTCCACTGCTCGAGGGGGGGGGTGGGGGGTGACCAGAGGAAGTGGGACCATAATGGTGCCCACAGGAATTCAAGACTCAGGCCTGAAAACTGGTTTCCAGGGAGAAGGTCGACTGCAGCAGAGGAAAAAGTGCCAAATGGAGGAAAGTGGAGGGCAGAGGTGAGATAAATCGACAAACACTATGATTTGTGATGATTGGCAGGAGGACTCTTCACAGTTCTACAAAAACAAACAAACACACACATATATATATGTGTGTGTGTGTGTGTGTGTATGTGTGTGTAAGTACCCCGCAGCGGAGAGACACACATCGACAAGGAGAACACAAGCTGAGTTATGGGCCAAAGAAGCTCTCAGTGTCATAAAGGATAAATCATGACACCGGGCATCAAAGTGGCGTCCTCCATCTGAAGCAGCGATGCTGCTCTTTCGGGCGGGGGGTGGGGGTGGGGGGGACTCAACTTACACTACGGCAGTTAAAGCCGCCAAAGATCCATTAAAGTGGCGTGCCGAGTGTTAGCCAGCGTGGGTGGTCCATCGCCAGCAGGTGACAGAAAGAGAATCAGCAGTCATTTTGTGTGCTTTGTCTAAACAAATGAAGTACTAACGCGTGATGTCAACGTCCAGTCCGTAATATTCCCCGACACACACTAGTGCAGCGAAATTAATGATTCGACGGCTTCTGGTGAGAGACAGTAAATAAGCGGAGACCTTGCTTGTTTCTTTCCACCTCCTCAGAAGCTTTTTAATGAACTTTAGCCAACTGGGAGCAGCACCGAATGGCCAGAAAAACAAAAGCACCTGCACAGTGGTGAGTCCGGGCTCTGTTTTGAAGCACTTTGCTGCATTATGTGGTGGTTTAATGTTTTGGGGGACAAAATAACACAGTCTGGCGATGTGTCAAACTACAAGAGCACTTTGTGGAGCACATGCATCTGCCAAAGACTGTGTAATGTTTTGGGCGAAATGAGGACTGTGTCTGGATCTTCCCCAGGATTTAATGGGCTCTTCCTTGGCCCGGTGCTCCACCCCTACACCGTGTAAATTGGTCCAGTAGCTTTTGTGTAATCCTGCTGACAGAAGGGCGCTCTTGCCCTCCGCCAGAGTCAAAAAATCCAGTTTGTCGTTAAGTTGGAATGATCAAAATGTCAAGGCATCTTTCTTGGCCCCTTCCCTTCCTTTCTGTCTGAGGTTGTACTTTCACTCACATTTTTAGTTGGGCTTTTGCCGAAATCCCTTCCCCACTGCCACTTTGATGCTCAGTCTTCTTGTAGGTTTACTGAGTGAACTCGGGATTAGGAGAATCCATTTCAAAAGATTATCTTTACCTGCCTAGTCTAAAAAACACATTATTCATACACATTATACTGGAGTTTGCTCATTGAAGTTGGAACTACACATACTAAATATTGCTCAAGCATGACACAAATGAAACGGCATTTTGTTGATTACTTCGACCTTTAGCCAGACTTTGACCTTTAAATGAATCCAAATTCACTAGATAATGGTGCGAGTTATGTGGCTGGTTATTTAGCAATTTAATGACAATAAAATATGTGTCTAATTCAACCCATTCCATTAAATTGTTTTGGCTTTACATGATGAAATAATCCCAGAACATTATTTCAACACAATACTGACACCTACTTATCTATTCATGTCGATAATACCGGTGCTGTTGCCATCCGACTGTCAGAATCTGACGTTTCTCCCCGTGAAAGGTGTAAAATGAGCAGTGACACCCGCTGCCGACGAAGCCACAACCGGAGCAAGTCCTTAATTAAAAGCTGTACTTCCTCCGAAGCAATCGCTGCAGACATATGGCAGGAACACACATGCTGGGAAATGATTACAAGGGAAATGTGGAAATGACAACTGAGTCTCTCTCCTCGGTGCGTCAAAACATGACAAAGTGTGTGACATTCCTCCTCCAGCATGCAAGCCAAGCCAATGCAGGAGAATCTGTCGGTGGGCCGTTGCAGCCTCGGAACCTGCCAGCTGGTAGATGGAGCGGGGTTGCCTCCATTTTTAATTCTTACTTTATTTCCAGTTAGAGAAATGAGTTGCTGATAAACGCCCCCCAGAATTCCATCACTACAGCTACTTACACACTACCTACACTACAGTCCTTTTAACTTTCCATTCAGGCGCAGGAATTCAAAGCCACTCTGCAGAGCTTTGATCCTTAAGTGTCCTCGACGTTTGCTGCTGACGCCGCACATTCAGGCCTCGTGGCATGTTGACCACACAGCATCCTTCCAAATGGAACATTTAAAGCATCTCCCCTTCACCTTGTACTTCAGTGTACAGCTCCTTGCGTGCCCGCCGGCTATCGCCACACAGGCTGTGACAGCTATAAGCACACGACCCGGTGATACTACAGCACAAAGGCACGACATCGCCTGTGAGCGGCACAGTGAGAGATCACTCTGCTGTGCCGTGCTCT
This sequence comes from Mullus surmuletus, assembly GCA_903171835.1. Taxonomy (NCBI): domain Eukaryota; kingdom Metazoa; phylum Chordata; class Actinopteri; order Syngnathiformes; family Mullidae; genus Mullus; species Mullus surmuletus. The sequence goes on from CAESWR010000301.1 coordinate 121,441, forward strand.
CTGAAAATCACATCTGCAAGACGCCCATCCATTAATGAGTGGAGTAAAGACCAATGCATTTTTGGCAGCAAAGCATGCTATCTGGACATATTTGTTCCTGTAAAAGAATGAGCAGATCAGTGCTTGCCAGGCTGTGAGACACTAGCCACCTCCAGGCTTTTCCCTTGCAGCCTTCCTTAATTCCGCTTGGCTGGAGCTGGTTAGAACATGTCTGAGCTTGAAATCACTGACCTTTTTGTTAACGGCGATTTAATGGGGTGATTAGATCCACTTCGCCTCTATTTTCAGTACAAGTATACATCCATCTTGCTAAAAGTGTTGACATTGCAATAACCCGGGCTTTCACTACAATCCAGGCTTGCTTACCACTGAAACACCAAACAAGCACACCCTTGACATTTGCCCCCCCCTTTTTTTTTTTTCATAAAATCCATAAATTCTGTGTATTTATCACCTCGCTGGCAGTTGCTCATAACGAGAAGCATGAAAGACTTTGCCTGGCAACATTGTGACCCGCTGACCAGAAGAAAAACATTCAAGTGGTGATGTCACGCAGAGCTTTTCATTGGCTCTTTCCATGTGCCTTGGCCTTATGTAAGTGTCAATGAAAGTGTCACTCCAAAAACCTTGTCAGTACAAGGACAGATCTGTGCTTGTTTGCTTTTAGAAGTATTCCTGGAGAAACCTTGGCCTGCAGTGCACTCACCCAAAGAACCAGTGGAAGCTCCAGTGTTGGAGTTTAGATTTCCTATGAGAAAATGACTACAAAATGACGCATTTTCCTTTCATTTACTGATCTAAAAAAGCATGAGTCATTTATTTTGGTGTGAATACCTTTGTTACAATGGCCCTTTAATGAAGGAGAAGCAATAACCTGACTCCACCAACAGAATATTCTGTACATTTTGTTGGCTAAAATGGAGGATGCATAAGAAAAACTCCCTTTAATGGAAGAAACCTTGCAAAGAACCATCGCTCAGAGCTGTAAAACCGAAGGTAAACGTAAAGTAAAGTGTGTCCACATTTGCTCTCTTACAATTGAACAAAATAAAAGCAAAGCTGTCAGAAATCCGTCTCGCTCAGACATCATCTGGCTGCTTCTGTTGCATAAACAACAGAACTGCTCAAATGAATCAGGCTCTGAATGCACCTTCACCCTCCGCCTGCAGCCCTCAGGGTTGAGTGAAAGGCAGCAAAGACGGAATTCTTGCGTCTCACCGGTCACTTCCCTCCTTCCCTTCCCGGCTGCACTGTGGCCGCTCACCTTTGTGACACACAGTTCAGCGAGTCGCCTGCACAGACAGAGGAGCCTCCGTAATGTTTCATAATCAAGCCGATCTATTGGAGCGTGGCGAGCAGCTGGACCGGGCCAATATTAGTATGCCCCCGGTGTGTCGCGGCGACAGAAACTCTCTCCACCGGCTCTCTGCTTCTCATCGCGTTGTGTCAGATGGAGGATTTTACGTGACAGAGGGGGGAATGAAATGTGGTCCCTCTCCTCTGCAAAGATTGGCTTTGTGGGCTGTCTGGCGATGGCTGCTGCTCAAAGCGCACATCAGGTGGCGGGGCGGGACGGGGTCGGGCGGGCTCTTTTCAGAGAACTTGTTTCCACATGCAAATGATTTTATGGGAGGCGAAACCAGTGCGCAGGTTAGTGGTACAAGACGGACAGAGATGTGTTTGGATGTGAAATGGAGCCCATTTGAGCGAGCAGGTGGACCGCTGGTGGCTGTAATCTGACAGGCCGCTGTAAAATCAGACTTGGCGTTTGGATCGCTTCACCTGGAGCAGCCTCCCGTCCTCTCCACCATGACAGATGCTGCAATTAGCGGTGGAGGAAACTGCCAACTGCTGACGTGGCTTTGTAGCCCATCCTGTCACTGCTCTCTGTCGTAGCTTGGGTTTGGATGGAGCCATTAGCTTATCTCAATACTTCCAGCGGAGAAGTGCCAATCACAGGTAGCTCGAGCTCTGGCAGAAAATCTTACTCACTGGGCAGCGGCTTGGTAGTTGATTTATTTAGTGGATTTTATACTTGGCCTGGTAGCCATTGAAAGAAAATCAGACACATTCAGTTTGGTGACATAGACCATACACTTAAAAAAAATGAGTGACAATTACAATTACAGCTCCTTTCATCGCGCTCTGTGAATGTGAAACACTCATGCAACATTAAACACGTCACTTTATGTCTTCAGCGTGATCTTCCATTACAGCCAGGTTCTCTGTTTGTTGTTCTCAGCCATTTCGTGCTTTCTTTTTTTCCTGCTTTATTGCAGACCATAACTTTTATGATTTTTTATCGACACATTCACTCTGGCAATAAAGCAAATAGCTGCACGCCATTTATAGTCTGACGCTGGTAATGTTCTGGAAGAATCAGAGACAAAACCGAAAGAACACAAAGTGACGACAACACTTTCGGCAGAAAATTGTGTTTTTGCTCCAAATGGATTATGTGTTAATTTGCATATAAATCTGCTGTCAGACACTGTCCAGTTAAGGCGATGCGCCTCCCGCTGCAAAATGGTTTGTATAAACTTGCATTTCAATTTCTGCTACGAAATCAGCAAATATGCTATCACATATTACAATGCTCACTTTAATAGATCAAAGTCGTGTGTTTTCCCCCCGAACAGCACGCTGCGGCAATACTAATTAGGTAGCATGGAACAATTCCCACAAAATCGCTTTTCTATATGGATTATATGCCCCCCCCCCCACACACACACACACACAAACTCCGTGACGACAAAAGACAGACCTCTATGTTCACCACAGCAATTTTGCAGAAAAGAAACCAAAGCACAGCTTCAGTAACTGACACGGGCCATTTCATGATGCCTCCTAATCCCGCCTCATTGTGGCCAAATATCATCGGAAACGTGCAGGAACCTTGTGGATTCGGGAACAAACTTGCGATTGTGTCTCACAAAGCTCACTTTCTCAATCTGAACACATTCCAGGAGCTGAAAGGGGGGGAAAAAACCTACCGCGAGACCAGAAAGGACCTACAGTGCTTTTCTTCTTTTCCCGCAGTTAATAGTGAATTCATCAGTTGCCAAGTCTCAGCCCGAACCCCGGATAGATAACAGGTAATGTTATCCACCCTGACATTTCACCAGTAAAATGTAATCTCTGGAATTTAAGCTACGTTTGCTCTGACATGCATATTCTTCTGCAACCCATTTTTTCCTCCCTCTTTTTTTTTTTTTTTTTATCGATCCAACACGGGTAAGGAAAGGCAAAGGGTGTCACAGCAGAGTGAAAAACACAGCAAGCCAGAGGCTCTGGAACCAGTTTTTGCTCTGTGCAGCCAGTGTTTCTCATGTCACTAAATAAATGGGGGTGCATTTTCACTGCCTCACCTGCAGCACCTCAATGTGCTTTTTTTTCTTCTTTTTTTTCGGTGCTGTGTTTGAGAGAGAGATAGTCACAAAAACAGGAGGGGGTCCGTGGCTCGGTGAACCTCAGTGTCTGCTGAAACCAACAGACTAATGACTGTTGTTATGAGTCAGTCCCTTTTCAGGAGGATAGAAGTTTTATAGTATATATAATCGGAACAGTATGTAGTGACATCATAGAGAGGAAGGCAGAGAAGCGACTTTCACATTTGCTCTTGCAGAGTCACATCACTCAAAACTAAACAAAATGATCATTATCTCAAACAACAACAACATCAAAACTGTAGAAGAAACACACCTTCAAGAGCACCAAGACCCTGTGAAAGCCGCAGGAGGCAAAGAGAATAGAAAGCTTGTGCAGGCAGTTTTAGTGCAACATCCATCCCTGGTAGGAGAGGGGGACCATGGAGGACTCGGGGTCTTTGTTGGGGACATGAAAGATGGACAATGCCATTACTGTGCAGCCGGAGTGGGAGCAACACTGGTGCCACCAGACTGCCAAGGCTTGTCACAATTATGCCTTGCTTTTGTTAAAAGCTTTGCGTTTTCCGCCCCTCTCCCCTCCTTTATAATCCCCCCCCTTCTGCCTCCTCCACTTTCTCTCTCCTTGTTCTCCGTTCCCATCTCCAGTCCCTCTGCCCTTATATCAAATCTTCTCCGTTTCAAAGGAGAAGCGCTGGCCTCTTGCAGTCACTCACTGCATTTGCAGCTGCAAACAATTCAGTGATCCAGCAGTGCGGCCGGAGCTGCGGGTGCAATTTCTATTCGTATCGTCGCCTCAAACTCAAGTTGTATAAAACACACCAAATATCATTGTTGTGTCTGATCACGATCACGGCTTGAGTTTTTGTTGATGAAAAAGAGAAAAATGTTAAATATGTGGAAGTAATGGAGGAAAAGGAACAACACACACTGATAATGTTACCTGTTTAATTCATCGCTCACAGGTTCCATCTCTGACATTTCCATTCAGAGCGCCGCATTTTACACACCGGCTCTTTAAGACCCGGCTTTGACTTGCTTGCACCTGCGACGGGCCACAAAGAAGCGGAGCGATGTGGAGCTCTGACAACAACAATAACAGCTGCAGAATCAGGAGGAGCCTCGACAACGTGATGAAAAAGGAAACTGAAAGAACATGTACAGTGCATAACAGCAGCAGCGGCGCTTTCAGAAGCACTTGATGTGCTAATGAAAAAAGGATGCATAAAATGCTTCACATAAATTCCAAAGTAGCCAGCTGTGGAACATGGCAGCCGCTAAAGTGGAGAGGGTATTTTTTATTGAACAAAGCCAACGTGAAAGGCGCACTGGCTTCGTTTTGGCTTGAAGAAACTTTTTAGGAACAACCCCGGAGTCTCGTATTCAGCACACTATAAAACGGGAGTAGTGCTCCCAAAGAGGCGCTGAGGGACAGAAAATGGGTTTCTGTGTTCATACAGTAGGCGAGCGGGAAAGAGACACACACGGAAAGTTTAATAAGGCAGCAAGATCAATGACTGGTGTATCCTCTTCTTGCATTTGATAAAGAAGGTACGTTTTAATTGAGTTAGTGAAATGAAATGAAATGCGTTTGCGATATGCAGCATATTGATTGGCTGCCTTCTTACTCAGCCTGAGTGCTTGTTTGTTTTGAATAATGGCCATTCTGGGAAAAGTGAGACAAAATTGCCAGAAACCTGAAACAGAATGCACAATTTAATGGGAAATAGAGTCGTCCCTCATCCTGCTTTGTCACAGAATAAAGCTGCTGGCAAACATACACTTGTTTTTTTTGGGGAGAACAGCTAAAAACAAAGTGAGTGAATAAGCGTTTGAGGACGCGCACGGCTAAATCCCTTTTTGTCTGAGTCTCGCCGTCGTGTTCAGACTGCTGACCATTGAGGAGTACAGCTGTGCCACACAAGACATTTGCTCAAAGAGAGTTTATGGGGGTTTTTTTTCCCTCGTCTTTTGCGCCGTGCTCCGCTGCAGGAATTCATGTAGTCTTCCAGACGCCTCAGCACATGAATACTGCATTTACTCCGACCCCCAAACACTGCCATTATTTATGAAGCCGATCATCATCAGCCCTGAAGTGAACCCTGTCTGCGTGGAGCAGCTGACCTCCAACAGTCGCCTTTATGTTTCCAAGCCAAGGCTCGCTGTTGGTTAATGCAGTGGGGATTCAGAACGCCCCCCCCCCCCCTTTAAACTGCCACCATGAGATTCAGTTTATCAGTTTTTCTGATTGCATCTCATGTGGTGTTAAGCAATTATATTCCCCATCATCCCCTGCTGCGGGTCTCCGGCTCCTTCCCTGGTCGTTTGATGGAGAGCTCACCTCCCCCCTCTCTTGAACCGTCTCTGTGTCTTCATTGTGTGCCTGATGAGGCTGTCAAAGAGACAGTGTCTGGCCGAGTGATGAGACGAGACAAGGGCGATGACTTGCCTCAATCGGTCTCAGCCGCCGGCTAACTCTCCACGTGTTTGTGTGTGTTCGTGTGCGTCTAAGCAACTTTGGTGTGATTCAAGTGTCAGGTGCTCACTTTTATCTCAACCTGTGAGATGAGAAAATACAGGGTCCTGTTGTCGTAGCTAAATAATTTTAAATTCACTTGGTACGAGTGTCAAAGTGGGTTTTTTTTTCCTCTTGTGCGATGAAGTCGATGAGGGAGAAGTAGGTTTTAAATATAACTTGAATTGCACTAAGACTGCCAGGATGATTTTCGAAAAGATCAGTCAGGGGACAGAACACGGCTCATAAAACAGCCCATCATGTGCATATTTTCATTAACATCTCAGGAAATATTGCTTGGACCTTGGTAGCCGTGTGTGCTCTTCAGCGAGGGCCCCTCTAGTTTAATACGCAAAGCCAACTTCTTATTGTCTTTAGGAAACTGGTCATTCCAGGCCAAGTATTATTATAAAATACCTTTCTGTCATTTCTCCATTGTGGGATAATAAAGACTATTCTATTCTTAACACATGTATTTTTAACAACCACATTATGTTTTGTAAAGAGGGCATGTTAGACACATCAATATTTGACAATTGGAAGCATTAGAATTTAAAGCGACCTTTCTTTTTTAAGCATAAATAATCAATTGTTTCAACATCACATCCTGTTCTTTTTGTTTTCCATTCGCCTCATTTGCATGTTTTTGACCCTCTGTGGCATTAGCGACAATTTGAAGTGTCATTGGAATTCAGATGATTTGATATGCTGTATGAAGCGTTGGGATGGCTACGTTAAAACAGTGATGGGATCTGACTGTGATGAGTGATGAACATTGTGGGCAGATTCGCTTCTGATAAATTCTCAGTCTTTCTTTCTCACAATGTAAAACAAGGCGCTAATTCAGACATATAATTGTACCACTGGGAAACTAAAGATATCTTTTATAATCTGTTTTATAGTTTGAGCGTGATTTTTTGGGGGGATTGGGGAAGAAAAAGACATTAGTGTTGGTTTGGGCAGATACTCAAGGTTGCAGTATTATCAAGATGATTCTAATCCCTGCTTGTTACCCTTTGGCCCGTCAGTTGCCACTCTACTCCTAGAAATGCCTTTGATGAAGTAAAAGCAAAACCACAAGTTGGTGAAAACTTGCCCAAAGAGCACTTAAGAGAAAAATCTTGGGGTGGGAGAGAGAGACTCAATATCCTGCCTGGCAGTAAAAGCAAGCTTTTTCGCCCTGTTTCTTCCTGAGCCGAGATCAGGTGTTGTTGAATGAAAAGACAGTAAGCAGGAATTAAAGAAACAGTAATGATATTGTTGTTTCGTTACTAACTGTTGGTGTTAATATGATTTGGGAGGAGAAACATCACCGCATTACAGTAACACATAACCCCCAACTCCAGAGAAATGGTTTTGTCCGCACGGCCTCAAGTGTAGTTTAGAATTTCATGATAATTATAGAGAATGTGATTTAATAAGTTCAGTGGGATCCTGCAGGCATTTCCAAAGCCAAGGTGCCGTGACCACTCATATATGTGAGCGCCCTGGTAGATGAAAGCCAGCACTCACTAATTATTTCATTTCAAATTGGAGAGAAAAAAAAATAAAAAATCCAGGAGCACAGAAGCACAACAACAGCGAAGCACGTTTGCCGGCCTTAAGGAGCGCCGTGTGTGTGTAAAGTAGGTCACGAGAAGCGAAAAGTGGAGCTGGAAGAGGATGGATGGTGTGAAGTGATGAACAGATGAGAGTTCAGCTCGGCGTGAGTCATCACGGGTGGCGGGTTTGGTCGGCAAATAACCTCTGTGTGTGTGGA
>CAESWR010000301.1:132635-148156 GCA_903171835.1 Mullus surmuletus
CCCGCCCCTGCCCCCCTCTCCGGACTTGAATGCCTGCTCCCGTGAAGCACACTGATTATGCTGAGCAACGCGTGCTGGGAGAGCACCAATTACCCTGATGTACCTTTTCATGTTTGCACATTGTTGAGCAGCACATCGGCTGCAGTCCCAGGTGTGTGGCGGCGGCGGGTGGGGGGGTGGGGGGGGGGACACGTGTCTGGAGGAGCAGAGCTGGTGACAGCAGAGGTGACTTCCTCTGAAGGATGAAAAGGGAAGATGGAGGGCACAGCCACCGTCCTCACAGGATTCATCATCAATTTGAATACACGTGGAGTGAGAAAGGTTTTCGCCGACTGCTGTCGCCTTTCATTACGAGTCGGGGTAATCATTAAAAAGCGGTTGACTGGTCGTGCCAGGAAGTCATTCCCAGGATGACAACCGGTGATTATTTTCATTATCAATTAACTTGCTTTCGATTCATTCACCAAGCAAAAATATTAATGAGACAATTGCACATTTCCACAGCCCACAATGATCTTCAAATTGCTTGTTTTCCACCAATTTGCATAATGGAAGAGGGAGTGAAGCAGCCAACGCTCACATTTGAGAGGCTGGAACCTGCAAATCTTGGCCAAGCTCGGCATCTTTTAAAGAGCTGCGACAGAAATTCATGGTGGCAAAAATTTCCCGTCAGAGCCGACATACAATAAACACTGTTTTGGCAAAAACACACAAAGGGACAATGTTGTCTGAAAGTGAAGCTGTGATTTTTTTGGGGTCATAACAGAGTTTGAGAATTGCTTTGTGGAAACAAGAAAGAGCAGTGCAGAAAATATGAGGAGAAATAGTGTGTTTATTGATTACAGCAACTTTCAAGGAGACATGAAAGCTTTTTTAGTAGATAAACAAAGCGGGTTCATGTTTTATATATTCATAAAAAAAGCAAGAAAAGAAAGTTTATAAGCATCTCTAACACTGTAGCAGCTGGATCTCCCCTCCAGTTTCGGGGCTGCAGTGCGGGTGAAAAAGCACATTTTCTTTTCTTCAATCTTTGGGAAAATAAACCGTATGATGAATCCAGAGTCATTTGGCTGCCAGCAGTAACATTTGAGAGCCCTGACATTGTAATCTGACAGAGTGAGGTCTCACGTCGCACACAGTTATGTGTGTGACAGTTAAAAATGCCCCTTTTGCTTTCCGGTCCACTGAATCCCCTAATTTACAAGGCTTTTAATAATTATCAAAGCAATTCTAATTCATTCATCAGTTCTTTTTCCCACAAACTTTCTAAGAAAAACCAAGAAGAACTCAACCCCTGCTCTTCCACTTAGCGATATCAGTCATTTCATGGTGACACATTAGCACCTCCCTCACGTCCCATCCTCCATCAACAATCAAGGAGCTCCTGGATTGATGTGAACGACTGCAATAAATAGATGACCCAGAGTCAAGCAGGTCAGCTTCTGACCTCCTGAGAACCTCGGTGCTGCTTATAGTCTCATTGGCGCTGAGCTGACGCCGCTGTTCACATTCCCCATTTAGGAACAAAAGAAGAGCGAGAGAGAGACCGTAGGCTGCGCATAAGGGGATTCAAAATACATACATTGCCAATTTTTTGGTGCAGCTATGGGGTAAGTCTGGGGATAACAGCATTCTGTTTTCTACGCTGCTATCCCTTTCTGGAAAACAGCTTGCTGTACAGCTTCATGCTCTGAATACATTGAATTACAAGTAACCACTGAATGCTGATGCGTACATTAGGCTGAATGAGAAACAGTCACACGTTTATCCTGCTTTAAGGCCTTTAATAGCTCGAGCTTTGGCCGAGTGACGCAAGGCGTTTGTGCAGTTACTCGGGTAATCGTGTTCACCTTTGGCAGCACCGACAATAGGAGCGCACATGGAGTATGTGTAACAAAAACCCGTGATGTCATCATGCCTCTTCAGGTGATTTGTATGAAAATGTGATTTCGTCTCCACAGGTCACTATGTCAATTAAACATATTCAGGCGTTCAGCTGCAGATCCGCAACGCCAGTTTAGCTTCGGTTTATAGAAGCTTCTCTTCAGGGAGAAAAAAAGATATCAATTTAATTTTCAAGGTAGGAGCTGTAAAAGCTCTGCCATGTTTCCCAGAGCGCTGTGGCCCATAATATGCCCCGTGTCTCACCTCCCAGGCTGAAAAACAATCATGTGCGAGGTGGAGGTCCATCCATATGTCTGCCTCCAATAATAACACCTGCCTGCTGTCTGCTGGAGGGGGCACCTCTACGCCCCCCCGGCCCAGGACCTGGAAGCAGGAAAACTCGCTCACAGGGACCTCAGAAAAAGGTTGAGGGGAAACGAATGGGTTGAATAGTTATAGTTTGTGTGCTCAGGCTGCATCTGTGAGGACAGCGGAGATTTATTCTGACAGGTTTTTATGATTTTGTTGGTCACTGTCTGACAATCTCATTTTGCAGCGATAAAAGTGACTGATGGGAGACAAAGAGGCAAAGCAGATGTTGACAAAGTTTTCCTTTGAGGACGCAATTAAAGTTGATGTGAGGAGATGATGTTGTATCATGGAGCGTTTAGCGATTGCTACACCTACTACCCAACAGATCGGAGGATGTGACTGGACTACAGAATGAGTTTGGAGTTTATATGCCCACCAAATTTGTTTTTGATCGCCACAACTGCAACATATATTTAACATTACAGACTTTCTTGTGGACGAATCCCTAAATGACACAAACCAGCGAGATGGGAATAAAAAAATTGCTCACAGCACAAGCAAAAGAAGAACTAACCAACACAGAAGCAGAAAAAATGGTACCATTGATTGAGGTCCACAAATTATAGCCCATTAATTCCCCTTAAGAATTGTATTGGTCTTGGTTTGTGCTCTAAACCAACGGGAATATTCGTATAAAAACGATTGCCTACAGTTCATGTACATAAAAGGCAGGTGAGGGGAAACTGCGGTTGTCTGGGGCAACCAGCCGTCTCCCAACTATTCACTGGCTGAATACAAATGGAAATGTTTTAATATGATTCCCGTGCAAATGCAATATGGATGTAATAAAACATCCCTCGCCGTGTTATCTTTTAAAATTCAAGGCCGCCGACTCGCACATGAAAAGCTGCAAGTCCTCATTGGCGCTGAGGAGCATCTTCTAGTGTTCATTAAAGGTGAGCAGCAACATCTGAAGAATTTGAAATAAGAGCTCGGGCTATTGACCGAGACTCTCAGCTGGTTCATGAAAAGCCCTTTTGAGTTGATTTGGCTACGTTATCTTGGATTAGAAGCGCTGGGCTAATTGGTGATTTCCATTTAGGGGTCCAAAATCAGCAGTGCCATATGGGAAATATTACCCATAAGTGCAAGATGCAAACACTGGATTACAATTAACAATTATCTTCATGAATATTAATGACCATTATCAGCTCCTTGCAACTATCTACCTTGGGCTTTTTATGGCGACGAACCCTGGATCCTCCATGACTTTGCCTTCTATTCATTTTTCCTCAGAATTTCACCATGACAGAGATTCCTTTGGCAGATTATTTTCTCCACTCTTGAGTAGTAAACAAACTTTACATGCACATGCGCCTCGGGAAGCCAATCAAAACCTGAGAAACGATTCATATGAGCAGCAGAAAACTGATATACCAACATCTACCCTTCCTTTGACTTTGCGCGACGGCTTCCCTGCGGAGAAAAAGCAGTACTTCAAAAATCCAGATGTCCGATGCTAACTGGATGAGCATTCGTCGTCCTTTGTCATGTTCAGCAACTTTGTTTTTGAAAGAAATGCACCAGCGGTCGGATGCCGTTACAGCGACACAACGCTGACCTTTTGCAGGAATAAATGAGCAGGAAACTGTGTGTACATGTTGGGTGACGTTCTGTGCTGCCGGCTCGACAACTTGGCGGCCTCAGAGGACATCGGCGCTGACCAGAAAGCAGTTTCCAGCGGCGCTCATACTTTCCACATTAAAGAAACATGAGCAGCGAGAAAGTTCAAAACCGCATCGTCTCGCAGTTTAATCGTGGCGACAGGCAGCGAAGCCCCCACGCAGGTCTGCTGGTGGTCCTGTGCAGGCAAGTTTCCATTTATGTGCCAGAGCAACACATCTCTCGCTCACATGTGATGTTGCTCACTGCTCTGATAACATAAGGGGGGGAAAAAGATTATTTTCTGGTTAAAAAAAGAAAGAAAAAACCCCATTGAAGTCTATGCAAAAATGTTCCATCCCTTAAAGAATCTGAATTTTAAGAGTCTGTCATTTGAAATATTCATGTCTATCATCCGACTATATATAAATGATCGCCATTTATATTTTAAACTTCCCTTTTAGATACATTTCAAATGTGGAACTGATGTTGAAGTGATCTTATCTTTTTTTAAAGATAGTTTTACTTTGGCTTCGCTTTCATGTGACAGACTTTGAACTGTGTTTGATTTAAACAAACTTCATTAGAATTAAAACATTCATCATTTCACAGAACATGGCGTGACGGAGTGTCTGAGCTCATGACACAAACATGAGCAAAAAGGCTGATAAAGATTTCTGTCTCGGGGCAAAGGTGAAACAGTTTCTAAAAAAAAAGATCTAAAAATACAAATATTGAAAGGAAACAGCTGAGCTCACGGAACCGCCGCTTTATTTCTTCAACCGTTCCTCCACTTTTTGCATAAGGATGGAAAATGTGAGCTGTTCCATCACAGGGTGGTGTTTTTGAGCCCCCGAGCACACAGGGGTTCTCACACACTCCCCTGATATCACTTTATCTTGATAAAAGCTCCTTCTGCTCTTTGCTCATTTGCTCACTCTGCAGACCACAACTGTGGGAGTTTGCATGAATCCCGCCGATGCCAAATCAAACATTCCAAGAAAAGACAAGCCGGACTTTTTCAACAGACAGTGGAGTGAAGCAGCGGGACGGATTGCAAAACGCAGGTTTGAGCCGTGAGTCATGGCAATTCTTTCTTCATTTTCCTCCACTTCTCTGTATCACTGCTGCAGTGTCAGCTGAATGTTTTGGCTTGTCCTCATGCCAACTCAGGTTTATTTCAGAAATTTAAAGTTACAATGGTGAATAATAGCTTTGTCGAACTGGCTGACTGTGGACGTATAAATGTTGCAGCACAAAGTTGGTGGTAATCCACAAGTTATGTTTTCATATAACAGATATATATTTCTCTTTGATAACAGCACTTTTGACAGAGAGCAGAGAGAGCCGGTTGGTTTGCAGAACTAGTTAACAAAACAATACACATATACATAAAATATATACACATTTAAAAGAGACAATGAAGTGCTCAGATTCTTGCCAGTGTTTCGCTCTGAGTTACAACAAAAGGAGCAATCCTGACTAATTCACGTGCTGCATCCCTCGACGACAATAAGACGCTTACACATGACCAGAAAATGTTGACAGTAAAATTCAATTAACTTACGGGTTACAGCTGTATGACTCAGAGTGATGAGCCGAAAAAGACTAGTGGAGCCAAAGCTTGAAACTTTAATACTAACAATGTCAGTATTAAACTTCAACTTGAAGCTGATGGATGTAGATGTGTTTCTTGGCAGTTATCAGATTCTCATGTCTTCACATTTTCAACCCTGTGAACCCATTAGCGGCTCCTGGATGTGATGAATCTTTCAGCAGAGGAATCCTTCGTTTGATGTACTACTTTGATATGTGACATGCCTTTGTCTTTGATTGTTTGACACTGCTGTACCTGATCCTGGTAGAGGGAGGCTGACCAGAACACCCAGTGTCTTCACAGAAGGAAATAATCATGTGTCTGAGTAAGTGAATACATTTGAATGAAAAGCATAATGAAAAAATGAGGTTTATAGTGATATTCCAGTGTATCATTTGTAAAATATAAGTGCTTTTGCTCTCCTTTGTTTAGTTCTGGTTGCAGCTTTGGTTAACGGTGACCCTTGTCTGCTAGTAAACAAAATTGAATTTCTCCTCCAGCAGGAGCTTATATGCATCAGGATGAGAATCTACAGATCAGCTGCTGAGCAAACAGCGGAAATGAAATCCAAGCCAACACTCGCCGAACAATCCGGGGAGCAGCAGCGAGGCGGGACCAGCAGCCGATGTGGTTTCAGTTCCGAGCACAGTTCATCAGTGTTAATTCGGGTGATATCAGTAGTCGGGTAATGACTCCACATAAAAACCACTGAAGTGCTGACAAACCGTTTTCAGCCGCGGTCGAAGCCCGGCGCTGCTCTGGCACGGAAAATATGAAGGGGCTTGTGGGAGAGTCTGAGCCCGCCCGCCGCCGCCGCCGCCGCACGGTGGAACACAAAGCCGAGGCTACTTTGAACTTTGTGCCCCACTTTCTCACAGTTGGACACAGCAGGCGTCGTCCCACTGTTGCCCCATGAAAGCAGCTCGGACCGGCCATTATCCGCCAATAAAGCTCTCGGTCGTGCACTGTACGGTGGCCAAAGCCCTGGGGGAGGAGATAAGACGCGAGGATGGATTTGGCTCTCAGAGCAGCAAATCTTTTTCTACATGCCCCCCCCCCCCAGCCCCCCCCAAGCCCCCCACGGCTCATGTCGGAGTCTGTTGCTGTCTGAGCTAATTGGTTGAAAGGACCTGCGCTGCTCAGAGCCATGAAAGGAAAATGGCCAGTGGAATCTGATTAACTTTGCTTTCCCGTTGAGGAATCCAAACAATTACAAAGGCAGCGAACGAGGGCAGCGCGCGCCATCGACAGAGCATTACATCAACACAGAATCGCCCCAGGAGGAAATTGGCACAAGAATAAAAAGCTGTCAATGGTGGATGACCGGTTGTGACATCATCATTTTTGTTTTAGATCCTCGAGCTCCTGAGTGATCTGAGTATGTTTTGAAGCTTCTGTTTTTGACAACAGGGCAGAAGTGACGCCGTTATGGTGTTACAGCAGCCCTTTTCTGTGGGCAAAAAGGACAGATTTGTGGTGTTTGTATATTCCAATGACAGAAAGTTCTTCTTTCTAGTCAACAAGATAAAGATGAATTAGACTTTGCTCGTTCCTCTGACCCACATTGGGGGCCGCGTTGATCCATGTGTGTGTCTGTGGAGTGAAAAAGAGGATTTCGCTCTGGGTTTCAAACTCTCGGCAATTTTCGGAGGTTGCTCTCAAACAATGTTCAGGTTTTTGGTTGCTTTTTTAAGACAGAGGCCCATTGCTCTTTTTCCCAACTCAAACTTAACTCACCCGCAATAACCAAGTGTGTAATATTTTGCCACTTAAAAACAGAACTGCCTTAGGAGTAAAGGTCGGCAATTCGGGAAAGGTGGAAATTCAAATTGAACAACCCAAAACAAAACAGTGACATAAAGAAATGTAGAAAAAAGATGTCAATGTCAAAACTGCTCCAGATGAATGTTATTTGGTGGGCGAGGGGACACGGATGACACTGCTGGCTGTAAAAGGCTGTAGCCCCCCCGCCTTAGAGCCACAAACCTCACGAGCAAAAGAACAGAAGGACAAAAGAATGTCATGTGCGACCATAGCCAGTTCTTTTGTGTGGGCTTTAGACATGTTTTGTGTCTTTTTTCAGCAAATTGCTTGAAAAAGACGGTAATTCTTTCAAGAAACACAGCGACCTTGGACGTGTCTGTTTCAATATGCAGACTCGGCAATGAGTGCTGCTGCCAAGCAACACCTGGATGAGTGTGAACCAGCGTGCGGTCACAATAAAGCTCCGGAGAGGTGAGTTCCACGGTGCACACGCTTCCCTGTGATGCCTCCACCACTTGTGTATCCAGGCGTCTTATCTCGGCACTGCTCGCCAGAAAATGAAGCCAAACAAAGTTGTTTGATGATGAGAAGCACGAGCAAACCCCCCCCCCCCCCCCTCCTGCGGGGGCCTCTAATTTGAGATGGCTATAATTATCATCCCCGGAGGTGTCACATCTGTCTGAGAGGTCATTGGCTCACACTTTTCTTTCGTTGTGATTTTGCATTTTGGCCAGAAGAAATGGAAGTGACTCGATGTGAGGTCTTATTATTTCTGGTGCTGTGAGGGAGCCGACTGGCAGCACAAATCACTCTTGGTAATCCATGAATCACTCAAGTCCTCAAGGCGAATATATATCTGCCAATTCGGGCTTCGCAAACATCAGCATCGGCTCTTCTCTTTTTTTATCCATTTGATTCTTTGCAATTTCACCTGGACTGAACAAAGGAGCTTTTGGAAGTGGATGCCGGGACACTTTTTAATTACCCTCTGACATGATTTTGCTGTATCAGTGCCAATTCTAATATGGCCAAACAACCAAAGTAAATGACATTTTCTGTTGGTGCAGTATGTTAATGTCAGGTCAAACGTCTCAGTGATTTCAAGCACGAAAATGAGACATGATGCTACGAAACCATGAAATTATGATTATGTCAGAAGTCCACTAATTTGATAACCATATATGATGATAAACAATGAGGCAAAGTGACGCAGTACATGTTTCTGATTAAGCCACAATGCGGATCTGATGCAAGTGATTATTTATTGGGGGGAAAAACAGAATCTAAACAGTGAACTAAGGGCGTAGTTAAGAACAATCCGGAGAAGGAGGGGAGGTGCAGACTGGGAATTGGGCTGAGGTGAAGATAAAAGCAAAAGCAAAACAAGTGAGAAATGGAAAAATCTCCCCCAAAAAGGTCAAAAGTTGAGGAGAAAAACAGAAGATAAAAGAGTGAGAGCGGCAGCACTAGCGATGAGCAAGGAACGGGCGGCGGGTGGAGGTCTGCCTTTTAACTGCTGCAGGTGTGAATGCAACGCAATCAAGTTGATGGGAGCACGTGTGCAGAGGAGAGGCCACACCTGGACCTCGTCACACTTTTTCCACCGAGGACAAATTGATGCAATCTCCTACTTCGCTCCGTACACAGCTGACACAACAAAGAATAAATGCCAGAAAATTCACATTAATTCGCGCACCTTTTTAGGTGTTCTGAGTCCTTTTTGTCGTGTTTGGAAAAATGTTTTTAAGATGGGGGGCTCTTAAAGACCGTCAGAGCCTTTTAAAGGGCATCAGCTGGAAGAGGAGCTGAGCAGGGTGACCGGTCACAGAGTCCTCTTTGGGATTTGATGGGACATCTGTGATTCAAGTATTGGAGGAAAGTGTGTCGATGACCGCCGACGCGTGCTTGCCAACGTTTTCCACACTTGTTGAAGGATGAACTCAATCAGACAGGGGGCCAAAATTAAGAACCGACTCCAAATCGCGAGGCCAACAGAATGGATTTTTTATTTTTATTTTTTTTACACTGAGACAGCATTTATTCAAGTATGACAGTCTGTGCTTCGCCCTCTAGTTTGTCCCAAGGCAGCTTTTTCTCTTTTCAGATTCCATCTTTTGCTTGACCATATTTGGGGCGTCAGTCATGTTTGGGGGGTTAGCTGTGTTTTGGGGGTTAGCATTAGCTTACAATTCAACCAGACATGGCGGACATGAGACTCCAATGAGTTGCACGCAGGGATCAGCCTCCCTGATGCTAAAATCCCCGCTATTGCAATGCAGTCTGGGATTTGTAGTTTCAGTTGTGCACACTAAAATTACCAATTACCAAGTGGGCCAATTCTGATAGATTTAAAACATTAACATGCGGGCCGGATACAATCGTCCCAAGGGCCCGATGTGGCCCCCGAGCCTCGAGTTTGACACACGTGGTGTAAACAGTCAGCAAATGAATCACAGCTGAAATCAATCAGTCATTGGTTTCATTGATTATACTCTCAATACCTCAATTTGCGAGCAGTGTCCTATTCAAGTTTTTCCTCTCACAGGTGCAGATGGGAATGTTTTTGCCAGAATTCAGCGATGCACACTCTGTGTCCACTTTCCATTTCCCTGTCTTGCCCTGTCCTCCCGTCCCTGCGGCTCTGTAGCGTATTCCAGTGGTGAATGAATGGGACTCAGTGTTAATGGAGGATGTGAAGTCAGGCCCCTGGCATGGGAACACAGGCTGGCACCTGGACGGAGCAGCTGTCTTGCTGCCTGTGACTGACAGATTGTAGCTCTGGAACCCGGACAAGCAGCCACACTGCCGGGCAGACAGCGCCCTGGACGCCGGCCATTCAATTAATCTCCCACACCATCAGCCTCGCAGGCATTCTGACTCGGTCGCCGCGCCGCCGCAGATTTACTCACCTGTGTTCCCATTTCTGACCAGTGAAGCGACTCCGGGCCGGAGCCCCGTTATACAATGTGAGCCTTTTCCATTCCTACTGGGAAAACACAGATGCTTGTCCAAATCATCCAAACAATCCGGCTGGAATGTTGGAGTAAAAGCTCAAGCTGTATTTCTTTTTAATTCGATACATCAACTTTTGACAGCCCTCATAACTTAGATCCAGCAGGATACATTTCTGCTGTAATTCGATCGACTAATCCCTTGCACAGAGGTTGATTTTGGCTCTTGAGTGATTCGGAATGACGGTGTTTTCTACAATCCTTTCCCCCCAGTGAGAAGGCTTTCTTTTCACTCAATGCAGCCACTCATAATCTAGAGCCACATGAATGCATTACTGTCTGTCAAAGTGCTGACCCGCATCACTTTCTGTTTATCTCGGGCTGTTTGGTTTAAACAATCAATTTGGCTTGCTTATATTAAACCCTATTTGAGCCGACCGGTTCTCACAACCGAAACAGCCGTGTGTGACATCAACCGCACAAAAACGGCTTCTCTGGGAAATTGCGATGTTGTACGCAGGGATGCGCAAAACATCGTGTTTGTCTTTGTGACACTTAATTGATACAAAGGCTGCAGAAAGTGGGGATGCGGCTTGTACGATGGCAGGTTGTATTATTATCTTGGTAAAATATGACACGCCAGCGTTTGCACAGCGTGTTTTCTAACAGGATTAATGAACCTGGTTGATCTCCCTCATCAACATGCAGGAGTTACAACCCACCGGTCTGATGTGTGTGCAGGTTCCTGGCTGATAGGATTTGCTTCTTTGCCTCTGATTTCACAAACAGGAAGGGGAAGCGAGGTGGGGGGCGACGACCACATCCATTGTGGACGCTATCAGTCCATTAAATCGGCGTGTTATCAGTCACTACCATTGGAATGCAGCAGATGGGGCACATAAGGAGGCCGGGGGTCCATATCTCACTCAACATTTGTTCACAGTCACTGCTGGTCTCCTTCCAAACCCATCTAAAGAAATATGATGTGCTGAGGTCTGGTGTAACATCTGGGGAGGTGAGGAGACCGAAAGCATTGGGTTTGGGACCACCTTAGACGTGTTATGCGTTACAATGGCAGGGATGGGATGCAAAAGTGAAGATAACCTGCTCCCCTGTTACAAAGTCCAGCTTGACACACACCTTAAGTTAGCAGGTTTTTTTCTTCTTTTTGTGACAGGAAAGCTGTAAATGAATTGCCCTTTGTGGGGTCAATACAATTGTCCTGAGTCTTGAGTTGCCACCTGATTCGCTCCTTTCCTCTGCTCAGAATCACCACAGTTGTTGGAGGGTCGCTTGAACCGTGGAAGTCACATTCGCCACTGACTCAATGCTTCCAATTACAACTGATAATTGCCTTTTAATGGACTGATAGTGTCCTAATCAGCGTAACGGCACTGTCCTATAGCAGCTGGTTTCCTCAAACGGCTACGGAGGTTTAATGAGACCACTTTGATACAATGTTGTGCAGCGGTGGAGGAAAATCTCCTGATCTATTCTGACAGTTCTATCACTGTGGAGCTACAGACAATATAAACCACCTTTAAAAAAGTACTTTGTATGTTATGCATCAGGGTGTCATATTGGCGGTTTTGCACCTGGATGGAGTGACCCCTGCCATCCACAGATGTGGTCGGAGGTATCAGTCCTCAACACAGGTGTAAGATGCATTTCCCACTCAAATACCAATAATTCCATTTTGGCTGCCTCACTTCAATGGATCTCCCAGCTGTTTGGCGCCAACACACCTTGCCTTTTGTAGCGAGCAGACAATTGTCATAGCCTGGAGAGCAAATTCCGTGATCAGGAATATGCCAAGAGTCTCCTTTTCTGGCTGTCGTGTAGCACAAAACTCATTATCAGTCTCACAGTTTGAAGAAGAATGAATAAATCACAAAAGAAAATTAGCATTAGTCGCTATTTCTTTTCAATCTGCTCCCATATCAGCAGCACACAAGGTGAAAAATCATCGTGTATATTTGGTTTTTGTTTCTTTAAAAGCCAGTAAGTAAAAGCTAATTAGGTTTTTCACCCCCTGTTAAGCGCCGTGTCCCTTTATGAACAACCTAAGCTTGTCCAATTTTATGCACCACTGTGTGCGACGCACTCAGCACCTGCTCTCACTTTAGAGATATAATAGCTCACTGTGCCTCGTAAGTACACGCGCTGTACGCTGTAATGGAAGTTATCACTGCGCTCACTCTGCATATTACACTTTTCTGGAGAAATCCACAGGCTTTACGTCTTTACACTCTCCAGAAATCTCTGTGTGGTCACAAAGCTAAGAAATCCAATTTAGTTTCCTCTCGCTGATGTTTAATGAGATGGTCGCCGTCGGCCGCTGTGCTGGGCTGCGTGGGCTGCTTTGGCTCACGGAAGCCTCATACACTATGTTAATCTATTTGAAACATGTTAATTAATCTACGGTCAAGTGTGGAAGCAGGCAGTCGCTCTGCTGTTTTAATTCATAGCATGCAAAGTGCAAATCTTATGTTAAACTAATTATCTCAGTTTGATCTGTGAACGGAACGCTGGAGAGGTCTTGTGTCTGTGAAATCAGCTTTAATCAGACTGATTTGCATGGAGATGGATATTGATCGGGGGAAATAGCCACATGCCCGTGCCGTCGAAGAGATTCCTCATTTGCTTTTTATTCACTTCTTCCGGGGGTAAACAACCAAAACGTGACTTTGGATTATTAAAAAATGAAGAAAGAAAAAAAAGAAGCTGTGCAGACCCTCCGGAGCCCGACTTCCACTCGTTGGATGGATGCAAAAAAGGTGAGCATATTAAAACCCTTTCAAGAGAGAAAAAAGAAGATGGAATTTCCCATGGTGCGCACACTGACACGCTGCATATCAAGTGAAAGGGGCTGGATGAGAAACAACATCCACGCTGTGGCAGGCACCGATATAGCACCGAATTCCCAACTCAACATCTAATCCCCCCCCCCCCCCACTACAAACATAAACATCATAAAAATATACTTGTCAAGCTGCATCTGTGAGCCAACAGCACTGTGTCGTCTGTCAAACAAATAACCGACAGCCCAGAAAAATGCCTTTCTGATTGACAGGTTTCCATTACTGAGTGGTAATGACCTCACAGGGCCTCCGCTCTGTTTACGTGACTGTGCCGCTAAAAAAATCTCATTAAATATCCACCACATGCAAACAGAAGATCACGATATGTTCTTTTATTTACCTCCAGCTGCACTTCTTGTTGGAATTCCATGCGCGCTTCATTTGTTTACGGTGGAGATCTATTCGAGAGGAGGAATTTCTTGAGTTTATCCCCCATTGTTAAGCACTTATCAGGATGTGAAAACGTGTGCATATTTGCCATGATACGTCCCAATAACAACCTGCAGGATTGGTGTAATCCAATAAGAGCTTTACTGCGTTAGCAGGCGGCAGAATGTGATAGCGCGCAGACAGTATAGACACAAATTAATCATTGTCGGCTGAAGCCTTTCGGGAATGTTTGCCGGATAAACGGAAAGAAGCGGAAAACATCATCATGCCATAGTTATACATTCATACATTCAACATCCCTCATCCTTCAAACTCACACACAGACTCCTTCCCGCGTGAGAACCGTGGAAGTGCCGTCTCTGTCAGCGCTTTCAGCAAACACACGGCTGAAATATTGAAAAGAATGTGAGCTCAAGGGTATGACGCTGACAATTAGACAGTTCTATTAACGGAACTTTCTGAGGGGCCAGTCGGTGCATCCCAATGAATCGACAGACCTTCGACAACCCCCCNNCCGCCAACCCCCCCGTATAATTCATCAACGCCACAAAGCCTTTTCATCATTTCACTTTAAGGCCGAGAAATTGAGAAATACACTTGGAAAGATGATGTTTTTGTGCTCGCTGTTTGAAAAGCTGCAGGTGTGTTTTTGTGTGTGTGTGTGTGTGTGTGTGTGTGAGAGAGAGAGAATGAGGAAAGGACATTGTGAACTGCAATCTGCCTATGGTCGCTTTTGATTATTAAATATATATTAAAAAGTAGCATTTCTACATCAAAATGTATTATTCACACTTCAATGAAGAAAAAAGTCGGTATAACGGACTTGATCACCTGTCAGCTGTGTCTCCTGCTCGATGTTTTGCAGCGTCCTTTCATCAATTGCCTGATCATTTGGCACCAGGTCGCTCGCAAGGACCAGATGAGCCTGTTTGAAAATTAGATTTCATTCTGTTGCAGGTCTTTTTAAATCACACTGGCATTTATAGATGTGAAAATGACCATATCTTGAAAAAAAGCATTAAAATATGTTTTAGTTTGTCTTGAAAATGCATCTTTTTCTTGATTTACCAAAATGAGATCCAGATTAATGTCAGCTGAATTTGGCTGATTATATGAATATATGTCGTGAGAGGGCAGAGGCTGCAACTCAGAGGAAATAATCAATCTACCAATGAGTGGAAGTTATTTGTTGCTATTGAACGCAGGGTAACGACAAAGGTACTACATTGTTTGTCCTTTGGTCGCAGGATTAAGATGAACCACTGCAATGTGAAACCTCCCCTTTCATGTGCACGTTTATGTCTTTGACTCTATTCGGGGTTTTCACAATCACTGAGTTCCGTTTTATTGTGTGAGCTAATTGGAATTATTTCCAATCCTGTCGAGTGAACTGATGTATGGCTTCCTGTCCGGCGCTGCTGTAATCAGACGTATTGGTTTTCTCCTGAGACAAGACTCACGAGAAGAGAAGAGAGAGACAAGAGAAAGAGAAAAAAAGAAAAAGAAGAAAAGATCGGCGCTCCCAAACGTGCATTTAAACCAAGAAAAACCTCCATATCCTCTCTTGTATCTGAGCTGTGCTTAGAAGATACACATTGCGCTTTATTGATTCTATTGGTTATTGCAGCAGAAATATCCCATTTTTCCCGGCGGTCACTGATGTGAGGCGAGAGGCCTCGGAAGCTCGGAGAGGGATGACGAAGACGATGGAGTGAGGCGGCTTCGATCGAAAGTCCCCTGTTTGCTGAAGCGCTGAGGCAGCAGTGTTCTCTGCGAAGTCGGGCGCCGATGTCTCCCTCCGATTGTCGAGTCAAACGTCGTACAGAGATTACGGCAGATTAACACACGAGATAATGTTTTCTCTTTGGATTCCGCCATCAAAGACGCACGCATCATCCTCACTCATCTGAAGTCAGGAGAAGCTCGGCCTCCTGAAAAAAACACGTGGTGGCAGTAGATGATGTAGCACGTCGTCGAGGGCGGGGAGGGGGGGGGTTGCATTATTTATTCCCATGATGTTCGTCCACTGGGAGTTTATTTCTTGTCAGGTGGAAACATCCCTTACCTCAACATTTTGCAAATGCCTGCTTTCCAAACAGT
>CAESWR010000301.1:172403-184541 GCA_903171835.1 Mullus surmuletus
GTGTTCACACAGTATCAGCAGCTGCAAAGAAGAGCAATGACTCACTTTCAATGCGCTCCTTATCTTGCGATGTTGCAGGTGTAGCACACGTCAAACTGTGTCGTGCAGATGTGTGAAAGCGTGGGACCGTGTTCTCGAACATTCCACTCATCCTCTGCAACAAAAAAAGCTCGCTGGCTTTTTAGTCATCACGTCTGTATTGTGTAGCATTCGCCCGCCGCCATGATGTTTGCTCGGCGCCAGACACAAAGAATTGCTACTGAAGAAGCATAATCATTAAAGATCCCCAATTCGCTTATCCTTTAGACATTGGCCCTCCTTTTATCTGGCGGCGACTGTTGATCCATGTGACTTCACAGTGAGGAACACCATTTTCAGATAATATAATCCCTTGGCGGGTCCAGACCGGGTATCTCTCATATTCCAGGAGAGTCAGACACATGGACACACAGTTTTGAGGCTGAATGCCCCCCCAACCCCCCGCCCGCCCCACCCACGTCCTTATCGCTCCCTCCATATTGTGACTGGGCTGCTCCGGGAGGATGGACTGCGAGGCGGAGGGAGGATGCTGCGCCGCGCTGTCCTGTGTTAAGCAGAAAGTGATGGGAGAAGTCAATGAAATTAGCTTCCACTCTGCATAACCTGATTAGGTGAATTGAAAGCGATGTCAGGCGTTTTTGAAGCTCGTTCACAGGTGACACTTTATCATTTTACTGGCATCTCATTGCTTTTTTTTTTTTTGGTATCATTGATCCTTCTCCATGCTTTGCGGTTGAGCAGCTGCAGCTGCAGAGGAGCAGGGGATTAAGCACCCAGATGTAGTTTTCATGCCCTCACAAAGTTCTTTGTCATTAGGATTTTATGAGGAAAAGGGATGTAATGATGTGGTCTTTGAATTTAACATCCACATTCAAAAAGTGGATTTCATTTGCTTTAGTGATGAATGTTGCATCAGAGCAGCGTCTGACGCTGCTGCCTTTTTTAGCAGTATTTTATCAGTATTGTGCGAAAATATATGGATGGATGTGGAACGAATAAAGAAAGAATTTGCTCCAATTTCAGGGTGGAATTTAATCATGGCGTGGAGTAATATGCAGAACCGACCTTATTTGAACCACCTTTAAATTCCCAATTTTGGTTAGTTTAGTTGAACTTTGATTGTAGATTGTTTTCTCCCATTTTCCATTTTTTCCTTGCAAATAGTCTCCTAGCACCAAGTAGTTGCGTCAAATGTTTGCGTAACACAGTGTGAGCGGAGTCTCGGCGGAGGTTTATCCGTGTTGACAGCTGCTCAGATACTTACGATGCTTCCCTCTTTGCAGAGGCATGTCAGCGGATGAGGTGGGCTGTTCCTAACAACCCATCATGGACATCAGCTGTCAGCCATTCCCGCATCCCGTAGACGACTGCATGGCCGGCGCCCGCTCCGTGACGCCGCCCTACGTGTGAGCAGTGACCCCTGCGACTCGGACACCATGACGCAGATGGACTACAAATACAGCCTGCTGGGCTCCTCGGCCGACGACTACCGCAAGAGGCCGCTGCTTCTGCAGGTGGACGACACGCCCATGAACCTGTTTGCCGTGCTGGAGGTGAAGCGGGAGCTGCCCAGGAAGTGGAGCACTCTCAGCTGCTTCCGCAAGATCCGCCTGTACAGCTTCCTCTTCGGCCTGGCCGTCATGTTCCTCATCATGGCCTCCTACATACTGACGGGGGACAAGAAGGGGCTCCTGCTCACGCCGTCGCCCTACCATTACAGCAGCTTGGTCAGCCCCGGGCCCTTCGCCTTCAACCTGTCGTCGGTCAAGGACTACGCACATATCAAACTGGTGGTGAAGTCCATCACTTCCAAGGTGGAGTTTGGCAGCAGCCGGCAGCTTCCTGAGCCGAAGGCGCTCGTTAGCAGTGAGCAACATGTGAGTGTGTTCTCAGACGTGGAGTTGATCAGAACGTCAATATTATACCAGCTCAGTTGCCATAATGAACACCTCAGTGTTTCACAGTCTAAACTTTATCTCTTCGTCTAAAGCCAGTGTGATAGTGATCTTTTTTTTTAATTGACAATCACAGTTGAGTCTTGAAGCATAATTAAATGTGTGAAAAGCTCATTCAAATCAGTATTCCGGCCTACGTACTTTATATCGCAAGTTCAATACGGCTACACCGTCGCTATTTCCCACTGGCTGCACTTTCTAATTTAATTTATAAAAAGATAAAACTGCTGAAAAACCTATACAGCACTTCATGTCACACCAGATAATTGCATTATGTCTCTACCTATTTTATATCAGCGGGGATTTAAAGCTCAAAGTCATCCCGCAGTCTTCCAGCACACTGGATTTCTCAATGTGTCCGTCTCACCTCAAAGTCTGCTTCAATTAATTGTTAATCCTAATGATAATGGCTTTTGCCAGAGCTGTTTGCAACATAACTAATTTCTTATTGAACAAGCTAATGAATAGGAGAGTGTGGCCTCGGGACAATCAATATCACGGCTGAGGATGGATCCGGCATTAATTGTCCTTAAAGTAGCTGTGTCTTGCGAGCCGCCGGCAAGCCATCGCAGCAAAGGGCCTTTATCGTGCGTTTGATCGCAGATAAAAGGCTGTAGAAGGAGGCTGCGGGGAAAACAAAGGTATCCTCTAAGAATGCTGGTTTGTATTTGCTGTAATGTGATTATGCCCCTGTGATGTAAGCATGATTGAACTGCCGGCTGGAACACGTGCTGCTGAAGACTAAACTTTTGATCATGGCTGGAAAGACAAATGAGAGAAAATGTGCCGACTCTTTGTCTCACCTTGTCAAATGGTAATTTAATTCTCGGTAAATATTAGTAAGTAAAAGCAGAGACAATTCTCCATACTTACATTTGTACACAAAGCTTTGTATAGAGATGGATGAAGAGCATCAAATGGCATCAAAAGGCACCGTATTGTATTATATTGTGTGTGCATCATGTGCTGTGGAGGCAGTTTGAAGGCGACTCAAGAGACAGGAAATAAGAGTTTGATTTGAATCGGTCACTGGTATCGTCTATGCATCTATTCTGTGAAAGACTGAAATCATATATATAGTCAAATAAATGTCTCAGATGAGCACAGAAACAGGGATGATTGCAGGAGCAGATACAGATTCCTGACAGTGTTGAAGGATGTGAAACAGAACACTGGATGTGACTGTTTCAATTAGGTTTACATCGACTCGTCTCCGAGCGAAACAGGAGGACGTTGACCCCGTCGTGCCACCACAGCAAGAAACATGGCAGCTTCTGAGCAGTCTCTGACTATCTCCCCGCCCCTGGAGACCACCTCTCCGGCACAAACTTGTCATGAACAACAATCCCCAGCTGGTGTCTGCCTACCAACGCAGCGACCCGCATACAGAAAGTTTTTAATTGTTTAGCAGATCCCAGAAACGAGCTGAGTGTATTTATCTTTCATCATGCAGCCTCGCTGACGAAGCTCCCGCAGGTTTACAAAAGGCTTTGTCAGAGATGTTTGTATATATCTGAAGTGCAGTGACTTAGCGGCTTGACGGAGCTCGCCTCCCTCTGTTTTGTCTTTACAGATGTTTTCAGTTATCCCCCGCAAATTCCTGCCCCCTGTCAAGAACCCCTGCTGGTACGAGGAGTACACTGGGAATATCACTTCGGATCCATACAGGACAAACTTGTACGCGCGCTACTCGCGGCGCTTCCGCACCGTGTTCCAGCACCTGAGGAACACGTTCCGGGAACACTTGTTCCGCCGCGATGGGAAACTCTACCGCATGCGCTGCCTCCCCTATTTCTATATCATTGGCCAGCCAAAGTGCGGCACCACAGACCTGTACGACAGACTCAGACTGCACCCGGACGTCAAGTTCACCACCTTCAAAGAGCCGCACTGGTGGACCCGCAAGAGGTTTGGTAAGTGGAGGGAATCATCGGCCTCGGCTCCGGCCTGCAGGCATCATACACAATAATGAGAGGTGGAGAGCGTTCAGAGTGTGAAATGTGACTCTCTGCAGTGTTGGAGGTGGATTGAGCTCTACCTCAAGGGGCTTCAGAGAAGCACTCAGGGCCTCACCATCAAAGACAGGTCTGCCGGTTTCCTGGGTGTAATTGAATTTATCTCGTGCTTGTCGTGTTGCAAAGATGTCTTGATTGTGGAGAGTGAATTCACGTCAAAGGTGGAGATTTTTTCCCCTCTCTATCACGAAGTTGTGAACCCTGAATATAGCGTGGACTTCTCTCCGATGCACACGGTTCAGTCTCCCGATGCAATTAACCAGGAAATGAATATTCAAGGCTCACGCTGTGCTTTGCATGAGAATAAACTTAAACTGTTTACTCTCTGATTGAGAGTCGTTAGCTTCAAATTTACAGCTCTAATGGTGTATTTACACCATCTTTACCGCCTCCCACATTTCCTGTTTTGATTGCTAATTGTCTTTTTTTTCTATTTTTCCTTCCCCTGTGTGTGTGTGTGTGTGTGTGTGTGTGTTTTCCCCCCTTCTTGCCATCATCAGCCCCTTCCGAGCGAAACACAGCCATCTTGACACGCAGATGGCTGGGCTCATATTGCGACGGTGCTCATTAAGGGCTCAACGAGGTCTATATGCTGGAGGATCTTAACTTACAGCTCCGGGTGACATAGATTCGTCTCTGTGGAGGCAGACACTCGAAACGAACACGACGTGTGGAGTCTCCTCGTAGCCTCAGCACCCATGTGTGTGTAGTTTGCGTGTATGTGTGTGTGTGCAGCGCTTCCTGCATTTGTTTAGCAACCCGCCTGCTGCCTTCACGTCCCCCCGGCATGAACTATTTTCAAGCTTTGTGGGCGCTGTCTGTTTCCACGCCACACTTTTAAACAGAGCGGCTGCAACTTTATTTAATTAGACATCAAGTCATTAATTTCATTTTATGGCAGAGCTGCAGTTTCAGGATATAGGTTCCAATGGAGCTGGTGGAGGTGTCAGTGTTCTGTGTTAATTGCTGCCTTGTTTCAGTTCACGTTCTTAGACGCACAGCCGCTCCCCAGAGGAGACACAATCCGTTGTTACACCGCCGGCTTTCATGCAGTTTGAACAGGTGGCAATAAGTCATTTCCTCAAACACAGAGATAAATCTGCAAACTGTCTGTGGAGAGGTGAGACGCCGGCCTGCAGCAGACATCTGGTCATGTGAAGATGTGTTGACGTGTGTGTGCGCGTGTGTGTGGTTTAAGCCGTGTGCCTCTTTGTGCATGTGCGGATGTGAAGTGCAGACAACAGCAGCAAACCACAGATGAGATTAAAAGTCATGCAAGATCCGGGAGTGACTAAAGCCAAGCATTTACACGCAGAGGCGCTATTTTATTGCCGCTTTGGTTCAATTTGGTGAATATTTCCTCACAAAATGAAACATCTTGTGTTCAGTATTTCACACGTAACTAGTTTTAAGCGTAACAGTTATGAAATGTGTTTCCCAAATAAAGGAGAGAAAACCATAATCGCCTGAAAAGGAGGCGTGTGCAAACATCTGCACGTTGCCATACATTGTCGGCACTCAGCTTTGGCTGAGGATCCACCTTGGCAGACTGCCGCATTTTGAGATGTTCTCTCATTTCTTCTTGCAAACATGCTCTAATCCTTTAAAGATCCATCAGGGAAAATGTTACTCTGCATGGAAGTGGGCTGTCTTTATCTGGTCCACAATGCACTTTACATACAGAATATTTCATTCTTACATTGATGCCATCAAGAGCAAAGCTCAGGGATCAAAGCAGTGACCCTCCTCTAACTAAGTGGCAACTCTACGTAATATCATTTAAAAAATCAGCATAACATAAGGAGTCCCAGCACAATCTTCCCCTCGACTGGAAGTTTTTTTTGTTTTTTTTCAATTAGCATCCAGACGGCACTCCTGATGAAGGCCCCTAAATTTATCTTTTGTTTTTGGCCTTGACAGAAGGTGAGTCATCGTCTCCAAAAACATCCCTGCACTTTTTGTGTTTTCTTTTTATAACTGAAAACAGCCATTAAGGCTCATGAATAATGGAGAATCTTCACCAGCTCGAGTCGAGATGAAGGCATCCAGAGTGTGAGTCAGCGTGTCACTAATGTGCATTTGTGAGGAAGTGTGGGAAGGGGGGGAGGAAGGGAAAAAAAAAAGGAGAGGAAGAGGAAGAAGAGCAGCAGTTAAACTGTAGGGCGATGATCTCCCTCTCGACCGCTCAAAGTCAGCCTCGATTGTGGCACAGATTAGATAATGATTTTATACCAAGTTGAAAGACGAGCACATAACAGCGTGTTGATAATCTCATAATTCCCCTTCAAGAATAAGCAGCTGCACTATCACATCAGTGCAGCATGAGGACTCAATTTGCATGGTGATTTCCCCCCACGGACGGAGGCCATTCTTCTAGCTGATACACATATTTCCCTCCGCCTCCGGCTATCTGTCGAAAAATGTCCTAATGATTTTTTAAGTAATTGCTGGTTTTGGCACCGGGGCTCGTCGAGGCTTTCCCGCGTTGGGCGAAATGTTTCCGGGGGAAAATTTGACTCCAAACTCTGGCCACAGATATGAAAGGGGGCTTAACTGTCGCAGCGGAGCAGTCCTTTTGAAGTTCACCCAGTTGCTGCCCTTAATCCCTCTTAGGCTCACAAAAACTAATTGGAGGATTGATCAGCCTGCATTTTGCATGCTGTCTTTTTAAAAACATTTTTATTGTGAATTGATAATGATTTGCACCTCATAAAACAATTTTCCTCCTGTTCTTGTCGCTCTAAAACCCAAGGTCTCACTGTCTGTTCTTGTCCTCCGCTTGTTGCTTATCCTGTCATCTCCACTGTCACTCTCCCTCTCTGTGTTCCTTGTAGCGTCGCAGTGTAATAAGCACTTTTCTCTTAAGACATCCTTTGAGGGCACTCTAAATTTAAATGGTCCTGTTTTGTATTTATTTATTAATTTATTTATTTCACTTTATTTTCCCTCTCCCCCCCTCGGCTGCGCTCTCACACTCCCCCGATGCCGTGGAAAGGTGATTTGATGGGCCACGTAACTTTTGTAGAGGAGCAGTTTGAATCTTAAGCAGACGCCGTATGCAGCACCCTTCGAGAAAGTATCGGAAAAATTGTTTGACGCCTCATTCATATCGAAAAGCGAAAGGGCGAAAAGGAGGAGGAAAAACCCTGGAGCGAAGCGAGACACCGTCACACCTCGTGTGTGTGTGTGTGTGTGTGTGTGGGTGACAGCTTGGGATGAATAATGATTCAGGCTGGGGGTTTGCAGAGTTTACCGGTTTTAATCTTGTCGTGCTGCTAACTAGAGAGAGGTGTTGCCTGCCACGCCTCAGCTGCCTCATTATCCCGACTGCATGGATCCTCATAAGTCCTACTCTCAACCCTCACAATTACTTTGTAAATCGTAATTAGACCGCAGCGACTCAGACGGAAAATGCATTCGCCAGCCCTCCATTTGAAGCCTAAACACATCATCTTTACTGGAAACACTGGAAAAACGAGAGCGAGGAGATTTGGGCCACTTCTGAATATAGATTTTAATGGGTTACGCTGCAATTAGTGCAAACACACCCAACTAATGAAGTGCAGGATCCCGATCTGCCTCCATGATCATTTCAGCAGTGCATTCGTCAAGCGTCTCTGCCCTCCTCTCTTGCCAGGTATCATCCGCCTGAGCGAGGGCTTCCACGATCGCTACCCGGTGGAGGACTACCTGGACCTGTTCGATCAGGCTGCCTATCAGATCCAAGGCAACCTCACGGTGAATTCCAGCGGAATCCCCAGCCACCCAAACATCATCATAGGTAAGCCGCGCTGCCATCATTTAGCAACATTTAATTCTGAGTAATTAAGGCGATAAACCAACACAAAGCACTACTCAACCGAGCTTATGTTGAATTCTTTATCTTTCTTTGAAAGTAGCTCAGTTGTGTTACGAACAAAATGGTTTCATAATCAGCAAACGATCATGTGATAGAAGCTTTCAATCCACTTATTTGTTGCAGCTTCATCAAACAGCAGTTTTGACTTGAGGTTGGACCATAAGAGATTATTTGAATAAATGTCAAAACGGTAAATCCATCAATGTACAATTCTGGATTAGATTGTTAAAAGTTTGACAGTGGGTCTAATCCTCTTTGTGGAGGTGAATATTCCACTGTTCTCCTCATCCAGTTAATAAAGACACTTCTTTGTACTTTTTATTTAATTTTAATCCATATACTGTTGAGGTTAATATTTGTTTTTTTTATCCCATTTTTGCACTATTGCTGGTCTCTTACCAGATAGCATTGGTTCTGTCAGGCCACAGCTGTGAAATGCATCCTCACATCAGATGACGGCGGGTAAAGCTATCTGTTGATAAGCCCAAAAATGTTGTGTATTATTTAAACTGCATCACTATGCAAACACGGGTTAAAAAAACCCAGCTCTATCTTTTCCATCACTGACCAGACAAGAGAAGTCAGAGTTTCCTGCTCTGCTCTGCGTTCATTTGTATTGCAGCAGCTCTCCGTGCCTTTGGGCGCCACTCAGGCGCATGGAAGGGCAGGGGGGTCCCGCTGCCCGGCTGGCTCGGTGAGGGGCGGCGGGCACGAGACGGAGAGCTGCTGCCTAAACTAAATAACGCTGTGTGCTTTGACAGATGCTGCTAAAACAATATCTTTGTGATCTTGACTCAACTAATCATAGAATTATGACGCATTTAACAAAAACATTCAAAACGCATTCACCGCCAACGAAGAAAGGCGATGACGTAAATGAAAGCGGATGCAAACGTTTTGTGTGAATTTCACAGAGCAAAGTTAGGTTTGAAGTCATCAAATTGGAGGTGTTAGTGGATGCAGCAAATAAACACATTACTAGGTCACATTGAAAGCGTCTGAGTGTAATCATGAGATAGGAAATGGGAGTATATCTGTGAGGACGTCACTGCTACTGAATTCATGAAAAAAGGAAAAGAAATAGCTCTTAATAACCGAGGGAAGAGGGAAATTGCAGACCATGCAGAGGTCATGATGAAAAAAACATGCATTGCTTCTATTGGAAATATTAATTTTTTTCAGATATTCACCAGATGAAACATTAATGTGCTTCATCTGGAAATGTTTACTTGCATATGCATTGAAGAAGCCTAATAGGGAAGAAGTTCTTGATCAAAAGTAAACACTCTGAGTCCCACATCTCGGCTTTCATCCAAAGTGGTAAATGAGCGAGCAGCTCGTCACCACCACGTGACACAGCGAGCGCGATACACACACCGTCAGCTCCGTAAACAATACGAAGCAACGCCGAGAAGGGAAAGGACACGTCTATCAAAGACATTGGATCCTTTGCCGACTGATCAGCAGCGTCCATCACGGCGTTTCCCCGACCAGAGCAAACATCACATGATTAGAGTGCAGCAGGAGGCGTCCATTCGTCCCTGATCGTGAGCTGAAAATCCACCGCAAACAAGACTACTTTGAAACAGAGACGCTCATCAAACTGCAAACATAAAACAAAGAATCGCTTGAAGTTGCTTATCGACATTTTGTCTGCTCAAACTAAACTCCACCCTCCCGTTACAAGATTGTTATCAAAGGAATCGGGTGCTGCGAGGAAGCAATCAGACGCAGACACGTAGGAAAACACCTGCTAATCACATCTGTCGGCAGTTGTGGTCACACAACCACTTCCTGTCAGGTGTCGTCTCCTTCCTCCCTGCTGTGTCAGGGAACAGCTGCATTCCTGCTCCCTCGCATTAGTTCCTCGCTCGCGTCCCCGGCCGGCTCAGGGTGACCCGGCCGTCACCTGGAACTCTCGCTTGTAATCTCGCCTGCAGTCTCACAAAGCGGCTGTTAAAGGCGGCGTGTGGCCAAAAAGGAGGCGCTCGGTAGCAGCTGCTCTTCCTCAAGCAAGTGGAGGTGGGTTTTTTGGGGGGATTTTTTGTTTTAGGAGAAATGGTAAGTCAGTCCTGTGGAGAAAATGTATCAGCTGAATAATAGTGGACTTCCTTCTGCCTCACTTAGCCCCTCCACTGGAGAACCGCAGAAAGGCGCCATTGTCTTCTTCTCGCGCCGGGACGGCAGCGATACCCACAGCGGGGTGGAGAAGCCTTACAAACTTCCCTCCTCCGTCCCGCTCCCATCGCCCCCTTTTCCTCGCCGCGCAAAGACCATCTCAAAGAGTCGCTCAGCTGTGAAGAAAAAAAAACATGATTTAAGTTTTCACAATGGCCTTTTCACACTGGACTGAGTCGCTGCATTGAGCGCAGCTTAGCATGCCGCCCTGTTTTGTTTCCCCTCTTTAAATAAATAATCCTTGTAAGGGGTGGAGGGGGGGAGCGTGCCAAAGCCCCACTCAGTATTCACACCGTGCCCTGGGAGAGCGCAGCAAGGTGCAGGCCTGTGGCCAGGAGCCTCAGCTCCTGACTCTCCTTGACCGCCGGCCAAAAGCAAGCCGCTGCGAGACACCAGAGGCACGCTGCTCCGGCCCTGCGATTTGTTTGCCCTATTATGGCCGCTCCCCGCGCGGAGAAATAAGCTGTTTTAATGGGCACGTCGAGCTCTAAATACACCCGACCGGGGCGTGTATCATTTTAGGCAGGCCGGCATTAGCTGTGATCCTGTTTCGCCGCTGCATGAAACGGGGCTTTTCTCCACATAAAGCGAGGCAGATAAGGGCCCAGTGTTGTGCTCCCCTCCAAATACATCACCGCGTCTCTTCAAAGAGGATGTGCAGATAATGAAGGCACAGACAGGCTAATGAATCCTGGATATCAGCTCCTGTTTCTCAAAGCAGTCTGATCGTTTCAGCTCTTGATTTGCCTCCTTTTGCTCCTCGTGAGCACCGGCTGCTATCGAATATGTCATTAATTTTGCTTGTTATGCACTCGCTTTAATCTTTTATGGACTTTTCTTTTTTTAAACATGTCTTGAAAAGCACCTCCATATTTGTATTCATTATTTCACATAAGATATGTAAGAAGTAATTTGAGAAGTAGTGCGGACAGGCCTTCGCTCCCCTGTGCATCATCAGGATGTTGGAGGCGAGAACACACCAGAAGGCAGGTCATTCTACGGTCCAGCAGCCATAACTTCACTGGTTTCCCGCCTGTTCGGTGTTTTCCAAAATGGATGTGGGTTGTAAGTTATGGGGATACATGTCACTTTGGTGCGCTGCTGGGCAGAGGTCAGCATCGAAGCTCAAAATCCATTTTCACAACTGAAGCTTGAAGAGAAAACAAAACCGGCATGTTCTCTGAAAAGCTTGTAGAGACTCAGGACGATGAGCAGTTTTGCACTCCTGAAAATGTGGGGACAGATGTTGGTTGGGAGCATCTACCTTCTCGTTCTCTTCAGGATTTCTTGGCATTCAGAAATAAGGCTTAGCAGAGAGCTGTGACTCTGATCGTCCAGGGGTGGGCAATCATTTTGTCTGAAGGGCCACATTGGGTTTTAGATCTTGATGAACGGGCCGGCCAGGTGAGCGGGAAACTGACCCCCAAAGGAGGATTGGAGGTGAACTAAGAATTGTGCTTGATGTACGATTGACAGAGAATTTCTTTTTGAAAAGCCTGTAAATTGGTCCAACCAGAGATGGATGATGAAGCTCCAAATGATGTTTGGCTCCAGCCTCTTGAGAGGACATGTTAGCATGCTAGACGAAGGTGGGGGTCTGACACTCAAGCTGACAACCTTCTTACTTGCTCTGCGGGCCGGATTAAGTAGTTCATCGGGCCGCACGTGGCCCCCGGACCTTAGTTTGCCCACCTCTGTCATAGACCCTTGAGAAACAGTTGTGTTCATCACCCTTGAAAACCAACCACTGACATAGGAGGGATATTTTGATACCAATTTGTTGACCTTGGGCTCTAAAATCGTGCCCGCCTCCGCTCCGGTGCACCGAGTTGCACCGAGATGGGCGTGGCAGCGCAGTAGGGAGAGGTTTCGACAGGATCAGCTGGCGTATTGACAAATTTGTGTCCGCTGGCGGCGCGGAGAGCTTCGCTGAAAGCTCCAGCCCGGTCAGCTGTGGGCGCCGGCGGAGCGCAGCTGGTCAAGTGGCAAATTGGTAAACCGGGGGAAGCCGCTCGCACACGTCACCAACAGCTCACAGGCAGGTTTCCACAGAGTCAGGCACATTTCAGCGCAAATAATCAACACATTTAGA
>CAESWR010000301.1:195532-210160 GCA_903171835.1 Mullus surmuletus
CTGTTTCAAATTACATGAAAGGCATCTTTGCTCCATTTTAGTTCTGCACAAATTATTAAATTGTCTGCTGGCCAGAATCATAGTTTTATCTGTGAATCATTTATTCTTCATTCTTTGAGATATTTTAACTTAGCTTACATCACTCTGACTCATAAAACCATCAAAAATAATAATCAATATCATCTGACCTGTTCTATTTTTTGTGTATGTTTTATACGAATGAATAAAAGGAGAACAAAATTAAAAGGTAATAATAAAAAATGATGATTATAACATATATAATGGAGAAAAAATATGTTGTATGGTAAATTTGAATGGTTGACACTTAAAACCAGTTTGTTTCTTTTTTAAAGATAAAATATAGTTGCTGTAATTCAGTGCACGATGTTTTTGAAACACTGTGACTCACTTGAGCTGATGTCGGGACTGCAGCTTTAAACATGTTGGGTTTTCTAAAAGGAAACAAGAAGTCAAGCCGACATCTGAGTTCATGACTCAAAACATGCAGCTCTGTGTGTGTGTGTGTGTGTGTGTGTGTGTGTGTGCCACCATGTTTCACACTGTTTCCATGGAAGCAATAGAAATATTGGCCAGATGAAATACCAGCGTTTAGCCTCTTTTCGTCTGTCTGTCCCCGCCTGTACTTTGAGACACTGTGCAAAAACAAGATTTTTACGAGTACGTGTTTGCTTATATGTGCTTTTTCTGTAGCGAACAGATATGTTTTTACTCCGCTGTCCTCTTAGACTTTGCAGACGTCACAGGTGCGACGGTTGTGTGGCACATTGCAGCCCGCTGGCCTGTAAGTGTGAGACTGGCAGAGGCTCCGCCAGCTTCACCCATAATGAAATGCACACTGTGGAGTCATAAATTCACAACTTGCAACATGTGAATGCATAAATGTGCCGCATTATATTTTGTTGGACAAATAAATAACAAAGACAAAATAGGCTTGTCTCTGTCCACTTTGTCCTCAGAGAACTCTCAACATTAGAATCCACTGGCTCGT
The DNA here is from genome assembly GCA_903171835.1 of Mullus surmuletus. NCBI lineage: Eukaryota > Metazoa > Chordata > Actinopteri > Syngnathiformes > Mullidae > Mullus > Mullus surmuletus. The sequence goes on from CAESWR010000301.1 coordinate 196,542, forward strand.
GGCCAGTTAGATGCACTCAAGGTTGTTTTTGATGGATGATCGCAAAACGTGTGCGCATGCATATGATTTTGATTGTGCAAGAGCCATTAATCAAATGTTGCCCTTGTGAAAAAGGCAGTGTTGTGGGACATCTCCTGCTTCACGATGCTTGTTTATGCCGTGTCTGAAAAGGCGCTGTTGAGTCACTTTACTCCCAATTATCTCCACTGGCACTTTGTTGTGGGAAATGTGTCTTACAAAGCCATCATACATTAGTCTCCCCACCCTCAGTAAGTCAGTGCCCTCTTTTTGTCAATTACAAGGTGCCAAAGCCGCAGTGGAGGAGGTATTTGCTGCCGAGCCTCCAGTCTGTCGCCGTGGGCGATGGTGTCCAATTAGAGACAACTCTGGCTGGATTTCTCTTCTTTATCAGAGATTATGGAAAAAGGGAGAAGCCGTCGCTCTTCCTCTTTGGGTTTTCTTCGGTGAGAAAGACGATGATTAGAACAACATCCCTGCCTCAAGCTGTTCTGCTCTGCATCCGGAGAAGTCCTGATTTGATCTTCCTGCTTCAGACTGATGCGAGCATATTTAGAAAGTGATGTCACGCCGTGATGGATGACGGCCTTGTATAGGATTCACACTTTATGGAGATGCATGGATCGCTGTTTCTCACTGGAAGATATGGGTTTGTCTTTGCATTTGACACCTTTTACGTTCCCCTAGAACCTAAATGTCAGGCAGTTGCAGTCATGGAACTAACAAAACTGCACACTGAACAAAACTAAAATGGCTCCTGGGTTCCTTAAGGTGGCTTTGCGAGCACTGCTAGTCCATCAAAAGGATAGATGGGCGTAAAAAAGAGCCAAACCCAAACTCAGAAGGGAGTAACTGAGAGAGAGTAATGAGGTGTCTAGGATAAGAGAACTGCAAACTCTGGAAAGGCATGCAACTCAAAACTGCTCAACACAAAAAAGATGCAGAGCCAACAGATGGCAGTGACCCTGCGGTGACACTAGGGCTGCCAACCGTCCCGTGAAAAACGGAATCGTCCATAATTTACAAACAAAAGTATGCGTTCTGTCTGTAAAATGTCAATGGAATTGATCAATGATGGGGAGCTTCGTATAAAATTTTATGGAAAATGTATTTCCCCGCCCTCTGCTGCTGCGCGACCAATGAGCTGACAGCAACCTCACACACGAGTATGACGACACAGAATCGGGCTCATCTCATTGGTCCAGCTACGGTCGCTTGCAATAAAGATACCGGAAGACAAGAAACAACAGCAAAGCAGCATGGAAGTGGACCAGAGGCGTTCACAGGTGACAGCAATGGCTGCTGTTGAGCAGGGAAACACAAGCAGTAAATCAGCATTTCTGCACACAAATATAACCAAAAAATCGCTTTTTCTTTTTAAATTTCCTTGACAATTTTTACCATCAATTCCCACCAATTTGTCCAAAGTAAATGGCTTCTATGTTAATAAATCTGTCACACTTAACCAAGGTGGCTACTGCACACAAGTTATCTCTTTTCATTTCAAACCCCTCTTCGTTTGTGTCAGCACTGATTACTGAGGGACTGATTAAAACAACAACTCGACCCTTTTAAATCAAGTAAAATGCCGACTTTACTCTGCAGTTGACGCTTTTCTCACTGTGATCAGTGGATTGCAGTGACACAAACGGACCTCCCGGCCATTCGCACCAAAGACTACGGACAAGGTTTCCAGCCCACCCTGAGTGCACTTTTGCTCCAAGGTTCTCCTCTTGGTCACAAACAGTTAGTCAGGTGTCTCATGGATCTATCTTCATGGATATCAAGACCTTTCAGCACCTTTGAAGCTGCTTCTGTAACTCCACTCCCTCATGCATTCAGACTCACTGGCGCTAAGAGTCATTTGAAGGTGTGCGGGAGAAGCGGGAACATCACAGTAAAAACTCCCCGTCCTCTGATCTCCCCTCCCATTTCCTGCAGAGAGCTGCAGACGGGTGTAGTCTCGATAAGGAGTGGGCAAACCGCAGTTGCTCACACTGCCAGCCGAGCGTGGACGCGTCCTGCCTGCTGCTCGGAGCTGTCCGCCCACTGAAGAGCCCTTTTTTTTGTCTTCACATTAGCTTGCAGCCATTGCCTCCTTTGGCCTCTGTGCAGTCTCAGGTGTAAATAGAACTTTCCATACAAGGCTTCCCTACACACAATGTCCATCCACATCACTTATGTGTAATGAACTTGCGCATTTAAATTGGGCAGCGGCCAGCGAGAGCACCGGGCTTGTTAGGAGATCATTTTCTGTGCCTTAATTTGTCTTGCCTGAGGTTGATGAAATGTCAAAAGCTGTACTAATAAGTTGTGCGAATGCTCGGCGGATTCCGTCTTCTTCCTATGACTAAATCTTTTAAGCCTGAGGCGAGGCGTTTGTCTGCATAGCAATAATTCCGGATGCCAAAGGTGGCATGTTGGGAGCAGTGTGATAAAACCTCAACTTCATGATAAATCTTAACATGAAAAAACATTATTTGAATCTCGAGCGTGTCAGTGTTTTGTAGTTTTTGGCTGCTGTATTGAATGCGAATGGGGGGGGGGGTTCGTGAGGAGCAGAGAGCGCTCTGATGTGATCAGGAGTGACACATTGTGTTGGAACATGCCTACGTGATCCAAAGACAGTTTGTTCGGTTAAATTAAAAGTTCACGTGTAAGCGACTCCAGAGCCTCAGCTCCGGTGAGCGAGGAGAGCCGAGCAGAGGAAGCAGCACGTTAATTATCTCTCGCAGCAAAGAGAAACGATGTGGTTTTTTCGCTGACATTCAAAACAATAAGTGTGCTTTGACTAAACTCTTGCTCGGAGTTTGATTTACTGCTGGAAGTGGGAAGGTCAGACGGACTGTCCCAATTCATCTGCTTATTTGAAGCCGCCTTGGACGTTCAAACACACCCCCACGCACATCGGGAGCCTCTGCAGAAAAGCAAACGTGTGCAGGGTGGTTTGGTGCTCGGGTTCCCCCGCAGGAAAGAGGAAACTTTCCTCTGGTTGGAGCAGACAGAGTGGGAGGATATGGAGATGAAAGCAGATCTTGAATATATCACTCTGTTTGATTTTATCCCTCTTTCACATTACACCAATAAAATGACTGCGCAGTGTGTCAGCAACTTGCACTGGTTCAACTCCAGGAGAGGGAAAAAAATCACAGCTTTCTCTCTTGGAGTCACCTGCCAGCATCTAAACTCAGAGAAGCTCCTGTCTGTGTGTGTGTGTGTGTGTCTGTCTGTCTGTCTCCCTGCCTCTTCCCTCTCCTCCTGCTCTCTCTGCTTCTCCCTCCCTCACTGCATTTTTCCCAGGCTGAGGCGGCCGTGGACCCTCTGGCTCCGCTGCTTTCGTCAGTGACTTGGAGCGCTCGGAGAACTTTGTGAACTGTCGGAGTGGGAAGGGTAGGAGGAAAGGGGAGCAGTTGATGGGACGCAGCCTGGCAGCAGCAGCAGCAGCAGCAGCAGCAGGCGCCTCAGCAGACTGTATCGGGACTCTCAGCTGGAGTTAATCCCCCGGGGGGGTCATGACAAGACAACGCCTCAGCCTCTTCATCCCCCTGGCTGTGCTTGGGCTCCTCGTGGGGCTCGCGAGCCTCAGCCATGGCTTCGCCAGCGAGGACGAGGATTATTACATGCAGGAGCTGCTGACGAGGGAACAGTACAACCGAGTCCAAGTGCTGGAGAAGCCTGTGGCCTCGATGCCTGACAGGCAGGAGCAGCCCAGCCAATACCCGGCCAAGAAAGTGCCCAAGGGGAAGGCAGACAGCAGCAGGCAGGCGGATAAAACCACAGCTGATCCAAAGTCAGGTAAAAAAACAAACAGCCACCTTTTATTTATAGTTACAGTAAAACGACACTCGGCAGCACTCTGATGAAAGGGGTTTGTGCCGGCAGAGCTTGATAGAATTTAAAACCTTTAAAGTAACCTTATGAGAGAGAGTTGCCACTAGATGACAGTGTGTGGCTGATCTTTTTGACGCTTGGTGAAACTTCCCACTAAGATAAAACAGTTTGCACTTTACAAAGAAGATATATCACAGAAACATATTAACTAAATTACATAAGCCGAAGCATGAAGCCGAAGTAACTCATTAAAGAGGATCCAGATATGCAGAAGGATGCTGTATAATTACCTTTTTTAATACTCAGCTAATGTGCACCAAACACTGTTTAATGAATGATTTGAAAAAAAAAAGAAGAGGCTGAACCTCATTGTCCTCTGGGGCCTCAGAGGAGCAGCTGAATTGAATTCACATGGTGATGGATGAAGCGGCAAAAAGAACAACAGCAATGACCTCCTCAGGTATCCTGCTTCGCTCCCCCACACGCACAGATCAGAGCTGCTGCGTGTGCTTCCTGCACAGCAGCAGGATTAACGGCCTCACGCGCGGTCGGACCTGCATCAGGAAGCGGAACACATGTGAAACCCACGTTTTTTTTCTGTTCCTCCCAAAAGCAAAAGAGCGGCCAGTTACAGACCACATACGAGCACACAGCTCCGCACATGCAGTGGCAGGTTTGTGGGCATGGTTCAACTTCTGCCAGCTGATTGGAAGAAGAGTTACGATGTGAAGGTTTCTGCTGGTTGGTGGCAGATAACGCGGAGCAGCTGTGCCGACAGTGACTTCATGTCTCTGGCATTCGGCTTCACGTGTCGAAGCAGAGATACCTGCTGCAGGTGGGACTGGAGGAGGAATATGTGAATGTGAAGTCACTGCGTCAAACATCAGGCCTTTGATGAGCGTGGGTTGTTTTACATCCCGCACGCAGGTACAACTATTTCTGACGTGTTAACTCATGACAAGTCTGGATAATCCACGCACAATCCTTTGGCTCTGGTTGATTCAATGACAAGTGGCAATGGAGAGTGTAGTTTAACACAGCGGTTTGCAGAATTACATTGAGGCTAAGAAAATGAGTAAACAACAACAACCTTGAGCCTGCAAACAGCAAGGCACCGTTAAAGGAGTCGGCTACTTCACCACAAAGTGGCTCAAGGCCCTTCCTCTAATACACTAGTCTACTTTCACAAACTACAGCTGTCTTGTATTTCAGACTCATTGTTGTTGAGTGATTGCAGTCGGTGCCAAGCTCGATGACAAACAGCTGCGATTGCTTCAATCAACCTGTTTTTTTACTGTGAAAATGCTCCTGAGACCACAGACCCGGCAACTATTCTTAAAATAAGAATTAAGATTGAGATTGCCTCCTTAGTGACACGCACCGTTATTATTAATTGAAAAATTACATACATTATTACGAATGACTACAACACATATAATACAGCGATACAAGATAATACAACAGAATGAGCCAAGATGAGACATAGATATACAATATACCTTTTACTGCGTTTGATTGCCTTTGGATTGACAAGATTAAAAAATATATTTTTTTTGTGTAAAGTTTTGTGTAAAATGGAAGATTCTGATATAATAGATAATGTTAGCAATATTAAGGTCTTCTTTGTACTTCTTGGCCACACAGCCACTGATGTGCTGTAAATTGATGTCACCCATTATCAACCTTGGCAACTTTTTTGGCAATCTCTACAAGTCCATAATTCAACTCTATATCAAGGACTTTCAGTATGTCATTCCGATTTAAACTACAGAAAATGACCAAACTGACATCACCAAAGTCACCTCCCTGCACTTTTTGAATCCATCGTGCTGAAACGCAGGCGCTTTGGAGCGCTGCCGAAGATTTGACCTGTCCCACTGAATGAGACGGGATAAAGACTTTCAGCTGCGTGAAGGATTGTGATCACGTGCAGCCTTTCCTGACCTGACACTCCGTCAAATAAAGAGCGCTCGCTGCACTTCCATCTTCTGCACCTGGAATGTGACTCCTGGCCCCTGCCGTGCCTCTTGTGGGGTATTTTCCTGATTGATTTGAACCTTGAGGCCGTTCCCGTTTGTCCTGGCAGTATTAAGGATCTCAGAGCAGTGCTTAGGCTATTTAAAGTATTGTGTGTAAGGAGTTAAAAGTTTTCAAGCCCTGTGCCCAGAGACTGTCTCTTGGTTTCACGCCGGACTGAATTCAGCCAATTTTTTTTTTTTTCTTTTATTGCTTTTCCCCTCTCTGTTGACAACAATGAATCAAATGGTGATTCAACTGTTCAAAGTTCTTTCAGAATAGGCATAAAAATCTGTGCTAATATTCTTACCCTCTTCTTTGAACAGCAAACAAAAAGGCTGAGAAGAGCAAGAAAGCCGCTCTGAAAACCCCAAACAGTGTATCGGAGGGAGACGGACGGTACAACCTGATGAAAGAGGGTGAGTGAGGAGTCGACTTTTCATGTGCGCATGGATCATTTCTTCCCAAGAGTAGCCAGTGCTGGATGGGAAAAAAGAATCAAATTCTCTCAGACATGACAAATATTTTGGAGGGGTTTTCAGAGAGTTTTCCCTGAGAGGAAAAGTCTTGGCAACAAAAGATGATGCGCTCAGAAGCGGAGCCGAACCACAGAGGCACTGGTGTCCTCTCTGCCGATGAAGCATTGTGTTTGGTTTCCATGGATATTTGCCCCAGTAGCCGTCCAATCACGTCGGATGACAGATTGGACGAGCAAAAGCACAAAATGTTTTCTGACTGCAAACTTTCCGCAGTTCAAAGCATGTTGATAATGTGTTTGGCGGGCTGGGAATTTATGTGTTTACGTTGAAGCCTCAGTTAGGAAGCGAGACAGACAAAGAGGCGGCCATTTGTAATTTGGCCCTCAGGGATGAGAGCAGAGAGTTGGACAACCTTGCGTGTTGGAAAGTGGGAACTGCACGCCGACACGCCTGGCACAGAGAAGCCCACACAGTCAAAACCTGGAAGGCACCGACTCCCAAAGTCATGTTTACACGGCTGGATCTCTGACTCAACACCAATCTGTTTTCTGAATTTGTTTTAACGTCTCCTGGTAGCAGCTGATTTATCAGGGTGAGCGACACATAAACAAGACAAAGTCACTGAAACCGCTCATCTCCAAATTTCTGTAATTAGTTGGATGTGTTTAGAGGAGGAGGAGAAGTTCTGCTCTCACACGCAAAAAAACAGACACATTTACATGTCATCAATGTCAGGAACTGATGGAAGCTGGGATGCAATTCAACTCAACCTTTTTGGGGGGTTTTTAGAAGGAGCCGCAGAGGAAAAATGACGGAAAAGCAGACGGCCCAAAAACACAATGCAAAAACCCCAGATTACGCAACATTTATCACATCAGGCATCAACTGCGAATGATCCAGCAAAAATGATTAACCTGTGACGACTTACCTCATCCAGCTGGAAGGTCAAAATCGGAATTAGAACGGGACAGAATGAAGGTGATTATTTTTCAAGTTAATAAGACAAAGGAAATGTCTAAGAAGCATTGATTCCACTGACTGACTTCCACTGACAAAAATGAGGTCATGTGATGATAGTTTATCACAGTCACTGACTCCCTGCGCTTGATAGTTTGCCAGCATGTTATTGGTTACTGAGATCCGTATCAGTGAAACCTGTTTTAGCTTCATGGCTGACACCAATTTTCTAGAGTTTTCCAAATAGATCCATTGAACAAAACCTCGTTAGAGCATCAACACAGTTTATCCAGAGAGAAGTAACTGACCAGGAACTACAGAACAACATATCTGACATTTCACTCTTCAGCGTAACAGCCACATTAATGCGAGCTTGTAGCTTGGGGTGGGCAATTAATCCAATTTTAAATCCAATCACAATTTTGGCTTCCAACAATCATGAAGCCAGGATTTTTTAGCTAAACAATTATCGTGCCAGATCCTTGAGAAAGTTTTAGATGTTCTGGAGAAGGTTTTAGAGGTTAAAAGTGACGGAAAGAGAGCCTTGATGATCTCTTTTCACGCTTCTTTTTAATTTGTTTTTCAGTTAACTTATATTTAAAGAAATCCTCTGTTAAAAAGACAGTTTAAAAAGAAGTTCACTAAATGTATGATGTTTCTGAAGTCAATGAATAATCGTGTTAAATAATCGAATAATTGTGATTATGATTTTTGCCATAATCAGCAGCTTGCACTCTTACCTTATGAGTCATGTTGAGTCCATCTTCTTTGGAATTACTTCAATCCACAATGTTACGATCTTTATACCAAACATTGTGCAACAGGCCTATGTCGACGTGTCTTCCTAAAAAATTGTATAAAATATTGCTAAATTGGTTATATGTGCCACATTGTTTCAGTTAGTTAAGATTTGGAATTAGAGTGCTGGAGGCCTTTGAAGTGCTAATGCTAATAAACGTCATGCAAATTCTCGCCCTCTGACATGAGTTATTATTGAAGAGTCTTGGCTTGCGTGTGGAACAAATGGAGAGTCCAACAATGCAGGCAGCAGCACCAACCGCTCCAGTCACAGTCAAAATATTCAGGACTTGGCTTGAAAGAAAGAAGTATCGGCCCAAAAGACGCTTCAGACCAAAACAAGGGGGAGCTCATAAAGTAAAGGACTTAAGACCAGCAGGGATTTTCAAAATTTGATTCACTGAATCTATCAACGGCTAATTCATATTTCCCACCAGACATCGGATCAAGATGTTTCTTCTCTGACATCACAGTTTTTCATGTGTTTATAGTCAAGCTACACAGGCTGGTGCCGTTTTCCGAGAGATGCTGGCTGAAATCACTCAACTCATTCCCTTCTCGCTCGTCACTTTGGGGTTTCACTTTACAGAGGACAACGTAGCCTCCTTATTGACAAAGACTTCAGGACACTCAAAGTCGCTGTCAGTGACGTCACAGCTGTTGCCACATTACAATGTGTCAGACCGGCTCGGCTGCTGCAGTGGCTCTTCCCTTATCCATGAATATTGAATGAATTTGTGGAAAAAGTACAACTCGTGCGCATTAAATGAATAAAAAGATGTTAAAGAATGATAATTCCATGTATCAAGTCGTGCATGCATGATGGTATACACACTACTCAGTAAGTGAAGCTACTTTTCATGACGCATTGTGGGACATTTTAAGTGCACTAGGTTATAAAAATTGCGGTGACCCAATTTGAATGTGAGCTGTCAATCATGAAAAGTCACATCCTAAAGAATTACCCACTAACATAACGCTGCACAAGCCGAAATTAAGTAAGAAGTTGATTCTTTGATTCTTTCCCACAGAAATCCACTCTTTTGGACTTCATTTTTTACAACCGTCAAACTCACCTCCAGGGGGCCATTAGAAAGAATTTGGATGTTGTTTTACACACTGGAAATCCTATGGATACAAGTTATGTTGTTGCTGCAACGCCTCAAGCTTTTCCTTTAAAAGAAAGCGAGAGAAAAAACACTGCTTCGATTACAAACTCCTTGGAAGTAGTTGATAGCAAGTAAACACTCAATCGTACACTGAAAGCACTTCTCCACCAGATGTAAAAATGCTATCTCGTAACGCACAGAACCGTCACAACCTTTGATGTCGGACCTGATTCGGGCCTCTGCAACATGGCAAGTGGCCGAGCGAACAACACATGAGGCCTTGACTGTCTGTTTTGTCATCACGATTACACATTTTTTTCAAGCCTAATGCCAGATGTTCCTGCGTGGGTCCCATCAAGGATTGCATGCAGATGGTGATAATGATTTAAAGCTCTGAAGCATGGCAGGCACCCATCTTTTTTTTTTTCTTTTTGTTTGTCTCCTTATTGTCCTGCCGAACTTGATCCTTTTGGGTGAGCCGTAGTTGCTCCGTTCATATTGCTTGTTGACTTGCAGCATGATTCTAGGAAGGTTTTAGAAAGAGTTAGGCATAGTCGCGATGGGAGCAGCACGTGTTTTATTGCTGTATAGTGTTTCTGTGAATTCTCCGCTAACCGGTCTTACCAGCAGCATATCCTCCGGCTTGTTAATCAACTTTTATGCTGCAGTTTTACAACAGGAATTAATTAAGTTTCACGCTATGTTTGCTTTATGCAGCAATCATAAATTGTCTCATGGAATTGTGTGTAGCTCTTGGATGCTGATCCTCTTTGTCTCTGGCTTCTCTGAAAATTATGGAGGACATGATTGATGACGTTCAGCGCCTGAGACATCGTGAGGTTGCTGGAACGGCTGTTTGATGCAGAGCCGCCTTCAAAAACTCAACTCCAGAGCTGTAATGTCCAACATTATGTGTGTATTTCTTGTGGGCGTGCAGGCAAATGTCCAGATCCTCAGTAAGAAGAAAATCCTTTTGTCTTTCTTTTGTCTTTTCCAAATGTGGGTGTTCACTTGTGAAGGCAGAGCTGGCCGTGTGACAGCGACATGTGCAGCATATGCTGCGTGTACAAACAGACCGGTGCCCAATCGGAAATTCTTGCTCTGAAATTCCAACGCTGTGGTCCGAGAAGACTGCAAACAGCGTGATTTGACTTGAGGAACCACCAGACAGCAGGGTTTTTCACCCGTCAACCTTTGCCCATTTGGCCGTCTCTTGCTGATATCCACTGTAGTGTAAAAGATGATCCAATCTCACACAAAGGTTTCTATTTAGTGAGCACCATTGCAGGCTCTGCTATCACTTAAACACAGACATGTGCTTGAAAAGACGTCCAACTCTCTCCGGCAGTAAATGAAAACATTCTTAAGTGATGTGCAGCTTTCTCTTTTAAAAGCAGTGTTTTTCCAAAATAAAGGCAAACTGCTCCTGAGGTGCTTGCCAAGCCTTCACTGTAGCGTTGGTGGGTGTTGCAGAATATTTGGCCACGCTGAGTGGCTAATTACGAAGATGTTTTTTTAATTTGTTGAATGCCATCCTCCATGCTGCCAGAGAAGACATGAAGTCTGAAGGGCTTCAGGTTGGTCGCCCTCTGAAGTTGCAGTCTGTCCTGTCATGCTCATTTCATTGTGTGATGATAATGGAGGAACTACCTGCCCTTTATGCTTCTCAGTTCATCATCTGTCTGACAAGCCGTGTCACCTCTGTCTCTGTCAGACCTCCTTTCCTTAGGGCTCTTTGCTTCAACAAGCTGGCAAATTACATCATAACCACCGTTTGCTAGTTCACAGCTGTATTGCTTACCTCCCTGTCGGCACTGAATTGTATTATTTGACCCTTCACCACTTTTCAGCACAGCCACATGGAATATAAAACTTCATATTGTTGAGAAGAAAGAGATCTGTTATTTGGAACCCTATTTAAAAAAAGATTTTACATAGGTACTGTGACGCTGTGATCAGGATTTCAGTGTGCATGCATGTGTGCGTGTGTGCATGTGTGCGTGTACCCGCTTATGTCCACATTGGGGTCACAAACTCGACTTAAGACCAGTTGATTGGGGACAGCATGTGCAATTGGGGACAAAGGCCATGTCCCCAATTGTTAGAACGTTGATTTTGGGTCAATGGTTAGGGTTAGGATTGGCTCCCGCAAGGGTTGGGGATGGGGAACGGAAGGTCGTAGAGACATGGGGTAAAATTCTACCTATAGGTTTTTCATTTGAGTTGAATGAGCTGAGTCCTGAGCTCCTACGACCTAGCGTTCTTGAGATACAGCCCAAATGTGATCATCTGAACATGCGTATCTCAGGACCAGAAGCTCTTAGAGACTCGGGACCAAGCTCAGTGAGTTCGGCACCCTTGAAAATAGGGGGTGATGTGCTGGTTTGGTGTCATTAGCACCTTTGCATCAGCAGTTATGGCAAGTGTTCCCAAGTTAGGGTTCCCATGACAGGGGGTCAAAGGTCATGTCCGCAATGGAGCGTCGTAGAGACTCGGGACAGATACCAGCGCGTTCGGCACGTCCTAAAACCTGGGGTGGGGCACTGTTTCCAGGCCTCTGGCATTTTCAGGTCAGGAGCTACGGTCAGTCAAAGACGAGCCTTAATTCTGAGCTAGGGTTAGGGTTAGGGTTAGGGTTAGCGCTAACCCTAGCACTTCAGAGAACGGAAGGTCGTAGAGACATGGGGACAATTTCTACCCATAGGTTTTTGGGCACCCTGAGTTGAATGAGCTGGGTCCTGAGCTCCTACGACCTAGCGTTCTTGAGATACACCCCAAATGTGATCATCTGAACATGCGTATCTCAGGACCAGAAGCTCTTAGAGACTCGGGACCAAGCTCAGTGAGTTCGGCACCCTTGAAAATAGGGGGTGATGTGCTGGTTTGGTGTCATTAGCACCTTTGCATCAGCAGTTATGGCAAGTGTTCCCACTGTAAAATAAAGCAACATTGGAAACATCTTGATTGTTATTTTTGTTTCAGCCAAAATGCAGCACCCGATATATTCAAAGTTAAGCACGACATAAAGTGAGCAACTTGCCCCAGGTTAAGAGGGGTGCCATTTATATTGCAGTATTTCTGCATGAATACATATGAAGCCAGATTGAATGCCTTCAGAAGCCAAAGTCACACACACACTCAGGCACACACATATACGCACACACACACACAGTCACACACACTGCAGCCAGATGCAGATATGAGAACCACCAGGCCATGTGTGATTCAGTGAGGCTCATTTCTGACTGTCACTGCTTATTTACTGTACATCATAATCAGATATGGCAGAGTCATATTTCATTACCGGCTAATGTTTCACGCAAGCATCGCAAAGACATTCAATAGGCTGAAAGACAAGTTGAAGGAGGACTGTTTTGACCACAATCTAAATTATTTTGGTGAATTGATCATTTGTAACGAATAATACTCTGTAATGGGTGTAGTAAGCTCATAATGTGTATACAGCAAGTGTCACTTAACTTTTCTGCCTGATTCACATAATCGATGATGGTTGACAAGTCCCACAATTTTCCAGGTCTGTGTCATCCATGTCGTTTGTTAAACTTGGATTAAGAGATCCCTCTCTCTCTCTCATGTAGTTATATTTGGATAATGGTCCCAATATAACTACATTTTCTAAGACACAGTCGGATGGGGGTGGGGTCGGGGGTGGGGGGTTCATCTGTTATTGTGAGAGTGGCAGTTTTGTGAGAGCAAACGGTGGAATGTGGATCATTTCTCTCCACATGCACTGTTGTAGTTTCACCAGCATTTTCTGTTTACCTCATTTATCCAAATCTCCATCAATAAATAGCTTTTGCTTAACCTAAAACATCTGCTTTTTATGCTCTTTCCTTTCCATGTCTGGCTGGTTCACGCCAGAGAAGGCCCTACATCTTCACAACAACTTCTTCTGTGCCTCTTACAGTACAACAATGTGCTTATTAGGAGAACAGAAGTAGCTCTCTACAAATTTTGTTAACTCAGATGAAGGAATGACTGAAACAATCTTAAGAATTGAACATAAAACAATATCCAGTTTTCTGCTCAAACAGTTTCATTTGATCCATCGTGCGAAACCTTAAATCGATCTTGATGAATTCCCAGCTTTCGCACCCTCCACTCTCGGGATAACAAGCCATTTAATCATGCATTCAGGGGCGTAGATGGCAGCAATTGATGTGCATTTCCAAATCATAAAGAGGAAGTGTTGACAGTGTGTGTCATTAATCACACGTGAACCTTTGAAATTCATTGTGGTTTTGACACTAAAGCCTGCAGCGAGGTGTTCAACGCCGCTTCACTCATGTTGGCTTCATTTGTGTTTTCCAGAAAATTGCTTTGCAGTTATGTGATGCTTTCATAATGTCATGTGCAGGTGATGTTTTAAGGAACAGAGGATGCATTGTGG
>CAESWR010000301.1:213467-225512 GCA_903171835.1 Mullus surmuletus
AATGTCACCCTTTAATGAAGCAATGTGCCATATGAAGATGATTAGGAAATTGGTTGATAATGCCTTGGTTTTGATTAAATTGTAATGGAGTACTTTCAGACTTTCATTGTTACCCCGACTAATAAAAAGACACATAATGGTCAGAAATCTTAATTAGGTAAGGCTGAAAATGCCTCGGGAAAAAGTATATCCTGAAGTAAACAACAGAATAACTTGGTTCCAGAACTTGAAATGACCCTCGGATTTCCCTCTAAACCTCAATGTAAAATTAGATTTTAATAAATATAAACAAAACAAGCTTTTCAATCTTGTCCGTAAGCGGCTGAGCCCTCACAGGCGTTTGCCCTTTTCACAAGGCTTTTCCGATCCGCTCACTTCAGGATTAGGGATTTATGAGTTTGATTGATTAAAGTGTACTCTCAGTCTTTCATCTCTGGAATAAGGTCACTACATTATAAGATAGCACAGAAGAAAATAGATCAAATCATGCTGCATGTGTATTCCTTGCACTTAAATGCCAGGAAAAAGGGATGTGTTTGTATTTTGTCATATTATCAAGAGCTCGTTGTCCCATCGTTTTTGTTGTTGTTGCCTAGTTACAGCACAGGATGAGTCATACAGGTAAAAAAAAAAGAAAGAAAAGAAAACAAAATCTCTTATTAGCTGAGTTATGGGACCAAGTTACATCCACACTACCCACACTCACTACACCCACGTTTGTGGATTCTCATATTGAATAATCAGCCTCTAATATCGACAGTTTGGTGTAAATGTGTGTTTCATCGTCATCACGATATCGTCCAAAGAGAAGAACTACTTCTCCAATCACCTGTAAAAGTGGTGTAAAATGCTGATGCAGCCCATAAAAGCAGAGACAGTAAACATGTGGAACTTCAGTCATCAGAGCAGCAGTGTCACCGAATGTGATGTGTGTGTGGGAGGAGTGTGAGGCTCTGTGGTGGGATTTCAGGCTTCCCCACGATTTTGCATCGCGAGTGGCTGAGCCTGAAAACGGGCAGATTTATTTACATTTCTGTTGTGTACAAGGTCTCATATTGTTATTAATCATGAGTAACTCCAGGGCTCTTTGTCACCCAGAGAAAATTTTAAAGATAAGGTTTTTTTAACATCTTTCAAATCACATTAACTGGAAAAGGAGTTCAGGTGAAAAACAACAACAATCTCTATATTTTAAAAACCATAGTTGTGAAAGTAAATGTCGTTGTATTTTGCACAAACATCACCTTTAAGAGAGGGCAGTTTGAGAAGTGAAAGTAATATGTTGATTATGCCACACGATACGCGTAGACAAGTGGGGCCTCAAATGCAGGCACCAGAAAACTGCCTTTACTTCTTTAGCTGAGGAGGACGTGGAAGCGCGTTTAAAGAAGAGGATCCTGGGAGATAACGCGGCAGGTCTGAGGGTAAGCGATGGTCCGGTGGAAAGTTGGAAACGGGCGCCTGGCTGGAAGCCCATACACTCTCCACAGAAGGGTGACGGCATGAATCAGAGGGAAAACAGCAGAAGACTTAGGCTGAGAATACAAGGGTCAGAAGGTCAAGATGACTAAATGTGAACTTTGGCCAACTGAAGCTCCCGAAGTTGATAATCTGTCAAAGAGTGAAAGTGAAGCCGGGAGACAAAGAGGAGGGAATGAGCTGCAGGTGTGCTGCACATCCCACGTTCCCGAGACACAGACACACGAGGGACGGCACAGACTGTAACAGTAATAGGATCAAATTTAGTGAAGACATTCCAAACAGTTCAAAGATTCTGCCAAAACTTTTCAGGACTGTTTTCAACACCGTAATTCAGGAACAGAACACATGACGCACTGGCATTAAACTGGTGATTCTGGCCTGAAGACGTCTGTGACAAATCCAACTTTACTGGAAATGATCAACCGTAGTCAAAGACTCATTAAATCTATTAGGTTGTGAACTGTGCACGAGGCAATAATTAAAGTTGTTTTAGACATTAAACTGAGGGGGAAAGTTGCATCTACGCAATCTGCTGATGTTCACATTTTTCTTTACGCTCTGCTCTGTAATAATATTTGACAACTTCTGGCCTTTGCACTTCTTAATTGGAGAAGGTGGCACACACTTCTGGAAAACTGCTGTGTAGTTGGAGAGCGCGGGGAGATACTTTACCGGCCAGTGTTTGTAATTTACTTCAAGGGTGTTGAAGACGCCGAGGCCTGAGACAGAATTTCAACACAATTAGCTCCGTCGAGCATGTAGCTGTCTGTGGTGCGAGCGCAGGGCTTCCTGTCTGTAACGGCGCCTTAATTAGCAGAACTGGGAATTCTTAGCGGGCCGGACCAGCTCAGCAGTGATGTCTTTATTAGGAAGCCTGGGAATCCCTGCCAGGCTGCATCGTGTGCGCAGTGAGAGGAGCTCGACTGGCATGATGGGACATAAACTGCGCCGTGCATTAACCAATTGCCACCCGTGTTTCTGATCCGAGCTGCAATTTAGATGTGCGAGTGACGCATGAGCCTCCTAACACTTTCTGAATCACCGGCTGAACTGCAAAACCATCTGCATGACAAGTTTCACATTCCCCTCACTTTCCAGAACTGTAAGTAATAAGAGAAATGCTCAAGTGACACTTCTAATTTAAATTCCTTGACCTGCTCTTCCATTTTCCTGTTATTAAATGGACTTTCACCCTCTGGGAATTAAGCGCGTCTGGATGTGTGCCGAGTGACTTCCCTGTAGTCACCTCGGCGCTCCGTTTGCATTGAATTCAGCTCGACAGGATATTTCTTCCCTGACTCTCATTCCCCTCCTCTGCTCATCATGTTAACAGGAGCGATTGGGTGACCTCGTACAAGGTCATGGTGAGCAACGACAGTCACACATGGACGACGCTGAAGAACGGCTCACAAGACTTGGTGAGTAACCTACTTTTGATTTATTTCCCCCCATGAATAGCGGAGGCAATCAGACTCCTGGATCTTTTGCATGAATAATTCTCTCTCCACTTCAAGCAGGTAGAGAGAAGAATTCTGTCTTGAAAGCAGTTACAAAGGAAAATTAGCTTCTTTGCTTATTTCCAAGTTTAATGAGCTGAGAAGAGGTAATAAATACCTCATGTCGGATCATTGTCAGAGCTGTGTCTCGTCTGTATTTGCTTATTTGGTGTAACTAAATACTGAGAAAACAAATGCAGTGGTACTTATTAGTAGCAGCTCATCATTTCCTTGGAGTAATATTATAGTTGAAGCCCGCACAGATGTTGAGGAAAAATCAAATCCTCAAACCGTGCTGTGATTCTCATCGCTCCTATTTAATTTTTGGTGTCATTGCGCCTTTCCTCGGCTGCCAGCGTCGTCGTCCCTGCTCTAATTTAGCATCGACACGTTTGCCACACACCCACTTGCCACCCTTTCACGCCAAATGCCAACATTTGTCTCTTAAAATGCCACACGGAGCACAGACGACCACGAAATTTCCAACACGCGGGCAGTTAAACGAAGCCATAAACATGCACATGTATCTCAGACGTACCTCATTTAGCAGGTGAATGGGAGCAGCTTTCTGTGGATCAGTGGATAATTCTGTATTGTACAGCCTGCTTGAATTAATGACCAGAGATGCAACTCACTAAAGATCTATTCTTGACTGTTAATTCACCATCTTGTCTGATGTCTTTGCCTCAGTAGATCTTCAGGGGCAACAGAGAAAAAGAGATCCCAGTGCGGAACATTTTTCCATATCCCGTAGTCGCCCGGTACATTCGCGTCAACCCTCGTTCTTGGTTTACCAGTGGCAGCATCTGCATGAGAGCGGAGATCCTTGGCTGTCCCATGCCAGGTAAAAGGGTTTGTATGGATGTGATGTGCAGTAGTTTCCGTGGTGATGAGACGAGCTGAACAGGTGTCAGTGTTCTCCCAGTCTGTCATCACTTCATTCGCTCTATCAGCCTGTAAAGTAACCATTTGCCGATGCAATTCTTTGACAATATTTTCAATAGACACAGACACTAAAGACCTAAAGATCCAAGGGTTTCAAGAGAGAAACAGCTGTTTATGAGATAAGATCGAGGAAAACCTTTTCACAAAACCCCCGCCTGTTAACCCATAATCCACGATCAGTCAGAGCACACCTATGGCAGTGAATAAGATCTATCTAGCCAAGATCTAGACTCCATTTAGTAGAAGATGCCGTGTTTACACCTGTCTTATTGGATTGTTGCAGTTCTGGCTGTAGCATCAGACTCATTGTTGCTTGTCAACAATGTTCCTTTGTTGGCACATCAGCAGTATGACTCAATAACTTGTCTTGTTCTTTGGTCTGATCTTCGCCACAAAGCTGATGCTAAGTTTGCGACACTAAAACACTCGCTTCCACCACCAGACGGTAACTTGAGGTGACCCTTAAAACTGAAAGAAAGCTTTCCACTCACCTTGCACCGTTTTCCATTTTCTGAATATCAATAACCATTATGATGTGTGATTCCCCACAGATCCCAATAACTACTACCACAGACGCAATGAAGTCATAACGACCGACGACCTGGACTTCAAACACCACAGCTACAAAGAAATGAGACAGGTGCGTCACGGTGAACACTCACCATCCTACTGAACCCGAGACCTGGCTCTCGTTTCCTCGAGTGAGGGGAAGTTTTGTCCTTTGCAGGGACGAAGTGCGGGACAAATGAGCGGGGCGCTGCCAGACGCATCGTGTCATTACTTATTCATGTACTTGTCATGAGCAGAAGCCTGTTTGTACCGAGGGAGACAGCTGTGTTTGTCACTGATGGAGTGGCGGTGGAGGTGAAAGCACTGAGAATCATAATCCTCCGTAATGCGCCGGCGTCCCACAGGTGTCCCGAACTGCTGCTGAATGGGACTTTTTCCAATTCACGAGGGCTCCTCGGGCACTTTGCGGAACAGCCGCCCTTTTCCCCCCCGTGTGACAGCTACGCTGAGGATATCAAAGGGAATTAAGTGGACTTCTTTCTTTACTCGCTTGAGGCCTGTGTGTGTCACACCACGCCCGCCCTCCACAGGCCTTGACAAAAGAGAGGAGTCACTATTTTTTGAAAAGCGAGCATGGAAAGCCGTTTCACCCTTGACATGTCCTTTCTCTGCGCAGGCACCTGTTAGCATACCTCGTCCTCGGCCGTGGTCGTTTACGTAATGCAGTGGCAGCCCCTCGCAGTGAAGAGAGCCCATGGTGGCCCCTTAAGTAAAACACTAGCCCATGAGAGGGCTTCAAAAAAGGGATGTCAGGGGTATTTTCTGATCATGTCCAAGCAGCCTCACAAGGTGCAGAGAAGAGGACGATGGATTTATGTCGCTTCACTGTAATGACAGTTGATGATGAATTTCACTCATGTATCGTTGATGAAGAGAGCTTTGAGAAAGTGACACCTTTGAAATCCTGGTAAAAACAGTCCACGTGTGTTCATCACGCGAGTGCTGCACTTTATTTACTTGGAAGAGCAGAGACGGAATTTCACCTCTAACTCGCTTTGTTTCATGTACAAAACCAGATGTTTGTTTAATGATTCGCTCAAGAATGTCAAGATTCACCCCCAGACTTAATTAAAGCCTCATCACTCTTGACTAGCAAATGACTGCCCCAGCAGCTGCACAACAGATTACAGATATTTCATAGCTTCTTCTTTTTCTCTTCTGCAATTATTTTTTTTTTCGTGTGTCTTAACCATATGGCTAAATGACCGCTGCCATTTAATCAGTTTCTCTACATGCCTGTCTTCATAATTACCCCCATTGCTTCTCTCACAACAATGCTAGTTGAGTGATATTAAATGAGCTAAGAAATCACAGCTGTGGTTGGTATTATTAAACATTTTTCGCAATATTTTATTGTAATCCTATTCAATAATTTTACCAACAAAGGTAATTGAAAATACGTTTTAAAAATTGAATTATATTGGCTGAAAGTAAAGCCATAGTTTGAATAAAAACAGAGTGGTTTTCCAGTTTAATTTGGAAATAAATGGCTGAGATCATCACTTGCAAACTGTAAGATTTCATACAACAACATAACACACAGATATTTAACAGTTACTTTTTTGTATGCGATGGACAATAATTAGCCAGAATAGATGAATGAATGCAATTAAAAGCACTATCTTTCCTATTGCTCTACTTTTTTCCTCCTGCAGCTGATGAAGGTGGTAAATGAAATGTGCCCAAACATCACCCGCATCTATAACATTGGAAAAAGCCACAGTGGCCTGAAACTCTATGCCATCGAGATCTCTGACAACCCAGGAGAGCATGAAGTTGGTGAGCGTGTTTACAACATCGGAGGCGTTAAACAGTTAAACAGCTTGGACTTGCATATATAATCTCCCTCCACACCCCCTCCTCGCCTCACGCCTTGTTTCAACCTTTTGACCAGGTGAACCGGAGTTCCGCTACACAGCAGGTTCCCATGGCAATGAGGTGCTGGGACGAGAGCTGCTCCTCCTGCTCATGCAGTTCATGTGCCTGGAGTATCTGTCTGGCAACCAGCGGATACGGCACCTGGTGGAGGAGACCAGAATCCATCTATTGCCATCTGTCAACCCCGATGGGTACGAGAAAGCCTTTGAAGTGGTAGGTCTGCAAGACGGCCATTAGTGACCTCATAGTGCGTGCTGGCCCTCTGGCAAAGAATTGCACCATATCGACAGGTGTGTTGAGCTCAGATGATGCAGGTGCATCCAGGAGAATCGATATGGAATAACCTAATGTGTGGAATTCCACAGAAACATGTTGGATTCATTTTTATATCTGATCCAAGACAGCCAGATTAAAGGTCCAGCGAGTGAAGTGAAGGCAAATAAGGACATTTTCGTGCATCTAGCCTTTTTACAACCAGTCACATCATGCAATTTGGCATCTCTAGTATTTATTTATGATCCCCGATCTTGGTTTTTGTCATTAACAACTATTGTTACTGGGCTCCACACAACAGACAAAATATGCAAAATCATTATGAATGTGATCTTTTGACCCAGGGTTCAGAGCTCAGCGGATGGTCTCTAGGGCGATGGAGCAACGACGGAATAGACATTCACCATAACTTCCCGGATCTGAACTCCATCCTGTGGGAAGCTGAGGCCAAGAAATGGATCCCTCGCAAAATGTTCAACCACCATATAGGAATCCCAGAGTGGTACCAGACCAAAAACTCCTCGGTGGGTTTCTCCCAAACGTCTTCTTGCAGCGATGGCTCTCGCAGAGCCAAGATTTCATCACAACATTATTCTGATGTGGCTGCATTTTTGGCCAAAGAATTTCATATTTGATTTCTCACTGTGTGCAACATTTACACCATCATTTGTTGTGAAAAGCAAGATAAGTTTGGTGTTAAAGGTGAGACAATCTTCAAATCATAAACACTGACTGCACTCACTCAGGAAAGATTTCCCTTTCCGTGTGCTGCATCTTTGATAATATAACTGGCAGCTTCCTGCACTTAAAAGTAACAAATTATGACTCATAGCCCTTATCATGGCTCACAAACACATCTTGAAAAGGGTAAAAACTGCCACGTGGGCGTTATCGCCGTGCTCTATTTTGGGAGAAGCGGATGCATCGGCTGTTTGTGACAAAAGTGGCTGGGAGTTAAAATACATCCAGCACTCTATTAAAAGCTCACCCTCACGACTGTTCTGACGTTACCGAGAGCCAGCAGTGAGTCACACAGAGCTCCAGGAATAGCTGCTGCTGCTGCTGCTGCTGCTGCTGTTGCTGCAGCTGCAGAGATGGGATGTCCGTCTCTGCTCAGGATGCTGTGAAAACTGTCCCCGCTCGCCTCGCTGCCCGGCCCGGCTCGGCCAGCGCTCCAAGATAGCAGCTTTAATTACAGGAGCCCAAACAGCAGGGGCCATCTGATCAATTTCCTCATTGTACCATGCAAGCACTGCCTTTGAGGCGGAGGATGCCAGAACAAATATTAGAGAAATTAGCCAGCAGCACAGGAGTGTGAACAGCCTTTTCATATCTCTATCAGTCCCTCTTGAAAGCACAGCGCAGTCAAATTGTTTTCAGCATGAGGGAGTTAACTGAGCAATCACGGAGCTGAGGTGATTGCATGAATTACATTACACACCCCTCTTTCCCCCTTGCTGCAGGTTGCCGTGGAGACGCGCTCCCTGATAGCATGGATGGAGAAAATGCCCTTCGTACTGGGTGGTAATCTCCAGGGAGGGGAGCTGGTGGTGACCTTCCCCTACGACAAAACACGCTCCCAAGGCGTGAGCAGGGAGGCGACGCCCACGCCGGACGACCACGTCTTCCGCTGGCTGGCCTTCTCCTACGCCTCCACCCACCGCCTGATGACAGACGCCAACCGGAGGGTCTGTCACATGCAGGACTTTGCCAAGGAGGATGGCACCATCAACGGGGCTTCCTGGCATACCGCGGCCGGCAGTCAGTGTCCATAGCTGCCAGGGGGGTTTCTGGCTGATTCCAGCATGGTGTTGAATTCTGAATTTCTGCACTGAGCCTTTAAGCTGTAGTTTTGTTTACCCTCCCCTTGTTGAATCCCCTTGACCCCTGCCCCCATTGAGAGCTTCCTTCTGGTATCATCTGAGAATGAAAGAAAGCGAGGAAGGCAGTGCAACTCTTAGAGAATGAAGTGTTTCTTCAAGTATGTTTGTCTCTCCTCGGCAGGTTTGAATGATTTCAGCTATTTGCACACCAACTGCTTCGAGTTGTCGATGTATGTTGGTTGTGACAAATTCCCTCACGAGACTGAACTGCCTGAGGAGTGGGAGAACAATCGTGAGTCTCTACTTGTCTTCATGGAGCAGGTAAAGCCCCCTGCACGTCACATTAGGACCCCCATCCACGTACACAGTGCAATTCTTGATTTGTGAATGTATGTTTCAATTTGACTTTTAATCCCCTTGCATTACTCTTCCTCCTCCAGTACCGCTAACTATTGGATTTAACCAGCTGTTCTCGAGCTTTAGAATTATTGGAGAGAAATGTAACTCTCAAACACTTAAATGTACATTTGGGTGATTTAATACCCAGCTCATTTTTTTTGCTTTGAAATTCGATTAGGCAGAATTGAAAAAATGGCTCCGTTTTGCCTGCAGCAGAACCTCTGAAGTACATCAGTGAGAGACAGGATGAGTCTTTTCTCAAACGATAAGTTAGTCTGATGCTGCAAAACTACACGATTTGTTTATTTGGGTGTCTCATCATTTGTTAGAGTCAAATATTAACCTTCACAAGTCAGAGAAACTCAATATTTTCCAAATACCTTTACTTGAATTTTACAAACGCTCTTTACAAATTTGTTTGCAATTTCTTCACAAATTTTCTTTTCCCATAATTTGTCGTTAAAAACATCTCTTGTATATAAAAACACAGGTTTGACACTAAGGAATAAAGGAATAAAGGAATAAATAAACATTCATTTACCACATTTTCATCATTTTCCTTTTTTTCTCTCCACGTAACAATCATTAAAATAATTGTTAGTTGTAGTCCATACGTCTCTGTTTGACACACACAATACAAATACTTTTATTATATTCAAAAGTAAATGCTGTTTAATAAATGATAACAATACTACAACTATTTATACTACTACTATTTCCACTACTACTGCTAATAACAATAATAATAATAATGATAGTTGTTGTTGTTGTTGTTGTTGTTGTTGTTGTTGTTAATACTCTGATGATCTCTGATGAGATCTGTGATAGATTTGTTTGCCTGTATTATTTCCAGAGGATCCGACCCTGAATACAAATGTGTGCTACAGAGGAGAGACAGACACTGTTAAACATTTTTCATTATCCATCTCATCTCCTCTATGCTGAATTATGCAGTGGATTTGATGGGGTCAGGAATGGTTTTTCATATGGCTGAATGGGTCATGTTTTCCATAAGGTGCATCGTGGGATCAAGGGTGTGGTGAGGGACCCTCAAGGCCATGGAATTGCGAATGCCATCATCTCTGTGGAAGGCATCAACCATGATATTCGCACAGGTATGCTGTCGCTTTTTCCACCCGATCTTCTTCATGGGTATTTTTTTCAATTTCAAGCATTAATGCCTCTTTTTAGTGGGCAATACAGACAGAATTGAAAATCTCTTGGGACATAAACAGATGACGGTATCTGCTTTCCACCTTGAGATCCATAGATTTTGCGATGAGATGGTTATTTAGGGTGCACATACCCTCTAAACTGCCACGTACAGAAGAATAAAAAGCACAAACAAATGACTCCGTGAACAGAACTCTGGGTTTGAGGCTCACTTACTGCGTACGCTCGGGCCAAGGCCCTATGATCTGAATTTTACAATCGATTTGTGCATCCTCAAGGCAATCTCTGCTGATGCCAGAAAAGTGCAGCCTTCAAGGCCAAAGTAGTTTTGTACTTAGAGCGTGAAATCGAATGTCCAAAAGAACATTAGCCATTATTATTCCTGGAACTACGTATAAGTCACTACTTCCTCTCAGAAATCTCAGTTGCAGCCACTAAAGAGCTGTTTAGTTTTGAAAATTCACTTTGGAGCTGAAGGAAGAAGAGGAATACTTTTTTCAAAGCGACAGCAGGGCCGACGTTGTGGACATCATTATCTGAGTGTGTCTTCGCCTGACTCAGAGTTGGTTAGCGTTTCAGAATGGGGTGTTTTCAGGAAACAGGTGGATCCCTCTGCCCTCTGAGAGGTAAGTAATGAGAACACAGATGTCCACCTGTTTTTATTTGGACAGGCAGTTGGTTGGCGGCAGATGCAAACCTGCCGTCACATTTCATTTGTCGCTCAAATGTGTCAGGTGGGTGTTTGGATGATGAGGAGGGAGCAGCATTGTTTGCGGCTGAAAATACACAAACCAAGTTCTCAGGTCACATGAAGGCAGCTTTCAGTGAGGAGAGACCGAGAAAATCCTACACGACGAAGCAGAGCTATTTTTATAAATCTAAACAGAGACACAGAAGACCCTTTTTTTTCAAGAAATAGGACTGAAGTTTAGGTCTGCGTGCTTTCATGCCTTGAAGATGCCCTTAAGATTTTGTAATCAGATGTCAAAGTGTTCACAAAATGTTCTCTAGATCTTGTTTTTGAATGTTCTATGGCACAGAAGCCAGAGCAGCATCTTTCAGTCGGCTCGCTGATGTTTGGAGGCTCTTTACGAGCAGAGTAGTTGAGCAGATGTGCATTCATGTGTCGGCAGCAGCTCTCGGTTCTGCCTGGAGCACCTTCCATATAAAGGCCATTACACACCAAAATTAGAGGAGGATTTTTAGGTTTGAGTGTGTCACAAAAACAGGTGATCTACACTCATTGCCAGTGGAGTTTCTATTAGTCTGTGATAGTGTTGGTGCAAAATGGTGCAAAATGGTGCAAAAATGACACGTGATGCACCGTAGATGTCGACGTGCCGGCCTGGCGATTTCTCCCCCAGCATCCTGAACTTCAATCACAGCATCGCCCACGAAAATAGCCAAAAGGTAGCGTGCCCAACTGCGTGTCATTTTTCCGTTACTGCAGCTCAGGGCCGGAACTGATAAATACTTGTGACTTCTGCCGAGAAGTCATTTGACTGGAGAATGGATGCCAATCGCGGCCTTTCTTGCTGAAGATAAAAGCCATATGGCAGTGTCTTGCGTCCAGTCTCCAACAGATGTAGAGACACATATTTCAACTTGGAAAAAGGAAGGGAAACTTGCATATCGCAGCTTTAATCTGCGGTCGAGGCTCAGATTGAAGGCAGCCTCCACAGTTTTTACTTTCATCTGCTTAAAAAAGCTTGTGTCTGCAAACACAGACCTCACCTGCTGCAGCACAGTCAAATTAAACACACACTCACGCAGAATATCTACTTACTGTGTGTTTTCAGCTGCCGACGGCGACTACTGGCGCCTGCTGAACCCCGGCGAGTACAGGGTGACCGCCAGGGCCGAGGGCTACAGCCTCACCAGCAAGAAGTGCGAGGTGGGCTATGAGATGGGCGCCACCAGGTGCGACTTCACCATCGGTCGCACCAACCTGTCCCGGATCAAAGAGATCATGGAGCGCTTCAACAAGCAGCCCATCAGATTGCCCG
>CAESWR010000301.1:239878-252255 GCA_903171835.1 Mullus surmuletus
CCATCCAAGCATGTTTGGATTTCAGGAGGTTGGGTCTTATTCATCCCCTCAAACATCTGAATCAGGTTTGCTCCCACAGGCTGGTAAGTAGCAGCATCCAGTTCCCCCAGAGGCCCCGAACGACGCCCCCTCACTGCTGGGCCCCGTCTGGACCCCGAGCGGGCTTTCCTCCGGAGCGTGGGACTCATTGAAGTGTGTGGCAGCACATGAGATGCTGCAGCAGAGTGATGTGTTGTGTTTGCCATAAGGGGGGATATGTGTGTTTGGGTGGAAAAGAGTCATTGTTTTTGCACGACGAACACACAGCGGTGGGCTGTGGTGTTTGACGGGCGAGGATGTGACACCCCGCAGGCCGCAGCCTTCACTTCACACTCTTCAGGGGGGCAGAGGATGACCGGTATTTGCTTTACGGCGATGGTGGGTGGTGAAAATGCCCTTTCACGGAGAGCATGGACAGGTCTCTTTTCTCTTCATGCTAAACACGGCGAAGCAGAGGCAGCTCTGCCAGCCCTCGGGTGTCATCAAGAAACATCCCGGCCTCCAAAGTGAGGCGTTTGGCTGTGACGGATGCATTTGAGAGCCGTCACTGTGCACCTGTGTAACGCTCTCTCTGTCAGTCCACAGGCTTTATCGGTGCGAGACCCCAGCACAGGTGCAGGTCATTGCCGCCATCTCTCTAATTATTCTTTTCATAATTAAATGCCAGGTCCGCAGACAATATAGAGCGGGCCAAAAATAGTGCTTTGAGAGGATTGAGTGATATGGACGGAGGTTTAATGAGCCTGGGCGAGGAGCTTGCTTTGTTGATGGATTCCCTTACTGCAGGTATTCCTTTTAAAAAAATGAAAAAGATTCATATTTTTGCAGATGTTATCGGCCAGAACAAAGCAATAGCAGCATCCCCATTAGTCATCATGCCACATTAGTCAGATGTGGGAGAGAAAGAGCTCGCGATAAAGATGACTGCAGTTTTTCAAACAATGCAAAAATGTCTTCTTTCATTCTTCATCAAAGCGCCATTATGTGAAGAGAGTCGTTCGCCGGCAGAGATCCATGCAAATGAGCCCCCATTCGAGGTGGTGGCTTTGATGCCTCCTGGCCCCCAGGTAAGAATCACTTGGAATAAACGCAGCAGCTCACCCGTCTGATGTTGGTGACACGAGTGTCGCAGATGAATCCAGACAGATATACTCAGAATAAGTGCACAAAGTAAAGACACTTGCATATTTCCAGGCCGCAAATGCTTATTAGAGTGAAAGTATCAAACCATGCTGAGGTCATTGCACATCCATCCCAATAAAGCAAAGTTTCACAAAGCTTATATAACAGCCTTGTTCCATTGCATTTCCCAGAAATAGTGAAAAACAACATTTTTTTTCCCGGCTCAGGAACGGCTCAAAATTTCCGAGCATTCAAAGTCGGTCAAATATGGCCGTGTAGCCTCTTGTCTAAACACATCTCTCTTCCTTTGTTCCTCCTCGAGGACGACAGCGAATGCAGCTAAAAATCCAGCCGCCATCAAACAACAACAGAGGAAGACAGAGTGCTTTGAAGATGTGAACGATGTCGTGGAACAGCAGCTGTGCCCGAGAAATACAAAAGACAATAGCCAGGACGGAAGCAAATCGATGCCAGCTGCAAAGTCACCGACGCACCAGTGAAGCATTCACGATGTCACCTGGGCTTGAAGCACGTCACCAGGTTTCACCGAAATACTCAACGTCACAGAAAGCTTTCATTGTTTTCACTATCTTAGCTAAATGAAATGTTCCAGGAGGAAGCCTTTGTACATTCAGAGCTGTGGATTTTTATTAACAACTCTGCAGCTACAAAAGATGTCAGATTTTCCGGTGAATATTTTTGTCTGAAATGCCCATCGTGGCTTATACATAAATTGCACACAAACATAAAAAAATATCAATCCTGCCAAACTCAAGCGTGATGATCGACAAGTGGATTTCACGCTACAAACCGACCATCCAGTTGACTGAAGTGGTCAATTTGATGAAATTTTTTTTGTATTCTGACAATAAGCACTGACATTACTAATCAGCTGTTTGTACAAGACTTGCATCCCCCAGAATCCTGTTTTGTGGAGGTTAGGGGGTACTTGGTGTTTACTGTGTTTGAGACACAACATCAAATCAGCACTTTGAAGATAACACCTCTTGTCAGAAGATGTAACAAGTGCAGCACTCGACGGTGGGATGAGAGAGAGCCCGCAGCACTCCTTCTTTCTGCTGTGACAGTGTGATTGTGAATCTGCTGCCAGTTTCAATTCCACACTTGGTTTCCCTGCGAGTGGCAGACCAGCGTATATTCCACACCGCCACGCACGCTTCGGCCTGCATGTTTTCCCCGCTCACCGTTTGAATAGAGATGTCACCAACATTTAAGTGTTTCTCCAGTGACTCAGGATTTCTGTGCTGACAAACTTGGGATTTGTTGTAAATCTGAGAGTTTTCAAACAACTCGCCCCTTGACAGAGTGTGCTGAAACTTGTGCTGTTCACACTGTGCTGTGCGACGATTGGCAGCACTGTGGTCTGATACTTCATGGAGGTCTCGAGGTGAAATCAAGAATGCCTCAAAAAGACGAGAAGCTTGCCAAGAGGGCATCGCGAACAGCCAAACCTGCCAGTCTGACTCTAGATCGCTGCAACAGGCTTGACAGGTCGTGTGTGTCAGAGGACTTGACGTGGCGAGGTCAAAAACGGTCGGATCGCTGGCATATTGTGTATATCTTTAAAACTAAAGTCATATAAAGATGGAGGAGGAATCTCCCCTTCCTCTTCCGCCAGAAATTAAAGCCAAATTAGACGAATGGCAACATCTCACTGATGTGATCTCAATCATAGAACGGCAACTGTCAGGAGTGACATCACGCAGCACATTGAATAACTAATTACAACAGACAGGAAAAAAAACACTCTTCAGTGGGATGAGAACAACTCTCTTCCCTCGGGGAAATCATTTCTCCTTCCTGTACTTTAGAGTTCTACTCTACGGAGAGAAGAACACAGATTAAAAACAGTATGCTGAGATCAATGATGAAGTTGAAGTCTGTGTGCACAGAGGCTTGAAACAACAAACAAGGAGATCATTTACTCTGTGTGGGGCAGTTTCTCTCGGCTCCTGCTAGATTGTTGCAGCCCTCAGCTCATAGTTTGGATTTCCTGGACCTGCAACGCACCATATCACTTTCGTCAGCCTCATTTTTCCAGCAATAGGTAGCTTTTCTTTCTGGAATAACATCTCTAAAACCCCGCTGTGAACTGCAGGCACCACACCGCAGATAGTGATGGAGAAAATGGAACAGTAGGAAAATCCACCGTAATTAACAGGATATATTTAATGGTGCAATCGCAGTGGTGCGGCTCCGAGGTAATTTCGCATTCGATCGGTGAATGCGGGAGAAAAATCTGAAACAAGAGGAGGCAACAAAAGAAAGACAGTGCTGGAATATGATTAGATACGTGCGGGAAATATTTTGACATTTAAGATGTACTTGAAAGGGGGTCAGATGTCAGGAAACACAGCGTAAGTAGCAATATGAGATTATTCTGCCAATTTTAATGCAGGATGTTCAAATCTTGAGCTGCCTCTTGAGCTGACAGCTGTGGCGCTGACGCGACGGACCAATATCCTGTCCCTCTTCCCCTTGAAACTCTCCGGTCACCCCGTTTTTCAGCTCACACTCCTCTTCATTTAAACATATCTATCCACGGTGACCGGCGTCGGCGCTCAGGAGAGCTCAGGTGATTAATACGAACAGCGCTCTTGTCACGTTGTACATCTCTGGCATCGTGTTTTCATCCGACGGGCCTATTAGTCGGGGCTGCAGCTCGTGGGAGATGGTGACGGCCACCGGCTTTATAAGGCTGTAAAA
This sequence comes from Mullus surmuletus, assembly GCA_903171835.1. Classification (NCBI taxonomy): domain Eukaryota; kingdom Metazoa; phylum Chordata; class Actinopteri; order Syngnathiformes; family Mullidae; genus Mullus; species Mullus surmuletus. The sequence continues at coordinate 243,767 of CAESWR010000301.1, forward strand.
AAAACCAAATGAAGATGAAAGGCACCTTGTTCAGATCGCTCTGTCACTAATTACATCACATAAAACAAGACATTTATGCTTCGAAAGATCCGGCCCGTATAAACGGATGCAATTAGGCTTATTATGTTGTTTCATACACAAATACTGTCTCTGAGTTCACAGTCATTGTGCTGCTGCTGCGACTTCACCACATTTCAGCATCAGCTGTCTCTCAAACAGCCACAACACTTCTAATAGTGCAGTGCAATTAGAAGGTCAGTGCGATACTTCCAGAGAAATCAAGAGTTTTATGACACATAAAAATAAGTATGTATCTCTGGATGGCAAATGCAGCGGGCAAATGCTCCTGAACAATCGGAGGCCACTGTCTTTTCACATTAGCTGTGGCGACATGGAGGAAACCCAGCACCGAGCCTCAGCTTTCCATCTGCAATTCCTAATCAGCGCGTTGTGAATACAGGCTCCGGACTGCGGAGTGTGAACCCTTCCTTTTTCAGATCATTGCAGGGTTTTGGCAAAGCTAGCAGAGGCTGCAAACAGGCCGGCGATTTACATAAATCAATGGGTTTTTTGTGTGATGTCATATTAATGTACGTGTTGATAAATTGCATAAGGCTTCGTTTAGATCATGAAACCCTCTAATGCTGTTCTTAGGCTCATCTGGCCAGCATTAGTGAGCTCGTGTCAGCCAAGTATATTTATGCAAAACGCTGGCCAAAAATGAGGCTGGGGGGGATTAACAGGAAAAGAGCCTGCTTTCACCCCCCAACGTGTTCTTCCAGGTAAAGCAGCAGCTCAAATCAGAGGTGATCTGTCTTTCATCTCATTACGAGCCGGTTCTTTGAAGTCTGCGCTACATCAGACAGCAAAAGCAAACCCAACTTGCACGGTATTGATCTTCTTATTAGTGATTCTCCAGCAGCGACCAAAGTGTCACATTTGCTTGGAGGCCACAGACCTCAGTCAGATAAACATCCGGCCTGCGTTTTTTTCCTGAGTTTCCAGTGGCGCAGGTTCACCATTGTTATGCAATGCACAAGCAGCACCATTTCAAATGTACTTGACTTGACGCATGATTCAATTTCTCCTCTGGGCTGCAGAGTGAATAGATTCTTTCTGCCTGATGCCACTCAGGTCCGTTTGTCATGGATGTGAGGAACTGCAGCAATTTAAAAGGGAAAGCAATCTCATTGTCTAATAAACCTTTTGTGTTTTAGTGTGATCAATATTCTATTTTCGTAGACCGGGCGTAATAGCGACGGAAGCGTGGCGAATCTTGCGCCTGAGGCGGGTTAGACCGGTTTTGGTCATTTCGCAGACCAGCGCAGACCAGCGGATCTGAGAGCGGGAGCATCTCGACTGACATCAGATGCACCGGACAAGAGTCAAGTTGATAAATGAATAATTTAATAAATTCATTCATGCAATGATTCAATAATTACATAGAAATGACATCACTCGGATGTCAACGTTAGACGTTCAGTAGACGTTTGTTGTCCACCAGGCAACGCCAGAGGCAGATACGGTATGTAGAAAAATAAGAGTTGTTAAGGTTAATATGGGAAAGTGCAAAGAATGTGAGCATTTAAGGCCAAAGATATTATAATTTGTTTTGAAGTTTACTTAAGTTTACTTAAAGATGCCTTATCATTTCAATATCTCTTTGAGAAGGTGCAAAAATAACTTTAAAATCCTCGGAATTAAATAATGATAGAAATAATGTCTCTTCCGTGTTGGAAAAATCAGCCTGTAAGAAAATAATTGCTTTCTTTTTAAGTCTAACAGAGATTTCCATCACTTTCTAAAAAAAAAACCCAGGACGGCGAGGACGGGACGTGAAAAGAGGACGCGTCCTGGGACAACAGGACGTTCTGTCACCCTAAACATATATCAATACAAGTTTAGAAAATCGTTTCACACAGAAAAAAAGGGGGGGAAAATTCCCCATGACAGTAGAGGTGAAGACAATCGGGTCGGCCGTCCGTGCCAACAAGGTCGGCCACTTTCAAGGAGTTGGCAACCGTAACAATGAGTCTGCTTTGCTCGAGAAGATTTGCTATTACGTCGTACATGAAGTGTAATTTTTCTGATGCACCGTATTTAACTGGGCAAGACTCTGCTATTAATAAAAGTAAGGTATACTTGATCAATCCCTGGGGGAAATTTATTCTCTAAGATTGACCTGTTGTCTAATAAAAGTAGGCCGCCACTGAGCGGCACCTGACAGCAAACCTTGTCTGACAGGATCAAACGTACAACATGCAGGATAAAACACACACGATGGTGGTGGAAAACCCACACGAACATCAGGACAACGTTCAAAGTCACACACTGACCAGCAATCAAACGCCAGACCTTCCTGCTGTAAGCGCTGACCACTGACAGAAAGAAAGCAGGAGACAATCAAATAAAGCTAAAACAAACATTAATAACGTTGCAGCTCCGCCGGAGCCTGAAGTTTGAGGCGGAAAGCAAATCAGCAGAGTCTGCTTCCAGCATTGAAGCAAAGCAGGTTAGTTTTAGCTCCGGTATGCCGGGTCAGCGCGCGCACACACGCATGCACGCGCGTTTTTGGGCTGAATTGAGCCTGCAGCCCCTTGGCAGAAGTGGAAATGACCTTTCAATGGAACCACTTGCTTCCAGTTTTTTATGCTAAAACTGGCTAAAGCAAATGCTCCGTCTGTGGTATCAAACATCCCTCCAAACTCCCTGCAGGAAAGCAACGTGTCTCCCAAAATGTCAAACTATTCCCTCAAGTGTCTCAGCACAGTGGTTTACACTCCGCAGGTTAAGATACCCTTCTCAAGATAAACATTCCTCCAAGATTTCCAGCTTCAGAGGCGAGCGGAACCTTCCACAAATTGACTTTGACACTGAGACAGACTTCCATTCATGCTGACAGGGACACTCATCAATTCCCAGTCCTGCAGGTTCAAAGCGCCGCGCAGGCACCGCAGCGAGAAAAGCCTCCGCTACTCGCAGTGATTCCCAACATGCTGTAGTTGTGATGTGATGTGACTGTGCAAACCAGTGCACCGATGAACCGCAGAAAAGAAGTCACTCTGCCTCACAATGGTTTCTATTTTTTTTCTGCAACCTTTGCCTTTCATTTTTCAACTATTTCAGGTGCACGGGCAGGAGGCTCTGCTGCAGATCGTTGCAAAAGCAGAGCGAGATATGCTGAGTGTCTGTGAAACTGCCTGGAAAATACATTGATGGGATGGGAGGCAAGTATATCGCTCTGCAGTTTGTCACCGAGGGTTTTAATCAAAGTGCACAAACGTCTCAGAGTAAAAGCCGTGTGCAATCGACAAGGTTTTTGAGGAAGTGATGAGATTTAGTGTCTTCCACTTCTTAATTGTTCTTTTCACGACTACAGGTTTAGTCGCTAACAGTCATATCTCTGTTTCGCACCATCTCTATCTGCATGTCTGCACGTCCCTCCTTTGCGGCGACACTGATTGGCTGATGAAGTTCACTCCCAGGATTAATTTGTGGACTTAATTTGATTTTACAGTAATTGAATAAATCCTTTAAAAATCTCATCAGTGTTCCAATTCACCTTTGAGACAGACCTTAATTTGAAACACTAATGCGTAATTATTCTTTTATTTCTGGCTTAATATAGAGAGCATGGACAGAATGTAACAGGGGGACGTCAGCGGATTGTAAAAAAAAAAAATTAAATAATAATAATAATATCAGCACAATTACATGAATGTAATTTGTTTTATTCTTGTCATTTGCTGGAAACCACTCAATCCCAATAGCTGGAAACGACAATTAACCCCAGATGTCCTCTGTCCATCCTGCAGCCGCTGCCACAGTGTGATGTCACCACTGAAGCCTCACAGAGGAAGCTGCCTCTGATCCAGGGTCAGTTCGTCTTTCAAAGGAATGTGATCAGATGTTTAATGTTGCATTCTTAGATCTCCTGCAAAATATGGAGCTCCTCACAAGCAAACCTCGGATTTCTTACCTTGTGGTGTAATTTACAGTCCCAGATTGAGTCCCAGCACTGCCAGCACTGCAGGCCAGGCTGAGATGCACAAGCTGTGACGCTCCTGTTTGTTCAGGTGTTTGGCGAGCAGCGCACATGATCTTGGAAGTTCATCATCATGATCATATGTCACACACTCCTGCCATCTAGCGACAACCTGCAACACTACAAGCAACGCAAGGCCTCGCAGGAGAAACGATGCAGCAAACTTAAGTCAGTGCCTCCCCCTAGTGGCGAATTGAGGTCAATGCGACTTTCATCTGCAGTGTCGTTTTCTGCTAAATTTAGTGGCGTTTGTAAATCTGTTTTTTAATAGGTGTTTTTCATTCACCAAGGTTGTTTCTTTGGTGAAAGATTGAATAAAATTATATTTTATTGTCTCAACCTCTTGACTTTTTATTTCTGCTAAATGTTACTGAATTCTCTGTTTACAAATTGTAAAGCACTTTGTCATTTTAATCTGTGGAAAGCACTATACAAATAAATCTTACTTACTTGCTTACTTACTTACCCTGTAATGTGTAAGAAAATAAAATTATATATATACATACATGCTTAAGGATGCATGTATGTATCAGCTGATATTTTCCCTGAGACGATGATTGATCCACCGATGACATTTATTTTAATGGAAAAAATGGTGTGATTTAAGTGGTTCAGCCTTTTCAAGGTCTGATGGAGGGACGACTGTTTCTGTAAATGACCACATAAATATTCAAAGTTAGTATATTTTTACAAATTAATCACCATTAATTGTCTGCCAAATTCCTGTCAAACACTGATAAGAAATCAATGTGCACAGCCCTTTTAGTGGTTGTTCCTTTGAAAAGTAAAGCACACGCGGCTCTGATTTGGAAGACGGTTGGCATTAAGGTGAGCTCAACGCTGGAATCTAGCTAAATGTCAAGGGGGGTCAAAGTAAAGGGCCGAAGACAGAGCTCCATTTAATCTCCGTGGTGTTTTCAGAGCCGCCGCCTTGCTCCCGCAGCCGGGTTGGAGCCACTTCACTCCTTGTTGAGATTAATAGCGCGCACACACGCCTGGGCCATTAACGCTGAAAAGCCACTGGCCAACCTTTTCTCCCAGTGCTACCCTGGGAGCCACAGCCGCCATAATGGCCCCACTCTCTGAATTAATAGCATTCACTGGGCATATGAAAGAACGTGATTTTAATTATAGGTCTTGGTGATATGGGAGGTGGAAAAGTGAAAGGGGGCAACGGGGAACGCTTTTGTGCCTCCCGAGGCAGCAAATCTGAGCTAATTCAATCCGTCATTGGATCCTACTCAAGAGAGAAAGGGGTTTTAGCACAAGGAAGGGCTAAAAAACATGTTTAATGTCCACGTATGTAGGTTTCCCCCCTGAAACAAGACTCTCATAGAGTTCAGACTGAAATAATGTTGTCACTATCATTGTCACAGGTTATCCTTCTATCATAACATCACTGGCTAGACTTAATGTTTCATGTGGGAATATCGTGAAATTTCATCTCTCTTCGCTTTTTTAACACTTCTGCCGCCTCGCAGCCGTTTGTTTGAGCAGACTGACTGCTGCTGCTGCTGCTGCAGGCTCAGGAGGTCCAGCCGCCAGTTGGGTAACAGTATCCGGGCAGAGATGGACGGCTTGAGTCAGCACCTGTAGTGTGTGTCTATAATCTACTGTCAGCAGCCGGCAGAGGATTTCCTAAACTCCCGAGCGCTTGCCAAAAGATCCCAGCATGCCAATAAATAGACCTTCATTCAGCTAATGTTTTTGCGTATGAGCGACTGGTTTCCTGGTGTTCTGCTCTTGGACTCAACAAGGAGAACCTTGGACTGCAAAAGTAATTATTCTTGCACAGACTAGAGGTCAAGACTCGTGTTGATTGATTCCTAATGATTCATTTCATCCTTTAAACAAACCGAACGAGAATATTTCTCTTTGCATGTGCATGCAAGTCAGAATTTGGGAAGTTCTTATTCAGCACAAAGTACAAGGATGTACAAAACGTCTCCATACTGTCGATTAAACGGGGCACTTAGTGCACGTCGGGCCCTGCAGAGGGCAGGGGAGACACTGCATTCGACATGCCTTTCACCTGAAACCCAAGACGCACCTCTTAAAGAGAGCTGCTTGCAATCAGAAAGCCTCCATTTAATTACAACACACAGGAAATTACCGAGTGAATGGGTCAGGCGCTGATAAGAGGCTGAGCCCCGGGGATGACAGCTCCCGAAACCCGAGGAGCCCCAATCTCAAAGCCGACTTATCACAAAGGCCAAGTCTGGAAGCCTGACAATCTGATTGTACTGTCATCCAGATTCATAATTAATATATTTATCAAATTAATCGCTGAAAAGAACCCTGGCCCCCGGAACAGTAGGCAGTTTCATTTGCCGCTGGCTCGGCTTACCGCTAATAACAGTGTTGTCAGTGAAATGGGCCCAGAGCGGACCGATGCCCCGGACCTCATGACAGACAAATTGCTCATCTGTGTGGAGATGATACAGGGAATTTAGAGAGCGAAGGGAAGAAAAAATGTCATTGTTTGGTGACAACCACAATTGCACCCTTGTTTCAGACTGCGAGTACCAAGTTGGAGAAACATAAAAGGGGCATTTTGTGTTGCAGGGAGAGCTTAGGGTGGCTGTTGTTATACCTCTGGTTTTACAAATCACTCATCAAACAGAGTCACTCGCTATTGTTCAAGAGCATTTCAGCACTGAAGCAAAAATTCAGAGGCAACTCTTTCCTTCACGCTTTTTATGCTCGGAAATGTATATCCTCCAAAATGTATTTTCAGCTTTTTTTGTTAGGCTATACAGGGGCTTCTTTGAATACGGATCAATATTACATATCCGTAACTAATTACATACCTTAAAGAAGATGCTAAACGTAGGGTATGTGTTTTATTTCAAGGAAAAACACTTTTGTTTTTTCATATGTATAATTGGCTCCACCATGAATTATCCACAGCACATGGAGACTTGCTGTTACTAGACAAGTTATTTGATCAGTTCAATCAAATCAAATTTGTTGTAAAGTTGAATTTTGCAATAATAAACGTACCAAAGCAACGTTTACCACTGAGATATCAGATTTACAGCATATCTGTTACATCTAATATAGTTTACTGTAGACAGGTCTGTATTAAAACTGTTATTTGTGAAGCAAATTACCGTTTACTCAATTGTTATTATTATTATTATTATTATTATTATTATTATTATTATTATTATTATTGTTATTATTATTATCTGGTTTAGCTTTTTTCACAGTAATTTGCCACAAAAACAGTTCCTCACTGGACTGCAGCCGTAGCAGAAGTGTAAAAACGACGACTAAAATTCGTGTAAATTTGATGTGCACAAACTACAAACTATAAACAGCCCTCACACGGAGGTCCCACCGACATGGCACATTTTTGGGGGGCGTTACCCACATATTTAGCTGTGTTGCTCATTCCAAGAAAGCACCAACCTTACAAGTTGTACCTCATTGTAAAGGTGACTAATCCGGCTTTCCAGCAGTATAAAATACAACATCATTTGGTATTATTAAATAGGGAGGAGATGATTGAATGAAATAACTGTTCCGAACTTTTTTGAGGAGTTTATACTTTTAGGCCTAATATAAATAGAATATACTGTGAGCAGTCATTGTTTGTTTGTTTAATAACCAGCAGGCCTTTTGACTGTTAAATGTTACACTCGCAGTTGGCAAACTAATTCATTAATCATTTTCATTTCCACGCTTTTCTTTATTTGCATTGTCACAAAAACCCCAAACAAAGTCGTTGTGTTGTTATTTCTAAACAGCGATGAATAGGTTTTGTCAGAGACCCCTTGTTCTATAGGAGCTAATTACCACCCGGACACATATGGTTCAATTTAGAGCACTAATGAGAATCTTGAAAAGCGGCTGGGCGAGAGTGAAGGGTCTCCTTTTGTCTCTTGGATTCCCATCTGGCCCCCCGAAAAGCATGAAATGGACCATAATCATTGGTCATCATCCCGGTTCATCAGGAGCAGACTGTGGCGATGTAATTATACGATAAATGTCTGTGTTACACATACCTGCTGCCCGCCTCCAAACATCCCAGAGGATGAGCCTCACGGTAAGTCACACACTTACTGTCGATCCTTTTATTTTCTTTCTAAACTCATTTTTGAGGCCTTGAAATCAGACACTAAAACCCAGCCATCATAATCATCTGAAATAATATTTGCTTTTTGTCTGTTTTTTTCCTGTTTCTATTGAAAGCAGCTAATGATACATTTGCCTTGTTGACTTACATTGACCCATTGCCAAACAATGATAGTGGCTTTATTGAGGTTTTTGTTGTTGTGGGGTTTTTTTTAAGGTATTTTAAGGTGTTAAAGTTTGTTTTTTTTCACACTGAAGATTGTTGTGTTGCCTGGCAAAAAGAGGAGGGTGTTATATTAATAAAAATGTTATTTAAAACTGTATTAGCTCACTGTTGCCTCCAGCCTGTAGACAGCGAGGCTTC
>CAESWR010000301.1:252609-262966 GCA_903171835.1 Mullus surmuletus
GTTCTTCCTCGTTTGAAATCATCATTTCCAGAGCATCTTTTAACCCGCTGACAATCCATCACCCATGGGAGCTTCCTGCTACGAGCCACTAAATCAAAACTTTCCCTTCCTCATTCATGCTCCCTTTGTCATCACGATGACTTCTCAACCGCATCTTCACTTGTTTACTTTGTACTAATGTTGTTTTAACATGTTGTCCTCAGTACTTGTGTGGTGTGTGTTTATGCTTCCATCAGCAGCTAGTTGAGGTCGTTCCCCGCCGCAAGAGCGCAGCTGCTTCAGCTCGGCGGGCTGAATAGGCCGACTCTTCACGGCCGCTAACTGCAGCGAGCAGGTAGCAGAGGCTGTTCAGCGCGGCCGGCCTGCATCTATCAACTTAGTTAGAGGGCTCTCGCTGTAATTGCCCAACTATTACAATACGTGGCATGAGGGGTTCAATGCTATTTTCCAACACGCTGAAATGGCAGCAAGGCCTCCTCTCATATTCGGTGATAATTGATCAATTAAACTTTAGCATACAAATTACCCCTTCATATGGCATAACTAATTAGTGAGGCAGGCCAGTCACAAAGAGGCTTTGTTGGGGTCGATACCCAAACTGGTTTCCACACTTTCATGTTTTGCGTGTTTGAGCCCAGGTTTAACCGCTTTTATTGTATCAAACAGATTATTGGTTGTTAGTAATTTGTATGCAGCACTTTGGTTAAAACACCGCATTAATACAGTTACAGGAAAATGTATTTCAGCGCCCAGGTGAAATAGCCGATAATTACACGGGATTGAGATCCAGGAACATTTTGAGGCCATTCAGACGCAACCTCGAGTTGATTTCCTGATTAGACAGCTTTTAAATCACATTAGATTGGGGCGGTCACATTTTTTAATACACATTTCTGTAAAATGCTAATTCTCTCAGAGCACGGGGGAGCCGCCTGTATTAATAATTCAAAGGAAAAATTGGTGATCAGAGCATCAACGATGTCGTGTCACCATTACTCCGGCAAATGAGATATTTGATGTAAAAAAAAAAAAAGCGTGAGTAACGGCAGGGGGAGAAAATTTCTTCATTAACTATGAACATGATCTGCTTGCATGAGCATCTCCTGTACACACTGAAAATCACATTATCATTAGCAGTCTCACATCCAGGGTGGATAAATTACATGTCAGTCACAGGGCTGAAAACATGCAATATTCGTAACAGCACCAAAAAAAACCCTGCTATGTCAGTTATTCATCATAGAACTAGACAAAGAACTTAGAGAGTAAAAAGTGTAGAGTCCGTTTTGAATCAAACATGCCTTTGTGACGATGTTTGACACCTTCTCCAGCCGGAGATGAGACAGATATCAGATTTGATTTGGACTCCGACAGGAGAAAGGCCAAACTCGGAGCATAGGGCTCTTTTAATATATAAACATGGCTGCTCAAACACAAGTCATTTGCAAGTTCCAATACAAGATGATTATATGTGTTGATACGTCGGCAAGAGATGAAAATGATTGGGAATGTATCATGAGGTGGTGATTGTAGACAATATTAAACTGCACAAAGCAGCTTTTGTCCCTGAATTCATGCAGCAGTTCAGCTAGTATTGCCTCTGCTTTAATTTAATATCTATTTATCTTACTCCATTGTTTGGATTTTATTGAGGTTGCGCCTGCTTTATCGCCCGCATCTACACCAGAAGTGAAGGTCAGGAGAAGCAGAGTGCCTCTGTTTATTGGCTTCCATTGAGCCCATATGAGCTGATTTGGCTATCTGCTCTTGATATTAAACTCTTTCATGGTATTTTGTTCCATACGGATATTGTTTATCACCGCATTGAGATATTCACCGTGTATTTACTGCTGAATTAAATATTCTTCATCACTTTTGTAATATCCTCTCAGGATGTGAGAGTCCTGTTAGGTGTGTAAGCAAATCTTTATGTCGACTATCAAATTTGGGTCAAAAGAATAAAATATGTGTCCTCTCAGAGTCTTGGAGAAGCATCAGTATTTTTATGAAAAAAGTGTCATGAAGGATAATATGTCGTCTTTAATGCTCTTTTATGGCAGCATGGAAATATATTGGAACATATTTAACGTGAGAACAATATTCATTTTCATTCTTCACACTTTGCTGTGAAAAATACTTTCATACATAGATGAATATTTACATGAATTACAGTTGAGGTTTCATATCACACACAATTAGGAACATCGAGAAAATGGCAAGGTTTACATCAGAGTGATATATTTGCATATGTAGCATTCAAAGGTCAAAACACTACTAAATTTGGACGTATTCGAAAAATCCAGAAGTGGTTCTAAATGAGGAGCTGCTTTGGATCCAAAAGAGCTCTTTGAGTTGAACTGAGCCAAACGATCAGGCTCACAAAAAGGAGCTGGAATTCCCATCTCTTATGCGCAGGTTTCTTTTTAGGATCCACCCACAGAGAATTCAAAAAGATATTAACGCTCACTATGATTTGTAGGCAGCTGTTTTTACCTATTTTTATCGTTCAAACATTTGGACTATTTTAGTCGACATGAGAAATTAGTGAAAGAGTAAAAGCGAAAGAGGGGGATTTTGGAGTAGAATTCTGAGCATGTTGCACTATTTGTCCGGAAGTTCACTGCAACTTCTGGTTTGCCATGAAGTTTGCTGCACATCTGAAGCTGGAGCAGAAGTGAAATGATTTCTATTGCATGATTAATATTGAAAGAAGTAACCAAAAGATTCAAATGAAGTCCTCAATTGGTATTGGTATCGTTTTAAGGGTGCTGGTATCCACATTTTTTAAACGATAACCAGCCCTAATTAATTCTCAGTGTGACTCACCATAGATTTTTATTGTCAAATAGCAGCTTCTAGTTTTTCAGTATGATTTTTTGGGTCATAATTCACAAAATCCACATCACTTCAAGTAAACACAATGTAATGTTATTTGTCCGGTGATTCAGTCCAGTATAAAATGTTCCTCGGCAGTGGAAAATCAGTATCTGTAAGAGCTTGGAGACACAAAGCAATTCAAAGACAGTAAAATGCATTGTGAAATAGGAGATTTATTTTTGTATTTAAATATAATTAGAAAAGAGGAAATAAAATGGAACATAAATTACATTAAATTGAAATAAAGTAAGAAAACATGATTTTTTGGATTTTTTTGTACAATATGTGAGATTAAAGTCAGAAACAAAGCACACTGCGCCTCTAAAGTCAAATCTCTGACTTTATTCTTCACTTTATTCACTACAATCTCAGCAGAATGACTTTTGTCCAGAAAATGCGCATTAAAAGCGTCACGGAGGGGTTTCCACACTGAGCAAACACCATTATTTATTCACGGGCAGCCTGTGGGTCACGTGAAAAAAATTAAATAAAACACACACACACACACACACACACACACAATGAAAAACACGGCGGCGCGCAGTGACGCACGCTGACGTCACGTCTCTGGCGGCGAAATATGATGCTCGCGCTGGTGCACGTGGTCTGTTGTTTACGTCCAGGAACGAAGGGAGGAGGAGGAGAGTGGGGGGGGGGGAGGAGAGGGAGAATTGTGAAACAGCGTTCCTGGATAGAGTTACGGTGCTCAGCGTGTGTGAGGGGGGAAGACTTCACGTCCCGGTGAATCCACGGCTCTCTGTTGCTGTTTTTTTTTTTATCTTCTCACCTCTTCTGGAAAAAGTCCGTGGAAGACCTCAGAGGTGGGTGTGTGTGTGTGTGTGTGTCCAGGCTTTGTTCTCCTCTCAGGGGTCGCAGGGTTCAAGTTCAAGTGTTGTCAACAAAGCTGTCGAGGAGCTCAACAGTGGAGCTGCCACCATTTTCACTGCACAGCATGTGGCTCCTTCTCCTTCAAACACAGCTTCTCTCTCTCTCTCTCTCTGTGTGTGTGTGTGTGTGTTCCAGATAAAGACTAGGATGCTTCAGCTTGGAAGCTTGTTTACTCAGTTTCACCTCAGCCCCAGAGCTTCAGAGAGTGGGCCGGGCCAGAGCCCACCGCAGGCTCCCACCGACTTCATCCAGCATGTCAGGTCAGTATGTCACTGTGATCTGCCAGGGGGGGTCTCGTGTTACGCCGCTGATTTCTCCCCCTTTTGGGGGTCCGCCGGATAGATCTGTACCTGCTGCGGCAGAATGTTGAATAAAGGCTGCTTTTTATGTCCTCGGCGGAAACAAACTCCACCAACAAACCCGTGCAGAACTCATTTTCGGGTCTACTTTTTGTGGTCCATTTTTTACCATAATGCAACACACGCTGCAACCGGACGTGTGCAGGGACTCTCAGCACAGATGCAAGGAAACATCCTTAAAGATCAGCTCTCAGCCATATTCAAATGTTAAGGATTTAACAATCGGTGCACAGCTGACAGGTTTAAAGTGTGACAGTCGATCCACACTTAGTGAATGAACATCACTCGTCTAATATAAGTGACAGACACGAGTTCATCTGTGAGGCCAATAAGTTAATAATAAGTTAAGAGTTCTAACTCTGATGATTTTAGGTCATCTTTAGTGACTGATTTGTTTTCAAAGTTGATAATATTGCTTCACGGTTAAGCTGCAAACTTTGTACTGTTACACAAAAAGCTGCTTCCATGTAACTGTGCCGTAGGAAACTCACCGGGCTGAGAAAGGAGGATGTTTACTGCAATCTGCGGATCCCCGACCAGTTCCAAGCAGCCAAAGATGACATCAACATTGTCATTCTCACAGGTACTTCGGTCTGTTTCATACCGTTTTTCATACCGTGTCACAGCACTTACATATTCATATTATATGTATTCATATATCAATGCTGTTCTTGTCGCTCCACGAAGGCCAGGGGATCTTCTGTATCGACGTCAGGACCTGGCAAGGGGCGGTTTCCGCTCACAAGCAGAACTGGCAGGTGCAAGTGAAGGAAAAGGACCAAAACTTTGCCAATACCTGCATTGAGCAGATTGAAGATCCACTGAAAGCCATCACGGTACAGAAAAAAAACCCCACATTTGTCCATAATGTTGAAATACCATCGTGAAACACGTAAATGTCAAACTGGCACACTTGTGTCCAAGGTCCCATCAATTGTCCACTAAATGATTTTCCATCCAAACTCAGGCCGGGTTAAGAGATTCTGAGTCACACTCACAATTTATATGTAAATTTTTCAACACTACAGTGGGGCTTCCTAAACTTTGTGAGTGGCGGCTCTTGATTTGAAAGGCCATAATTATGTTGGCGGGGGTGGGGGGGGGGGGTGAGGGGGGGTGAGGGGGGGTGAAAGCAGGCAGGTGCCTAAACACAGCTGTCACCTTCTGCATCCAGGCCAGTGAGGAGTCGGTCATTTCCATCTCTAAAGATGCCCAGTTTGGACTGCAAGCCTCATGGCAAACACTCGCCTGAATTGGACCCATTAAGTTCATGAATGTACACAAAGCACACGCAGCTCCGCCGTCTGTGTGAAATGTGTTATTTATGAACACTGATGCTGTTATAGACACAGAGAATGAGTGTGTGCGTTTGTGTTCAGTCCATTCAATGGGAATTGTTAGACATACCGAGAGGCTGTAATTGTTGCACTTTTTTCTCACTTAAAAACAAGACTGAGAAACTGATGGCAATTATTATTTGTAGCTTTTTTCTTTTGTCGCCTCTTTTCAAAATGGCATTAATAAATATAAACTGTTAAAAAAAAAAAAAGTGATACAAGCAGTCACAAAGGACATTTGCCCCAAATTTAAACCTCAAAACTGGTTACATCTGAATTTACTGCTGTATCTATTAGGGGTGTCCCGATTCCATATTGATATCAGATATTGGTCCGATATCAGTGCAAAAAATGAGTATGGGATGATATCGGCCTGCATCTAAAATCTCCGATATAAGCACTCTGATACCAGCAGTCCATTCCAGACTCCACTCCAGCTCTTCTATGTACAATATGCTTGTGTTTAAGTTAAACTACTGGTTATTTTGCACTTTAGAAATTATTTTTTTTGTTTATTATTTATTGAGGTTATTTTTCAGGATCTTCTAATGTATTTTGATTTTATTTTATTCAATTGTAGAATATTCTTATATTTTTAAGGTTCAAATGTATGTGAGTCATTGGTTAATAATCAATGGGTCAGTTTCTCTCATAGCTACTGTTGCTGACTATTGTTCTCTGTTTGAGTAATATCACTTGATCAAGCCTTTTCTAACATTCTATACTACAAAATAAGTCAGAAAAGTAGGTTTGATTCCTGCTGATATCAGATCGGATCGATATCGGCCGATACTCAATGCTGCAATATCGGTATTGGAAGTGAAAAAGTTGTATCGGGACACCACTAGTATCTATGGCAGGCAAAAGTAAAGAGGATTATAAATCTTCCCAGATGTTCAGTAATTTTCCTTCAAGATCTGATGTTTGGTGCAGGGATTCCCTCATCCAGTCATTGAGTCTGTAACTGTCTCCTCCTCCAGACCAAAACGGCGAGCTTATACGGCCTTTTGAAGCGGAGTGGCGTGTCAGTGCGCCAAAACCACTTCTTCTCCAGGGTCTTCTTCCTCTCCCCCGAGTGTGAGCTAGAAGAGGAGCTGCAGAAGAGGAGGGAGCTGGTCTCCCACAGCCAAATAGACAACTTCCTCAGATCTCTCAGAGAAGGCTACGTGGCCTGGATGTCGGACGCTCTGACTCCGTCCTGGCTCTCTGGTGAGTTCCAAACACGCTCGAAAAGCACTGCGGCAGAAATGTTCCGAGTTTGTGAGTGTGTTTATGACGAGGAGCAAATCTGATGAAAACAAGAAAGGCAGGTCTGCGTCAGTTCAAAGACTTCTGCATTTTTCATGTTCAGCCCGTCCTGCTTGTGTATGAAAATGCTCATGTAACTCATGTAACTTTTCACATAATCCTTTAAAAAAAATACAATAGACAAGCAAGCATAAAGGTTTTGTTAAGACTAGCCAGGAACAGTTAAAAAAAAAGAGACAATCCAAACCTTCTGCTAATCAAATCTCTCAAATACAACACTGCATCTGTCTTATTCTGGATCGCTTCAAGACAACAGCCCATTTTACTGAAGTTCAGCATTAGGTTTTGGCAACCGATTGGGTTAAACTTCCTTTGTTGCTGACAGTATCTATCTAGATATCTAGATAGATCTATAGATAAGAGAGATCGCATACACACAGAGATTCCCAACCTTCACATATACACACTGACAGGAGACATAGATCCATCTCTATGATGTTCTGACTAGAAGAGCGCAGGTTCATCACCTTGTGTGTGTTTTGTCCTGCAGGTCATCTGTCGTACAAGCAGATGGAGTCGGTGCGGGGGGTCCTGAGGAGGGTGGGAACGTGGGATCTGGTGCTGCTGCACTCCGGCGAGCAGCTGAAAGGAGACTACCAGGGCTGCCAGTACGTCGCACTCGAGCGGCAGGAGACGGACACGCTGGAGTTCTCCAGGCTGAAGACGCTGTCAGCTGATTCTCTCTGGGCCCTACTGGGACAGGCTCCTCAGGTCGGTCCGCCGCCGCGCCGCGCCGAGCCGCGCCGCGTCCAATGAGTTAGCGTTTACAACCTTTAAACCAGGGCGGCCACACACGACTCTTAGCTGACACGCTGAAAGGAGGCCAGCAGGTGGCAGTAGCACTGTATGGCTTTTATAGCTCAGCTTTCAGTCATTCTTCTCATATTCTGGGAACTGGAAAAATCAGGTTCGATTTTGGGGTTTTTTTTGGGGGGGGGGGAAATAGCGTGAACACAACAGTAATTTGACAGCAATTTTAACAGAAATGAGGCCTGTTTTTATTATTGTAAGAGATGTCATTCGTAATGACACACCAAAGTCCAAGAAATTAAAGGTTTTATTTGTTTATTTCTTTACTAAAGCAACTATAGTTGTGATGATCCGATGTGAAATCACGATAGATGGGCTTTCCGTACATCAGTGCTAATTGCTTTCTTCATTCTTTTCATCTCAAGTATCATGTTGAATTATTCACTAATGCAAAAGGTGAATAAATGCACCAAATCCCCAAAACATAACTTCAGAGTTATTACCATTTTTTGTTCCTTTTATGATAACAGATCTTGTGAGGTTAACTCTATTTTTCATTTTTTTTCAGTTTTCTTTTTTTTCAAATCAATGATAAATGTAATTACGTGTCGGTGGTGCAGTGGGACTCGCAGTTTGTTAAATTAATTTGCCGAATGCTGTAAACAGACAAAGGTCAGAGCTGTTCGGGTCCAGAGGGTGCAACTCCTGCTCAGCATCCATTACAGATTCACACCAACCCTCAGCAGCCCCCCGCCCCCCCCCACCCCCCCTAAAAAAAAAACCTCAGCCTGGGCTTTCCTAGACTTCACCCCCACCTCGAAACACCCAGACTTTACTCTCCCCTCCAGCTGCTGTATATATGATACATGACCCAACAATCATTAGACGGTCTCCTGCGGGCCTTTTTCTCGCCCAAGGGGACACACACAGCGACAAGCAAATATATGACTTTCAAAGAAATATTTGTAAATGGAAGTGTGGCACGCACCCCCCTCCTGCAGGGGTCTGACTCTGTGAAAACATGACAAATATTCGCTTCTCGCCAGATACATTCAAATGAAAAATTCAGTGTTTCTCATCTGAAAGCTTGTGGTATCATTTTATTTGTCCGATTTTAAGATTTTCCTTCCTTGGACATTAGCTGTGTTATAAGAAAAAAAAGAAGATCTCTGCTCCTGTGCAGCAGCTGCCAGGGGAAGCTTGGGGGATGGCAAGGAAACCCTATAGCTCCCCCAGGCATATTTTCAGAGTGCAGATATAATGCGTGCTTTTGATTTGTGACTTGTAAACACGCGGGCTGGAAGATCTGCGATAGGTTTCATTCGGGCATCTGTTTGATTGTAAGAAATGGCACCAGATGTATCCACAAAGCCATCACGGAGGTGTGTTTTCTGTGGGTTCGGTCAATTACTCTGCAGAGAATGGGATGTCTACATGTCCCCAAAGTGGAGAATGATTGAGTAGAGAGCCTGTAATTTATTAATTATGGACTATATTCTTAGACCAAGGCTCTGGCTTCATTCAATTTGTATGGATTGAGCGGTAATTACAGTGTGTGTGTGTGTGTGTGCGTGTGCGCGCGGACGTGCGTGTATGCGCACTATGAAAAGGAACAGTAAGCTAAAGATCTATTCGTGTAATAATTTGAATTGCAGGTTACTTATGTTGTTCATCCTCATGTCATCTCCTCCTTCTGATGTCCGTGTGTTTCATGAGGCCTTGTCCAGTTTATAAAATCTCCTTAATTTAGAGGAGAATAAGGGGGAAAAAAGGGGAGGGGGAGTGTTATTTTTCACTAATTACACAGCTGAGAAATAATTTGTTCCTTGAACCTGAACTTCACAACACCACCGTGTCAGCTGATGAATAGAAGCACACAGATTCAGCATGCCGGCTAGTGTCGGGCTGAGCAAATACTCATCGCTTGGTTGCCACAGATACGTTTCATCTCTCTGACTTGTCCACAGATTCCACACAGCTTGTTAATTTGAGTCAGCAGCTACATTCCTCTCTGTTTGGCCATCTCCCAGGCTGCACGAGTCACAGCCCCCCGTAATGGACATGCTGGTGTGCTCGGTGCTTAGCACAGAAAAGGCACAGAGGGGAGACATCAAGCGCTTTGTGGTGCTAATAAATGGAGGCACACAAAAGGCCGGGAGGAGCAGGCCATTTACAAAGCCGGCAAATTCTGCTGCCTAAATAGACGATATTGACAGCTGCTTTGGCTTCTTGCCCTCTAGAGGAATAAACATGGAAAAATAAATGCAGTGGTCTTAATTGATGAACTGTTAAATGGTGCATTTGCAAACACGACTGTTTAAGGAGATTTTGTACCTGTCGTTTTTTTAAATGGTCAATCCAGCCACAGATAGATGTTTGCCTTCTTCAAACACCGAAACCTATTTAGTTCTTTCCGATGAGTACAAAATAGCATATTGTAACTGTTCATTGGTTTCAACAAGTACCTGACAAAAAAAACAAAACTTGGAGGCATGATTGTTGTACTTCAGAAAAGTTGGAGAGGAAAGTTTTCTGAAGAATTTCCCAGAAATGAAAAGATCTATTAGGTGAAGCAGCATTTTTCAGCAAAACGGAAAATTGTGGGGAAATTACGCGGATGTTCAGATTTCTGTAATTGCAGCGGCGCTCTCGAAAGGAAGCCGGAATTGGAAATCATGGCGGCAGAGTGTGTGTAGGAAGCTACAGAGGAATGCTAACCATGCAATTACACACGAGAAGAGTGCTGCAGAATCACAAGTGTCTGTGATGAACTAGTGAAGACACCAGCACTTGTGCAGTGGAAGGCAATGATAAAAGCTGCCTTGTAATAGCGTGTGA
>CAESWR010000301.1:263022-299219 GCA_903171835.1 Mullus surmuletus
GAGTTCCGCGAAGAGATCCTGCATGTGTCAATGTGAAGATGATTCGATGCGTTTCCTCAAAAATTCATCACCCAGCATGCTTTACCAGTCATGTTAAAGGGCTCTTCAGCCACTCGTTTGTTAATTTAGTTAAACATCAACTGGTAGAGTTCATGTTTTACACATTCCTACTTAACACAGGTGGAAATTGAGTTTCACTAAATTTGAATACATGTTTAAAAAAATTCTCCAAGCCATTAATATTCATTATAAAATAATTTCCTTGAATGCATAATGAGCCGAGTCTGTGTCAGACACACTACCTACAGTGTGAAGGTAATTTTATCTGACATACTCATAAATATCATATGTTTATGTCCCATTATACTCGCAAAAACCGAAAAATTGACACAGGGAAAAGGCTCAGCTTCTTCATTTATAGAGCTGTGTGAAAACCAATGGCAAAAATATTTATTGAATACCACCTCATATTTATTGAATATCCGGTGGGGGTGCATGCTTTTAATTTTACAATTTTGGCATGTACACTTTTTCACAATTTGTGTAAAAAATGTTCTTAATAAAGTCATAAAGTCACCACCTGATGCTTTAAATCATACAAAACTCTTTAAATGTATGAAAATATTAAAAGGAATTTAATTATATTGTGAAACAAGAAATCAAATCAAGCAAAAATAGTGTCATTTTATCTGATTCCAGCATGTCAGGCTGAGTCTTGATTTGTCTTTGAGTTTTAGGGCAGATATGCAGATTAAACAAGATATTTCACACATTGCATGAACCTGTGAAATGTGCATTTTCATCTTTTTCCCCCCTGATGTTTCACAGGCCACATATTGTTGAATGTTTATTTATATCCATCATTTTCATATATTTATATCATGTCTACACTGAACCAACCGGGTCTGTTCTGTGGCAAATTGAACAAAATTGTATATGCAAGGCCATTAATGATTCCCTGACATGATCCAGACTGGCATCCTGTGCACAATTTAGTATTCAACTGAAACTTTTTTGTTGCTCTGCGTTTTAATTTATCCAGATAACATCTGCTTTGTAAAACAGCCGCTATTTGTTTTGAGCATGTAGGATATTACAGCGATCTCTGCAGTATGGGCTGCAAGATATGATCAATAGGGACTCATGAATAATGAAGAGGCCGAGTAGAGCAGAGACACTTAATTACGGCTTCAAAAGCCATTCTTGTTAATTGAGGAGAATAAAGGTGGTGAAGTGGACGGAATGGAAACATTAGAATTTTTTTATTCCAGGCTTTTCCTTTTAAATCCCACAGCAAGTCTGTAATAGACAGCTAAAGCAGCTTCTCTTAATCAGCAAGCTCTGTTTAAAAGGGGACTGCAGGATTTCTGGCTCTTACATTTGATATTATAGTTCCTTTTTGGTGCTCTGATTATTTCCATCGACCACCTGCAAGCAACTGTATTGTTCTTTTAATGTAAAGACTGATATGCTGCATAATCAGACAGTGTGCGGCCGCTGTATGCAGCAGATACAGTATATAATTGACAGCCCTGCCATCTGTTACAGTTATGTGAAATTATGGATAAACTAGTTAACAGACACTTTGGCCCATTGTCTGTTGTTTTCATAATCACCCTTAATAACGGACGGCATCAATATGGTCTTTAAACCTGATTTGGGAGTTAATGGAGTCAGATGGGGGCAGTCAGTGTATGCTCTGGGGGTAATGCTGTTAGAGATGTTCGTAAAGAGCAAATTAAATCAGTCATAGATTGTGCCCTCTCAAGTCAGCCAGACAACCAGACCCATTGAGGAGAAAAAGGAGGGGGATTCATATTTTAACCTCTCGCAGAAAATGCACTTATGTGTATGGAAATAAAGTCAAAGCTGGGTGAATGGATGTAAATGGTTATTGCGCTGGGTCTAATGGCTTCCTGTTATCTAAGGCAGGTCGGTTTGGACGCAGAGATGCAGCAATTCAGAACTTAACCAGTCATTTTGTGTCGGTCATGGCTCGGGGCGAATGTCGTCATTGAAAATTGGAAGTAGACTGTCACCAAACAAAAGTTTAGGCATCTTAATCACTACTTCAAGCGAAGGCTGATGACATTCTCCGGTTTAATTCCTCCTCTTCTCCAGCATCATTCAATATCCTCCACTGCGCTCTTCTTCTTGAGCCTTTTCACCAATAATTGGACAAAACAAGCACTTTGAAAACATCTTTACAGGCGCGGGTAGAATGTAGTGACAGATTCATCACTGAAGATATCTTTTTGCCCCCACTTTCCTCAGCACCGCAGCTAGTGAAGGATCTTCACACTGTAACACCAGTTGTACGTTATGCAAATGTGAGCCATTAGTTTGCTTAAAAGACATAACTGAAGCAAATGTTTGCGATCCGGAGCTCTCAGGTGTCATGATGATTGTGATAAACTGCAACAGCTTTAGCCATCTGAGTTCCTCATGCTCAACTGAAAAAGCATGTTCACTTTGAAGTAGCTTATTATATTGTGCATTCAATTGTTTTTCTCGATTGAACAGCCTCCTTGAAATGATTAAAATGACCAAAATTTGAAATATTTGAACTAGTGCTGTCAAATGATTAAATTTTCTATAGCGATTAATTGCATGATTTTACTGAGTTAATCGCGATTAATCGCTTTTTGGGGGATTTTTTGTCTCTGTGTATTGTGTCGTGGTAACGAATGGAATATTTAAGCAACTCTCAAATGTGCAAAACAACACAAAAGGTTCAGTGTTTGTTAAAAGTGCTTTTTGTCAAGACCATTTCCTTTACGAGGAAGCTGATATCTATGAGTGGGCTGATGCCGTGATTGGACGTCACTGCTGTGCAAAAAAGCCAACTCGACCGCAGCTATTGGCTGAGACCATCGTTGAGACTTACGTATAAACGTAAGTCTCAACTCGTCATCCTCAATGTCTCGCCCCCCAACTTCTGTGATTGCTTTCGCCTCGGAAGATTTAAAACAAAAATAATAATGATTAATGTCTGATTAATAATTAATGTGCGATTAATGTGAGATAGAATAATTAATGTCGTTAATCAGATATCTTTGATAGCACTAATTTTTTACACATACTTTTTTACAATTTCAGGATGTATTCATCGCAATGTCTGGATGAAAAATTCTGGTTCATACATCATTCAACAGGTTAAAACACAACCTGTGTTGGTAGAATTCGGGGCCCAATTGAATCTCTTTGATTCTCTTTGCGATGGCAACATTATTATTCTGTGCTCTCTTTTGAATTTCATCCCAGATTAGCAAATTCAAACAGAATCAATCTTGGATTCGCACCTCCAGAGCCGGTCATTAATGCATTCCCGGAGTGAGCCAAGCCACACAGTTTACCCAATTGACTTGTTGCATCCAGCCCAAGTGACAGCGAACAGCTTCTGGTTCGACTCCACGGCGTTTGGCTCTCCGAGCGAGATGCTTGCTGTGCCAGAGGTGTGTTAGTCAGTGTTGTTCCCCATCTGTGTCTGGTGAGACATGGCGTGGAACAAAGAGCCCGTCGTCTGAAGCTGGTGTGGCGTTACGCTCACTCAGAGTTCACCTGAAACTCTGCACCCATGGCTCCAGGTAACCGTCCCCACTGACGGATTCCCCACTGGGATCCTTTGACTCTATCATGGAGGGAATCTAAACTTTGTGAATGGAAATACACGCAGGTGGTGACACGTCCAAGCCCGACCACACTCTCACTCCTATCATCCATGTTTGTTAGATCCTTAATCATGTGAAATAACTGGACGCAGTGTAATACGTCGTTACGAGTTTGTTTTATTTGGATTTCATTGGAGGCTGCAAAATCTGTGCCACATGCCACATCCATCCTTCTACAGGTAGAAGATTGCTATCAGCTTCTTGTAAGGAGATGTTTCTTCTTTTTTTTTGTTGTTGAGACAAAGAACGAGCTGCCTACTTGAGTTTTAGAGGGTAAAAGGTGAACATTGAAACAGAGGCAAGATTTATGACTTTAGTAGACGGTAAATAAGAAGAAGTTTGTCTCGTTGAAATGTGAGGAGTGATGTCATTCATACGGTTCCCCCGACATTGAAAGTGAGAGGCAGATCAGGCGTAGACATGGTTAGCTGAGCTCTCAGCCCTTTGTATGACACCCAACCTTAGCCCCAAGGGTCCTTTCCCTCGCCATTAAGTGTTGTGCACACACATGTGGGCCTGTCTGCGCTTGAAGTAATGATGATTGTAAAGTCTACAGCCTCAAATTGAAGGTGAATGAAGGATGCAAATTGCATTCTGAATGACATTGGCATTCTTTTTTTTTTTTCATGTCACTTCTACACTTTGTTCCTCTATTGTAAATTAGTAACAGGATCGTCTCTGCCCTTCGACACTTGTCTCAAGTGGCTGCGGGGTTCACGTGTAGCGATAGTTCCTGTATCTGACACACCATCTCTACAGATACAGATACCTGGCGGGCAGGCAGTCTAGACCAGGCAGGACTTCCCTCTGACTTGGATGGCAGAATCATGTCTTTCTCTCTGCCATTGAAATGTTCATCTGGAAGTAAATGCATGCAATGAATGGGGAGGGGGGGGTTAGCTTTTTATTTTTGTCCCAAATGAAGTCTGGTCAGTGGCTGTAAACACCCCTCTAGTATCAGCTTTCACAGAGTACAAAGAAAGGTATATATGTATACATGTATTTAATGAAAAATATAGTTTTTTTGCTAAAAGCAATTAATAGATGCATAGAGACATTGCAACCGACTACGTCACTGTGCGTATCAGCCAAAAATATTCTGGGTTTCCAGAGTCAGGATGCAGCATAAATGTTCAGATGGATAAGAGATTTTTATGCGTCCCATTCAGCCACTCAAAACCATTATTTATCAGAGTCATCTGCAAGAAATCTACTGTATTACTATTTGATGGGCGCCTGAAGCTTAATCCAGTTTTTTCTGAATATTTTTAAATGACAGAGGGCAGAATGTGTCTCTCATCACCCACAACTGCACAATGAGTTGTCTGCTTCGGGTATCGTTTCTACATCTCTGCAGCGCCGCAAAAGGTGCAAGCACTCAACTTCACTTCTATGAAATTAGTTAATTGCTGATTTCCAACTATTACATTTGGCTGTGAAATTGCTTGAATCATTTCTCTGGCACGTCTTTGTGTCGATTTATGCACCTCTCTTCCACCAGCTGCCCTGAACCTATTTTTTTATGTGTCCCAAATTAATAGACACTCACTCACTCTGAAGTGTTTGATGCTATTGTAACACAAGCCATGTGGCATCCGGCCAAGGTTGCAATATAAGACACAATTGTTTAGGGTCTTTTTTTTTCCATCCTCTCTTTCCCCCTTTTTTAATGCACAGTAATAAGTAAAGTAAATGGTGGAAAGATGTGTGTCTGAAATCACGGCGGCTTTTGTTGCAGATAATTAGGATAGCAGCAAGAGTGTGCAGGTGTTGAGGGTGTGCTGTGCGCTCGTGTTGTGTTATCGACTTGCTCATATTCGTAGTCTGTCAGGGGTGTCGCACTTCCCATCAGCCCCAAAGCTCACCAACCTCTTCACTATTAAAATGATCACTTTCAATAGCAGACAAAGGAAAGAGGGAACATATCTAGTGCAGGGTATTTTCCCCACCTCTAATGCTTATCTGCCTTTTGATGTCGATGTAATAAAAGGCCTATTGGGCTTCCACAATGACCTGCAAAATGGACAAGGGCCGATATACTGGGCTCTGACTGTCGCTACCATTAACTAAAAGGCCCAGACATTATGGAGAGCCGGGGATGAAAGAACATGGAAAAAAAAATAATAATTGAAAAATTGCCTAATGCTAAAGTGAAAGAAAATGGAACTGTGAAAAGGCACTGTAATATTCTGTTATCCCCTGTAAATGCAGCCAAACAAGAGATGCAGTGAGGCATTCTTTTTGAAATGGATGTGGTTCAATTACCTGCATGTCTAAATCTAGTTAAGGCTCCCATTGTCAGGCTCAAACATAACAGCCAGTTTTGATGTAGTGTTAAAGCGTATTATGCCCTACAACCTACATAAAATCAAGAGAGGTATGACTCCATTCAAGATCCGGACGAGAATTAAAAAGGCCCGCCGTGAAAACAAGGTTAATTTAATATTTATTCTGTTTCCAGCTGCCGGTGCGACTGAGTTGCCCACTGCTTTAGCAGGGTTGGATAAAACCTGAACTTTTATTTTGTTGATTTAGTTTAAATAGCTAATTGTTTCCCCTTTTTTACAGGGGGATATTCCCACTGGACTGCAAAAATCAAAAATGCTTTGGAATGTACATTTCAACTTGGTTGCATTATTTAGCATTATATCAGCCATTCAAACTTTAGAATTAGTGACAAAATCAACATAAGTTGAAATGAATGTTATCATGCTGTCACATCTAATCATCAAGATATCTTAATATCCTGCCACACTCAATACAAGGCTCTGGATTTCTTGACTTTTCATTTCGATTCAATCGAAACACAAAGTCTAAAATCTGCCAGACATGAATTTTCAGTGTTTCTGACCAACTGCTGCATGCAATCTGAAGGCTTTTGAGAAAATTAGAGAGGATATGAGAGACTGCTCTTAGGGTACACAATGCCATCTGCTCATTCATTGTCATTGCAATCTATTTCCTGAGTTTGCAAAATGACATCAGACCCATCTAGAAACAAATCAAATATAACAATATGTAACCCATGATTGTGGTGACCGGATATAGAAGTGTCAAATAAAAGTCTTTATTTCTATAAAATTTATGGGGAACCAAAACTAACTGGTCTGACCCCAGTGAGAGAGAGCCTTAAAAGACTGATTCTCGAGTCTGAGATCCTGCAGAGTAAGCAACAGCTATTATTGAGGTGAAGGTCATGACTAGACAGAGGGGAGGAGGTCTCTGTGGGGGTCACGAGCCCAAGAAAGGTTTCGAACATCCAAGAAATCAGGTTGAATGTATCGATAATATGTGCACAGCTCCTTGAAAAACATTTTTTTTTTAATTATATTTCTGATTAATTTAAAACACACACACACATATAAATCTTTATGATTTACCTTTACAAGCTGATAGTCAGTCTCTTTAATTTAGACATTTGTTTTTGTACATGTGCATGCTATAATAAGATGCTTTTGTGTGCACATTTTTTGCAGGATCATTTGTCTGTAAAATTCCAGAGATGACATTCTATTACTAAAGAGCATCTTTGTACATACAAATCAAAAAAAGGGCGTGTTTATATTCATTCATTTTTTAAAACGAATGTAGAAATTTGTGATTAGATTTATATGATAATGATATGGTTTATAAAAGTGAAAAAGAGAACACAGCCCTGCCTTTGTGATTCATTTATGTCACCCATATGTCATCCTTCAACCATTTGACAGTCTTATCCTGCGTGTTTCTCTCCCCACTCTGCAGGTAACCGTTAAAATGTACAAGCGCGGCTCCCATGGCTGGCTGGGCAAATCCCTGAGCGCAACCACCACCATCCCCTCCAACTCGTTTGTGATCTTCAGGATCAGTGGGGACGAGGCAGACACCAAAATTCCAGCGAACACTATTCACACCATCACGCTCAGCATATGATGGCGCCAGTAAAAAAGGACTGACGCTGCAGGGAGAGGAAGCTCTGCCATTTTCAAGTGTGCTGAAAAATGTATCTTAATATAGCTTAAACCAAATCACATTCTTACTGAGTGCCTTGTAGTATGTAGTGTTCTTATTTTGTGACATCTTAAACTTGCAGCACAATGTCTGATCACTTTTGTGCGAGAGAAAAAAAAAGCCCTATTTGCCAATTGTACTGTTCCTCAGTGGCAATATTATGTTAATGAAGATGGTTTCAGACAATTAGCCTGATTAACTTTCTCTTGTTTTCAATTTCTAGGGCTGGCCCTGACTTAACACCAGCCATTAATTCATCATTATGCCAGCTGATTGTGTCACATCAGTTCAGGATTGAAGAGTTTAATGTGCTAATTGTGGCGGGTAAAAAGCGTCGGCCTGCCGCACGCCGAGGCGAGAGCACGCCCCCGTTGCTGTAATGGGCAGTGATTTACACTCTGTTTAGACGCTGTAACTGTAAGGTGCTTTATTAATATGCTCCTCTGCGCAGAGGAGACGATAACGTATTCAAGAGTGCACAGGCGCAGCCGGCAGTAACCATTCATAACTGTGTCTGAGTCACTTTCCATCAGTTACCAGGCTCACACAGCTGCGCTAACAGCTAGCAATTGTATTTACTGTGCCTGGTAGTGGCCAGAATGAAGTTATTTCCATCAAGATATCACTGCCTTTAGCTAACGCAATAGAAGAAGCTTTCTGTGTGGATGGTATCTTTTAGCTTGGCATCTCTCTACCTGAAACATCATTACACCGTACTCAACCTCTTCACTTCTTCAAACGTCTGTTTAGTGTTTCACCTGAGGGATGGATTGCAAGCACTGCTGTTGTTTTTAGGGGTTTTTTGGTGGACTCTAGATGTTTGCTTCAGCCATTTTTTTGGTTTGTTTGTTCTCAGTGCGTATTTATTGAGGAAGGTCCTCAGGAAATCCCCAACAATATCAGGTGGTCTGTGATAACAAGTAGGTGGTTGTGCGAGGTGGTGTGTTTGCATGCAGGTTTCATCATGTGTCATTTAAGTATGAATGTTTCACTGACTGTTTTAAAAACGTCAAGCACTTTCAGCATCAAGCCAACTGAAGAAGCATGATGGTTAGACACACTCTTCTGTTGACATTGATTTGAGCATGGTTGCTTCATTCATTGTTGTGTTTTTTTAGTGAAATTGTCATCCAGTGTTTCTGTTTACATTGTATTTACTTCCTGGTGTCATAATAAAAAAATTTAAAAAAAGGTTTCAACATTTGATGCGTCTCCTAATGACTGTTTTTGGTCACAGCTTTTGGAATCATTTAGCTTCATCTGAAGTAAGAAGCATATTCCAATTTGCCATTACCTGGTCACAAAGTTTCATCCGAGAGATGGATTGCGTCCGTCATTAGCGCACTCTGCTCTTTGAGAACGCTTCTCCAGTGAGGTAAAGGACTGGAGATTAGGAAGGATGGCTGGTCACTGGGACAATGAGAGCTCTGTTGGGCAGAGTGGCGGCAACTGGGAGGGGTAGCCGAGCGGAAATGGACGTGGAGAACACGGCACGACAAGGTAACAAGGTAAACTGATCCAGGCTGCAGTTCCTCTAGAAACCCACTCAATGAGGGTTCTGTTAGGAGGGAAATCCTCATGCATATCAAGTTCAGGTGAATCCGTAGCACAGTGCAATCAACTGTAAATACACCGTTTTCCTTTCGGTGTAAACAAGTACAAGATGTCACCTATAGAAAGATCTTTTGACTTTGCACGTTTTGACACAAGGAAGGTGGAGGACCAACTGACTTCCAGGCCTCTCCGTGAAGTTCCTTGGGTTGCTCTTTCAGTTGGAGCCTTGGAGCTGCCTGGACGTTGAGGAGCAGTGCCTCTCCAATAACAAAAAAAACAACAAAACACTCCTCCTTGCACATTCTTGCCAACAAATGTTCATGACAAATGTCCAGAGATTGGGCCAGTTTGATTGCATCTTCTGTGGAGTTTGCTGCTTTAAGCTCAACAGGTCCAAAGGTTCTGGTCAGGCACAGGTCAACATCCTCTTTTTACCCGTAACAGTTTTCTGAGATAGAGGCCCTGTTTTGTCTGTAAAGAGCCCTAGAGATGTGATTGTGTAGTGCTCAAAGTTTAACCCATGGAAAATGTGGCATTCAAGCAGGCAAACAACAGCATACGACTGTTAGCTCATTTTCAAACCCAATGCAAACACCAAAATATGACATATAGCTTTATACTAATCTCTGACTTATAAATATAACTTTCCATCTTTTATCTTCTTACAATCATGGAAGCTGTGCTCTGCGGTTGTCACAGACAGTATACAGCAGTGACGAAAGACATTAAATTGAACTCAACAGCAATATTTCTTACAAGAGAGCTTTGTGGCCTATCAGCAGCCTGTGGCAGACAGATGGCAGAGCGATGCAAAGATGGGACCATAGAAGTCCAGAGAGAGATTTGTATGTTTAAAGAAAGAAGAGCTTCAAACTATTTTGATGACTTGTCCTGGGTGGCTGAGCCCAGCCCGTCATAAAGGGGTTCATCCAGTCACCTCACACATTGAAACCACTTTTTTTCCAAAGGTTTTCAAGGCCAAATTCCCAAATGATTCAGAGCCATTTTCTATCTTCTCTCCAAATGCTGCTGCATCTGAATAGACCACATGTGAAGGTTCCAAATAATGACTCTGCCAAGAAATAGAATTCAATAAGACAACTATGAATAAATCATAATACAATAACATAAACTATATAGGAAAAAGGATATTTGATCAAACTCTACACTCCCTTCAACAGTCGGTTGCAGGTCGTATCAAGTCAGAGGCAGCCTTCAATGCACTGCCACATGATGCTCACTGAGAGATGATGACAAAAATGCATACAGTGGCAAAGTGTCACAAAATAGCAGTCATTTTTCCAGAGGCTTTCCTTCGAACCTGCATTTATATAAAACCGATGTATCAGGGTTAAGAGCATGTATGAGAGAAAAATGCACATTTTACAACAAGATAAAGTGTAATTGCACTGCAAATATCACGACAAGCCCTATTTTGCAGGCTTTTATACAAGCACTACAGCATAATGATGAAAGGAGAAAAAAACATTTCCCACCAACCTCTGTTCTGTGACCGACTTCACTGAACAGCAACAAAGCTTTCAACATTTGAAACGTGCCGGATTCATCAGAGATTAACTGTCCTTGCAGGTTTTTGCATGCCAAAAATATCAACAAGGCCACTGAATATCATTTATATACAGCTCTAGGTGAAGGTACAAAGGTGAATGCCTTTATCGTCAATAGTCACAAGTACCAGCGAAATTGGCCATCAGCCCGTCCGTACATATACATAACATACATACAGAGAAGAAGAAAGAAGAAGACAGAGCATATGAAGAAAGTACATCATGACATGAGGAGAAAAAAAACAGCCCCCAGACTTTGCTCCTGTGGGGAGTACAGTGTAGGAACAGATAGAAAAAACCTCAGCAGCATAAGCACATACACCTCACAATATAGAAACTCATGACTTGCAGCAGGGGAGGGTAGTGGGGGAGTGAGGTGGGAGTGAGGTGGGAGTGAGGTGGGCCAGCGCAGACAAGCAGCCGTCCAGTCCTTCAGCTGTATGAGCGCTGCTCACAGACCCGCTGGTTCACGCTGGGGGTGCAGAGCGGCGAAGGCGTGGGATGGGGGATGGGGGATAGGGGGGGTGATTGTATATCTGTATGTGTGTAGGTGTATGTGTAGGCCTGGTGGGTCGCTTCGGCTGGAGTGCTAATCAGTAGCGATGGGGCGGCCTTGATCAGGTCCAGACAGAGGCAGCAGTCAGCAGGTGTCTGAGGGAAGCGGGGAAGGAATGCGAGAGCGTCTCGCTGCAGTGTTCTTCCAGGGGAGTTGCTGATCCAGCAGCGGCCGAGGCCGAGGCCAGCGAGGAGCCGTATTTCAATTTACTCAACTACTCTCCTTGTCCATTCTGGTCCCCGCATCGATCTATTTTCCTGTGCAAAGCCGTAAGCTTCTCCAAGATGTTGTCCATAATGCGGTTCACAACCACAGTCTGGGTGCCGACAGCTCTGCCCACCGCTTCAATCATGTCGCTTTGTGGGGCTTCGGACAGCTGACCCTTAATTTCTCTATAAACCAGGGCGATGCGTAATCCAATCAGCAAAAGACATGTAATCATGGTTCCGAATAGGTAGATGTCTTCAATGTCTTTCATGGAAAGAGCCACCAGGCACACGACTCGCCACCTCTCCCACGCGTCCACCGTCTAACCAGCTGCGAACGTCCCGGCAGGACAGTTGGGCTCCTCAGGTCCTAAGCTTCTTGTCGAGGCGATGGTGTCAGTTGCGTTGAGAGACCAGTTGATCAAATCCATGATTTTAAGTTTGGAGAGCAGTGCGGAGAGATCTCTCAGAGTAAAGACAGTAGACGAGACGAAGGAGCGAAGCAGGGAAGATAAGGGAGAGGAGAGGGAGGAAATATGCGACCGCCTTCGTTGAGGCCAAAGAAGTGTGTTCAGAAAATAAATGAATATGTTGGAAACAAGGAGGCTGAGGGCTGCCAATTAAAAATAGACACGACATACAACAACGCATAAGCACCAAAATTGAAGGAACCTACAAGACAACAAAAGGCACTACGGTGTGAATGAGGTGAGGCTTCCCTGCCAATTACCGTTGGCCACGGTGAGGCTTTTTATGCTTCACACGAGCAGCCTTTCCCCCCCTTGTCCCCAGCTATTGAGAGGGATACATTAGCCAGCCAGAACAGATGGATAGATGGAAGGATGGAGGGGCGAGCAGTCACGCAGCTTACTTCACACCTCCATTATGACTTCACTCATACAGAGTAAGGATTTTTCTTTTTCGCAAAATGAATATTATATTTTTCAATTCAGTGTTACTTATCAATGAATGGACATGGTTATCGTTAGCTTGGGTTACATCAACCTTGAAATAATACTGAGTGCCCTTAAAGCGAAAATGAGGTCTGAACCTAGATTCAAATTGGGTACATTTTGGTCCCAAGTCAGGTTTAACAAAGCCATATTGTTATTCAGTATGTGCGTCTCTACCAAGATTCGAACTTGGTACTTACTAGCCAATGATAACACTGACTTTGGATCAGAAGTTCCCCATGAAATTTGGAAGTCCACCGATTACTAACACTGATTCAGGGTCAATTCTGGTTTAAGGCAGATAAAAGCAATAGTAAGTTCAGTACTACTGAAAAACCACTTGGCTTGGTACTAAAGAGGTTATTAAACCTGACTTTGAACCAGTAGGTACCCAGTTTGCATCTGCGTCCAGAACTCAATTTTGCCTCAGGGCACTCATACTTTTCTTTCACGGTTGATTTAACTCAAGCCAATGGTTACACTGACTTGGGATCAGGAGATCCCCAGTCTGGAAGTCTATTGATTACAAACACTGATTTGGGATCAGTGTTGGTTTGGTTTGTCAAATCAAATCAATGACAGACCTTAGATACTAGTGAATGTGGCATAGTACTAGTACCGTGGTTATTGAACCTGACTTGGGACCAGTAGCGATCCTGTTAGAATCTCGGTCCAGACCTCGGTTTTGTGTAGACCTTTTATTTCAAGGTTGATTGAAGTGAAGCCAATGATTATTGACTTGTGATCAGTAGTTCCCTGTGTAGTCTGGAAGCCCATTGATTAGTAACACTTGGAATCAGTCTTGGTTCAAGTCAGTTCAAAGCAATGGTAGCGCTCAGATACTCTTGAATAACCTTATGGTTTCCATTGGTTATAAAACCTGACTTGGGACCAGTAGATTACTAGTTCAAATTTCAGTTCAGATCTCATTTTGCCTAAGAGCACTCATACTTTTAGTTCAAGGTTGATTAAACTCAAGCCAGGGGTAACATTGACTTGAGATTAGACGGTACTTCCTTTTTTAAATCTTGGTTGGATAGAATGTTGATTAAATTCATATTTTTATATGAAATAAATAATCTGTGGTCTTTCAAGTGTTTTTTCAAAAGTGCCTCTCCACAAAGCATATATTTTTTATTATTTGCAGTAAAATCTCCCTAAATTTGACTGAAAAGTAGAGTTTCCCTGCATTTAAATGTGATAGGCCACATTTATGTGACACAATGTAAGAGTCAGAAATCTTTGCTTTTCCATAATCTGGAGTTGATCATATTTTGGCCTCTGACACATTGCTGGGTTTGTGATGTTTGAATGTGTTTTGTGGTTTCACACAAACACACACACTATACCACCTTAGATCCTCACTTGTGTGGCAGTCCCAGCAGGCTCTGCAGGGGATATGTGTTGGTAAAAATGTGACAACTATTAGGAAGGTTAATGCTGCGGATAACAGCATCCATCACTGGGTTTCATTAGCGCTGTCCTCTGACCTGCTCCACATAATGTTGTCAAATGTGTCAGGCGCCAGATTATCGGGAGGTATGATGATCAATAGTTAAATAAGAGGCAGCTATGTGCGGTGCTGCTGGCACGCTTGCAGAATAAACCTCCATCCAGCATTTCTGCCGCCTGTCACAAATCTGAACAACAAATGGAATAGCCCAAGGCAAAAGCCATCGATAATAATATAATGTGTGGACGATGATGAATTAGAGCCAGACGTCTCGATGCAATGCAGTTTCACACACAGAAAACGTCACGGTGCAAATGCATTGATCTCTGCACTCACATTAGTTTACTTAATCTGCATTTGAGTCGATGCAACAACACACTGTTTCACTTCAGTGAATTCACAAAAGTTAATAATGTCCAATAATCAAAAGCTGTTTATGAAAGCACCTCTTTTTGCGCCATTGATTCGGCCATGTAATGCACTGCAGCCACTGATCACTCAGACAGAATGCACTTAGAAAATGACAAATGTATTTTATATTCAATAACATCGATTTTCTCCTGCTTAGTCACAGGTTGGAGATTAAACACGATGGCAAAGTAATTATATTCTCACATCTAAAGTAAGTATAGTCGTCCCATAGACAACAGTTTGGTCCCGTTGCATCAGCAGCACCATGCATATGCTTTGAACTTGTTCCCTGCATTGAAAGGACAACAGACTGGCGGATGAGTTGTTCAACTTAGATCACCTCGGAGGTGCGCCATCTATCTGACCCTGACTGTCGCCTTTAACAGGATTTATCTCACAGACTCGGTTCTGTTGGCGCATGTGCCACTAAATATCTGAAATAATTGAATGGAGATCCTTGTAACATTGCCACAAAAAGGGAATTGTTTGGCACTTTAGTTTAGTTTACTTGCACAAATGTTAAAAACACAGTTAGAATGTACAGAATAAAAAAGAAAGAAATGTGCAGGGGAAGTTAGAAGCCACTTAAAGCCTTATCAAAGAACCTTCCCTATCAAAACGTCTATTAATTTCTTTAGAAATACATTGGTCTTGGCAAAAGTGTGCACTCTGCTCTCTTTTTATTTTTAAAACGATACAAAGGTCAGCATTCCGTCTATTTCCCCTTTAGGATGTGAACAACAGGCACTGCAGCACCAGAGTTTGTATGATTTGAAGGACCCTCAAAATGATCCAACAGTCCATTTCGTTTTACTGTGAGTTGTGGAAAGCTTTTCATGTCTGCCATCTCTGAATTTAGAGACAACTTTTGGGAACCATGAATCCTGACAAAGTAGCGTGCTATGCAATCTAAGTCTCTGTTTTCCTCTGCTTTAATTCATTCACAGTGTATTAAAACTCTAACTTTAAATCTATATCTGAACCTTCCCTTGTCATGGATTGTATATCATCAAAGCAGATGTAATTTGTGGAGTAGAATCTCCAATCCAACCCAAACCAATCCAATTTAATTTAAATAACCACAAAGGCTTCCAAAGTGCTGTACATTAAAAGACTAAGAAAACAAACAAAAAAACATACATATAAAAAAGATTTTTGGAAATACTAAGGAAAAGAGCTTTAAAATGAGACTGTGAGGAGTTTGTTCCACAGAATATTATGAATATTACAGTTATCTAAACTGAGATCATGTTCTTTGCAGGTCAACATTGAATCTTTTATTCACCCGCAGCCCTTTGAGCGCTGCACTTTTCTTGGCCGTTGTCATCTTACCCCCTTGAGAGCATAAAAAGATGCATTCACTTGCTCCCTGAAAGTCCCTCAGTCAACATTACAGCCTACATTTTTGCTATAGTTCCGCATTCCTGTTAACCTACATACATTTCCACAGGTCCTAAAGTAAACTATGTAATATTACACAACATGGAGAAAGCTAATAGCAGAAAACAACTCGGAACCGTTTCATCCAAGCATCGCTGTCACTTAAGACCCATGAGATCGCCGTGGCGACCACAATGACTTTGGGTGTAAGTGTTCCTGCGTGCTGAAAACTAGCCGGGAGATCAGTGTCTTGACCTAAATGTCACAGGGCAAACCAGACACAAAAATAAATAACAATCAGACAATGCTGTGTTTTGTTGTTGTTGTTATGATGCAGAAATATGAGAAAATTATGAGACACAAATATGGATTTGACAGTGGAGCGGAAATGACCCGTATTGATCCGTAATGTGAAAACGAGGGCCACGGGGGGACACATCTCTGCCTGCCAGTGGTCCTTCAGACCCTTGTTCTTATTCTATATCAGTTCTCAGAGAGCACACCTTCATCAATCTCTTCTGTTTCTTTTTCCCGGGAGCAACATTCTACGGCCATCGCTTAATTGGCTGATAAAAGTTCTCTTTAAATGCTTTCCTTTTGGGGGGGATTTTGGCAACAATATCTAATAAAGCAGGTTGAAATGGATACAAGGAGTCGGTTAAATCTTGCCCGCAGCCGCTCGGAGGGACACGGGGAACCTGAGCCTCAAAGATGTGGTGCATTAGTTCTGCTAAGCTAACCGTGAATGCTAATTGCAGGAAGGACAAACTGTAACCCTTGCCCTCTGGCCATGAACTCATTTAACAGCACAGAGGGTTTCATAGACACAGAGAGGCGTACAAAGAGGGCACCCTGAAAAGGCTTGCAATCTGATTTCGGTTTAAAGGGGGATAACAAGTTACTGTTTTGCAAATCCCCTTAGGATATGCCCCGTCTAGATCACCNNCCCCCCCCCCCCCTCCTCCCTGGTGAAAGGAAAACTATCACCAAAGCTGACTGCGAATCATCCATACAAAGCAACAGGTTCTATGTTTTCACACCTCATATTTTGAGATCCACGCACAGAACTTCTCATGCTGCCTGACAGCTGCTCTTTGTAGGACAGATCAGTTTTGGTTAAGTGCTTCTGGTTTCACCCCCCCCCCCCCCCCCCGCCCCCCCCCACAACCAACATACAATACGACCCTCTAAAGGGAAAGGAACCATCAACTACTGCTGGTGCTGTCGCTTTGGGCTTCACCCTGAAAGCCAAGTGGAAGAGCAAAATGTATTTACGGCTCTCAGTGCTGAGCAGCCTGTCTGTGTGTTTCCAGCCTCTGTCTGAAAGGTGCGACCTGATGCACCCGCTGACCTCCTCTGCTTTATTTATGCCTTCATTAGTTTGACAGGTGACTTAAAAGCTGCACTTTCTCTCCTCACCTCATGTGCGTTCAGGTGTTGCAGGTACAAGTGTATAATTTGTTTTTTACATCGCTTGCTCTTAATTTAATCCACGCTAGACATTGTTTATTGCTATGCAGAACATGCTATTTTACTTTTTTAAATCCATTATATTCATTACATATTACTATTCATCTCGACCCTTATATGGACACTTCTTCTTGTGTGTTTTCTTCTCTTGCACTTTTAATGTGCCACTCTTTGCCCTCCTAATTGTCCCTCTGAGATAAATTGTTTTTTTTTTCAGATTCTGAGTTTACTGGTATATAATAATATGACACTAATGTTGTAGGTATTCAGTAATAAAGTAATACACAATAAAAAAATGTTTCTGTTGTTGGCAGCAAATGAAAACAGTTACTCAACTATCCTAAGGAGGAACATTTTAAAGATAATTTCGTGATGAGTGATTGATAATAGCTTATTTTAAAAAGGTTTCTTAAAGAAAGAAAGAAAACATTTCAATGCATGTTTCAGTATTTTTTTTGTTTTTTTTCTATTAAAAAATGCATTCCATAAGCATAATACCTTCTGGAGTGCAGCCCAGGTCTGAGCTCTTGAAACCATGAACCTCACCACATGATGATTCCACACATTTACTATTGATTGCCTTCATCTTCTGCTTAGATTTCTTTTTTTCTTAATTTAAAGCTATGTTGTGTTGATATCAGCTGACAACTTAAGACCATGCCATTTCTTTGCATCAAGAAACATTGCATCAAGAACCATCAGATCCATCACTCAAGGTTTTTGGCAGGTTTTGAACATGGTTTCAGCCTCAACCTGCAGAAATGCATATATTCAAATATCCAAATTGATAATAATAATCAAAACATCTGCATCAGGACCATGTGTCAGGGGGGTCTGAGCCCAAGATTAACAATTTCAACTTTTATCAAAACATGGTGTTGGCAATAATAGTTTTCATGATGTTTGACAGATGTTGTAGTATGCTTTAGAATTGTTCCTTTCCCTTTCACTTGGCAGTTTTAGAACAAATGTAGATTTGACGGATCCTTCACTTGCATTGAGACCTCATTTGACCTTAAATTGAGAGCTCTACTTTACTTTATCTGATTAAAATGATTGACAAGGAAATTCCTGTGAAACAGCATTTTCCGGCAATTGTCCTGTTGTTTCTGAGCCTTTGTATACGGAGGGACTGTGCTGTGCTTGAGCAGAGAAACAGATTTATGGACCAAACTGTATTCTTACCCTCACAGTATGAACTAACACAGGTTTGGTACAAACACCACAGACGATTAATCTGCCGCACAAAAACCAAAAGCCACAGACCCTCAAGCTTCAAATCTGACCGTCAGATTTGTGATTTACTTTTAGGCTCGCTCCTCTTTCTCCAGTCACCCGCTTCAAAGAGATGGATCGTTGTGAGTGTGAAACCCAGCAGGGGGCTTCATGGCCTTGAGCTTTGCCTTGTAATTTGGCACTAATGTACCTACAATGCTCTTGAGATGTTGTCTTGCCCACCAAAGCTCTTTACAAATCTCCCCAGGGCAGGACAGCCGACTGTGGTGGGTCACATGTATGGAACATACTTTATTTTCCTGCTATATGATGGCCATGGCATTCACGCTGTACAACTTTTCCACATTTTGCATTAATGTGCTATGCTATTTTTTTATTCCCCAAACTGCTAAATAAGTTATTTTTGTGTTCTTTGCAGCGAGGTGATTTACTTGATGTATGCCACATGACAGTAAAGGAAATCTTGTACACCTCAAGTGTCCATCAAGTCTGCTTCTTATTTAATTTTGGATGAATTGATGAGTAGTTCAGGTCCAAACTTGGAAGGCACCCCCCTGTAAACTTAAAAATACAATGTTATGCTGGAGGACAAATTAAATACATCCCTATTGATGAGGGAAAAAAGTGTAGAAAAGTGGTGCCTGCAAATCTTTGAATCATCTAAACCCACCTTTGTGGAGGCAAAACTGTATATTTTAATGTGTAAATAGGCATTGTCCTAAAAGTGGATGACTCAGTGTCTTTTTAAATCGTGGATTTAAATCATTACTTCAATCAAAAGGGAAACCACACTGGTGTTACTTGTCTGTGAAACAAAAGACCGGAATACAGAATATTGTCAATATTTTCCCGATGCGTGATCATGTGATTTCCCCCCTTTCGCCACAGTTCATGAAGGGCGGCATCACCATCAGCTTGATATAATATTAGAAACCAGTCTTGAGAGATAAGGTGTCTGCTTGAAGGTCATCCACGCCCTCTTGAGTGAACATAAGAGCCTTTTGTGGTCGGGTTAAATGCACCTGACAGGCTGTTGGAGCACAATCACCCATTTTAATTGTCATGTAACGGTTTCATGTAGAGCCAAACTGTCTGCAACACTTCAGTGGTTGGAAACCAGAGCCTGGCCACACAACCACAGATGTGGTTTGCTGAGGGAACTAAATAAAAAGAGCTCCGGGGAGACAGGCTTCGAGGAAGATCCCTGCAGATGAAGCAACAGATTCATCTACTGGAAATCACAAATGCAAATCCAATGCTTTACACTAAATTTTAACTACATTTGTTGCTCAACTATTTGGCTGCGTGCCTAATCCTTCCTTCAGCAGAACATGACCGCAAAACCTTAACAGGTGGAAAGTATATTCCAAGAATGCAATTTTCCAATTTAGCAGAAGCCAAAGATGTCAGGAAACAAGGTAATTTTCTACAGC
Source organism: Mullus surmuletus (assembly GCA_903171835.1). Classification (NCBI taxonomy): domain Eukaryota; kingdom Metazoa; phylum Chordata; class Actinopteri; order Syngnathiformes; family Mullidae; genus Mullus; species Mullus surmuletus. The sequence goes on from CAESWR010000301.1 coordinate 282,904, forward strand.
CCAAACAACAGACCCTGTAGCCATTCTGTGTGCTTGGTGGTCCACAATTATGTCCAAAAATGAATGCCTTTTCATATTAAGCTGCAATCATAATGCAACGTCAAAGACACTCATTATTGGCAATAATGGGAAATAGTTACATCATTTAAACAAACCGAACTAATCATTTCCAGGATACCACAGAAGCAGATAGAGCCATTAGGAAAAATTGGAGCTCTTAAATAGAATAATTGACATCTCTATCTTCTCCTCTGCTTTGGCTGAAGGGCCTCAGTAATTGCATTAGATGCAACTGAAAATGTGAACTGGGAGGGAAAAAAAGGAACACCAATTAGGTTTTTTGTAGGGTGCTGCTTTATTCTCTGCTCCCATTTAAATAGGGATTTAGAAAAACTGTACTCTTTGCATGCACCCTTTACATGAGTAAAACATTTGTACGATGTTGGCTTTTTGCTGATACCAGATAGACCGATATCGTGAAACTGTAATGGCTGATATATACGTACTTCCTTTTTTGCAACTGATATCCTAGCAGTTATAATAAGATTTTGCACCATCGCGCAAATAGCAATTTTCTACCACAGTATCACTGTCTGAGGGTGCGGCCATTGGTCATCACTTTCTTCCCCCCAACACACACCATCAAGAGAACCCCTTTCTGCCACATTCATCATATGTCGCAGGTTCTCTAATATGAAATGGTAAATTGTTAATATTCCGTGGGGGAGGAACACTTTTATTATATAAAACTTTATAGTGATAATGTAACTGATACAAACCGCAATTAGTGACTCAAAATAATCAAGGAAAAGGGGTTACACAGATCAATTTTAGTCGCTTGCCAGATTATACAACGAAACAATGAAATATTTACCAGGAGAGAAGAAAGTTTTGACAGACATAACTCACAAAGAAACGCTTTGTATTAAAATAGAAAAAAAGATTACAAAAACAGAGTTATGTTACACTGGATGCCAGCAGATAAGCCAAATGTGATAAAGGCTTCAAACGTAGAGGGAACCACACAAAAGGTGGATTTAGGTTGACCTGTAAACCAAAAAACAGGAGAGAAATCGATCAACTCAAGAGCAGTTAGTGCACTGGTGTGAAATGATGTCCCACTGATGGATTTTTCTCAGAATGGATTTGGTATTTGGAGGATCATTTTTTACACAACATAAGCAAAACTGCTCACACCTGTGACAGTACATACCGATGTCAAACAATGTCTGTTTTTAAATAAAATCTTGACAAATTCTGTATGCAGGACAGGGTTTCAGTGATTCATACACTACTTTTTTTTTTATTCTTGTAGACTATCACACACCTGCAGACATCTGCCTTATACCATTTTATACATAAAACAAATGTACAAAACTAATTGAATATTTAGATTAAAAATTAAAACATCAGAACATGATGAAGTAACTCAAACTAGATGACGATCAAAGAATACTTCAAAGGGACTCTTTTTTACCATGAAGCAACTCTTTAAAACTGAACACATTAAAGTTTCTCACTCAACACATTTTACAAACTGAAAATTGCCACAAAAGTCACACGCTGGCTTACTTTGTGTCAACAAACAATTAACATTTCAGGTTTCACAAAGGTGGTATTAATTACAAGGCCATTGTCGTGGATTATATTACATTGGACAAGGGGCTTCTATTCTTCAAGTCAAGTGTATATTCACAATGGCAGAGATGGGTGGGAGAATTTCAAGTTCTCATCTGTCTATCTTTCAACTGTCGGATATTGAAAAGTGGAGAGGCAAAGATATGGATCAGCATATGCTGCAGCTGGACGTGTTCCTCGTACATACAGCTGCTCCCAGAGTTGGAACCTGTCATACTGAGGACCACATAGGTTTTGGGGGGGGGGGCGGACTCACTTGGGCTTGGTCTCAGCATCTGTGACCTGGCGGATGAAGATGGCATCTTCTGGGTGGCTAATGTCACCCTTCTCGTGCATGTAGGAGGCGGCGATGGCGAGCATGGTTCCGTCATTATTGAAGGCCAGCGATGCGATGCTGGTTGGGTAGCGGTGAAACTGACAAAGGCGTTTCTTGTTGAATGGGTCCCAGATGTTCACAAAGCCGTCCGAGCCACCTGGGGGAAGGAGAAGCTCGAGGTCAATCACAAAAGATTAAGGTAGTGCGACTGCGAAGATATGGATCTGTAAGAACGACCTTGGCAGCTCAACCTTAAGGTTACAGAAATACCAATTTAGTACAAAGAAACGAGTCTAAACCAAACAATACGTTATTCCCATCAATGCTAACTGGCTACTCGTACCTGTAGCAAAGGTGTTGTGAACACTATGAAACGAGATGGCATTGACCGGGTAGACATGTTCGATTCCCTCCTCCTTCAGCCTGTGGCACTTAAAGGCGTACTTCTTCTTCTGAACCTCCTGGCTTGGGTCCAGGTACTCCACCGCGACACGTCCTTCAATTGAACTCAAGACGTAGCCCTGCAGCAAAGACACAAAATACGGGGTTACCATTTTCACATTAACACAGGAATTTGTGTCAGTCACACAACACGCCGGCGGGGAGCTAACGATCTCTCCATGTTTAACCGTTTCATACATCTTTCATTAGGCTTGTGTTCGCGTGCAGATCTCTTGATTAAAAAGCAATCTAGTGTACCTGTTTGTTGGGGAAGGCTCGAATGCAGCGAGTCTGATACTTGAGACTGGACTCTCGCCTTTGCTGGACGTAACCCATGTTCCTCAAATCCCACACCAGGACGCGGCGTCCAGCTGTGCCAACGATCAGACGGTCTCCCGCCACCGAGAGCGTATATACCTGTCACAAAGACAAGTGTCAGAGGAGAGAAGGAGCACAACCGACTTCAATCAAACTCAAGTACATGAATAAGTAAAATAAATACATTAAGCATCGATAAATATGTTTTGATATTCATTCAGAACTAATCAAACAGTGCATCTTTAGTGGTAATGTTGCGTAGGAGTAGTAATTGCCGCATGATTGGGATTCAACGTTTTATCTTACATCCAGCCTGCTTTTTGTGTCTGTGTGCCCCTATTTGAAAGTCATTGTGGTGTATTTTTCCACATTTACGACAACCAATATTTCTTACATTACACTCATACAAATATTGCAGTATCTCAATTTCTGATATGATGTACTGATACCTTCTCGGGTTGAGTGAAGGTGCCGGCATTGCAGGGCGTTCTTGGATCCCACAGCCGAACTGATCTGTCCCAGCTCCCTGTGACCATGACATTGACCTCGGGACAGTATTCCACACAACGAATAGGCGCATCGTGTGACCCCACTATTGTATCTGTTGAAGGATGTAATCGGTTCATTAAAAACTGGCCCAAAGCTGTTTGTTCTGTATAAATATAAGCAGTCTGTGACATACCTTGGTCTGTGTTCAAATCATGTGTTTTTAATTGTGCGTCTAAACCTCCGCTCCAAGAATGTGTCGGGTCCTACAAATAAAAATGTGTTTGTTAACAGAACATATTATCTATATAAGGAATAGAACAGTGGGATTGATGCTAGATCTCTAAACTGAAATGTACAATAAGTATAAACACAATGAATCCAACCCGTTATAGCCGAATAACAGCGAAAAATAATAATTTTTTCCACTTGATAGGATTTCATTTTGCAGGTCTTAAGCCGATTCACTGTGAGAGTACCTCTTGTACGTCATATTGCAAGGCTTTGACAAAAAGTGACATACAAAAAAGGCGCAGTCGAGAACTGGAGCCGTGTGCTGGTACTTCATCCTCATGGTGTTGCCTCCGACATCATAAAGCCGAACAGTGCAGTCCCAGGAGGAAACCAGCAGGAACTGGGCTGTGCTCGGGCTGAATTTGACAGCAGAGATTCCATCCTCTGGGCCTTGGTTCAGCTTGTACTCATTTGACCCGGTCATCTGCAGAGGTAACATTCATGTCATTGCAAAGTGATCAAATGTCCACTTTGAGCTTATTTTGATAACTTTTTCAATGGATCTACTGATTCAAAATGGAATAACTACATTTTAATATTTGCTGAAAATGTGCAAATGTTCAACTTAATGACACAACATTAAGACTAACGATTTTAATGATATATTGTGAAGCCCTGGCTGTAATGTGATTACAGCTGAATTCATAATAGCATTTAAACCTAAACACAGCGACCTCAAGGAACATTAACAGTCTGTACTTTTAATATTAGTGGATGAAAACACAGGCTTTAATGACTATAAAACAGAGGTCGGGAACCTATGGCTTTTGGTGGTTGCATCCGGCTCGCAGGTAAGTCTTAGCTGACATTTCTTAACATGAGAAGTAATGAATAATTACACTGAAATTTTAAGTAAAACGTTACAGAAATCACAGTGTTAGAAATAACGTTCAAAATATAAATCCTTGTCACGCATTTGAATCCATCCATCCATTTTCTACCGCTGCTGTCCAGGGTTGCAGGTGGCTGGAGCCAATCCCAGCTGACCTTTGGGGTCCAGGAGGGTCCGACACCAAAACCTTTTTATTGGATAATGCAGTCGCCTACAGGAGTCGTGAGGTCGAGAACTAAACTTTCCTCTATTTCATCAAAAAAAGTCAGCAGGCTATTTTATGCAGAGCAAAGCCTTTTGATGAAGAAGATGGAGAAAAGAACAAAACAGTTCAGCATGGTCTCTAAATGTATCCTTTATAATATAAAGAATACATTTAGAGACGTATTATACCCTGAAATCATTGGTCTTACTTTAAAAAAACACATGCATTTAGTTGTATTCAGCTTTAAAAATATATATAATATGGCTTTATTGTGAAATATGTGGCTTTCATGGCTCTCTCAGCCACAAAGGTGCAATAAACCCTGCTTTAAAGCATATAAAGTTATCACAACTGTTTTGAATCAAAGCTCTTCATTGGGAAAAATCAGAGCAGTCACTTTGTTTGGCTTTAAAGTAAGGGACTCCAACTGATCCCCGGTCTGTGAACAGTAAACACACAGTAACGGCGCTTCTGTTGTTAGCTTAGCTTCACTTCCGGTTAGCTTAGTAGCACCTGCTGTGTACTTACTTCGACGCCCCGTACGTTCGCTAGTGTTGTTTATTTGTAAGAGGAGGCGAAGGGAACGCGGGTTCCACGTGTTGTTGTTGTTGTTGTTCGATCAGAGGCGCCGTTTCATTCAAACTCGCGTTGTTGTGTCGCATCCAGCAACTAGACGCAGCCCGCGCTCGCCGCAGCGCCGCGCTAGCACGCTGCGTAGCAACGAGCGTTTCCAACGTTCCGCTGCACTTACCGTGTAAGTTCGGTGGTTTCCGCGCGCGGTGTGTTCTTATCTTCGACACACTCGATGAATGTTTGTGGGTTTCGGCGTAAAAAAATGAAAGACCTTGGAGGGAATGCTAGAAACGCGGCATGGATGCGGCTAACTCCCTGAGAAACGCTGCCTGCTCGGTGCGCCGGAGAGCGCTGATTGGCTGGAAGCGAGGTTCGAATTCGCGCCTGCGATTTGATTGGTTCCCTTGAATCGTGACGTTGTTTCCGTTGTCTGCATACACATCACGTGATGCGGGTGACCGGCTCTGATGTGTATTCATGAATACGGGTTTTATGAGTAGTTGTTTGTTTTATTTACTGTTATTTACTGTTTTATTTACTGTTTAATTGTTAAATACTGCATTTTAAATAAATGAAAAAAAAGTCAGCGTCGTTTGTCATCAGAAATAATTTAATCTGCAGAAGCACATAAAGCAACCCATATAATTCTTTATTTTCATTACAGTGCGCAACGAAATAAGGTCGATCGTCGATGATTCGACTCTTAAACAGGTCGTTTGCTTGAAGCGGGTTTTTTTTTTAATTTTTTGTTATTTTGAAAATAACTTCTGATGAAGTAATGACAGAAACCGTTGGAATATGTGTATATTTGTGTGGATGGAGCCTCATTTATAATCTATACCAACGTTAGGGGGGAAAGGAAAGAGGAGAAAAGCTCTGACTGAGGCATAAAAAAATATTTTAAATAATAATAACACACTAAAATAACTGGCCATTTGAATAGACTTTCTCCGCAGATCATTAGAAAATAATTTACTTGAAGTTCGAGACGTGAAAAAAACAGAGCTATTGTAAAATATTATTTTTATCAGTTTACATTTGGGTCAAATTTCCATTAAATTTGTGATTCTGATATTTATTTTTGTTATCCCCGCTTTGCAGACCCTGAGTCCCACCTCAAAATAATCCGTTTTTCAGCATGACACAAGCTTTTTTTCCCTCCAAAGTAAGACAACTTTGTCTTTTTCGAAACACAATCTTTAATGAATGTAGGAGCACACAGCATACATCATTTTAACAACATTATGAAATGAAGAAAAAAAAACATACACAAAAAGATAAGCTTTTTTTTGGCTCTTTCATGGCTATAAAATGGATAAAACATTGCGTCAGAAAGAAAAACTCGTGCTTCTCACCTGCAGTTTTTCAGGGACTTATATTAAGGAGCGCGTGATTGTCCTCAGGATCACACACAGAAGAACGTGTGGGGTTTGTTTTTGTAAAGGTGGACTATGGATGACAAAGGCTGGTAGCCTCATGTAAAGCCAGCACAATATTGCACAATATTTGAAAATATCAAAATATTTAATTCCACAATTTTATATCTAAGCACTAACACAATTCTCTGTAAAATACATATGCACAGCCAACCCTGTTCAAAACGTCTTTTTTGTTCTCCAAAGTCAAATATATGCACCTACATGGGGAACATTTCCCCAATAATCATCATCACTTTGATTGTCCCTCCTCCTCCTCCTCCTCCTCCTCCTCCTCCTCCTCTCGGGAGGAGATGTACCGGGTTCTTTACGTGTCTTAATTGCTTAAGGACACTTGAGCAGGAAAATGGATAATCACATAATAATAATAATAATAATAATAATAATAATAATAATAATAATAAAGACCTAATATGCGGATGTTGAATCTACAAAATATACAAAATGTTACTTTTCCAGTGAAGGTCCCTCTCTTTTAAAAACATCTGTACAGCGCCCGGAGCCCCAGTCCGTGTTAAACAGGCCTCAGCAGCGGCACCGGGTGGGAATAGTACATGTGGTGCGGGAACGCCAGCAGGGACTGGCCGCCCGGTGAGTTCCCCGCGGGGCCCCCGCTCGCCTCCGCGGCCCCGCTCTCGTGGTAAAGGATGGGGACCCGCACAATCCTCTGCGCCGCCGCATGGCTCAGGTTGGCCGCCTCCAGCTCGGCGGCCAGCTGCCGTTTCCACTTATTCCTGCGGTTCTGGAACCAGATTTTCACCTGCGTCTCGGTGAGGTGCAGGGACGCGGCCAGGCCCGCCCGCTCCGAGCTGCTCAGGTAGCGCTTGATGTCAAAGGTGGACTCCAGCTGGAAGACCTGGCTCCGGGAGAACACCGTGCGCGTCTTCTTCTTCCGGCACGGCTTCTTGTCGGCGTCCAGCTCGTCCGTTTTCCTCCTCCAGTCGTCCTCCTGCTCCGCGTCCTTCTTGCTCTCCTCGACGTCGCTCTCATCCAGGGTGATGTCGTCGTCCGCGCTCTCCTCCTTGGCGTCTTGGTCGCTTTTGGGGAGATCAGGGGAGCGCCGGTCGCGCACCGACGCAGGCTCCCGCAGGGTGGCCTTCTCGGACCCTGCGCCAGGAACACATTCATTTTATCAACATGCTCTTCATTTTGTTGAGGCACAATTGCGGATATAATATATAGATATGGATATATTCCTCCTTCCCCAACACCCACCCTCTAAACATCTAAAAAAGGACATATAGGCTACACCCACCCTCTTAATCCGTGCGTAAATCGTGCGTAAAACACCTAAAAATGACATATATGCACTTTTTCTCTGGTATAATTTCATTTTTGGGGGGAATTCAACCCTTGATCATGCAGAATTAAAGTGAAGCAAATACTTTACCTCCCGTCCTCAGATGGGTCCCGAGTGTGTATGGATACCACCATGGAGACGCTCTGTCCAAATACTGCGCCGATAGTCCGATCCTCTGCGAGGGCAGCTCAAAGCGGGGGAAAGATAAGTCCCCGAGGCGGGAGAAGAGGCTGCCTTCAAACACTCCTTTGGACGACGCGAGGAAGCTCTTGGGTTTCGCCGGCTTCTCCTCGATGTTCAGCAGGTTCTTGATGGAGAACGGCGAGTCTTTGGCGGGCTGGCGAGTCTCTTGCGCATCAGAACCGGCCATCACCATTTATTTTCCGATGTGAATCACCATTAAAACAAAACAAAAAAAAGCAGTCGGAGGAAAACAGCCGAAAAGTGCTTTTGGAGCTGCAAGTTTGTTACAAAAAAACCATGCAAGTAGAAAGTATCCCGAGGATGCGCGCAGCTGTGGCCCCAGTGAACGCGCGGAGAGCACTGCGCCAAACTTGCTCTGCCTTGATGTAATGATGAAATTAAAAATGCCATGCGAGTTAAAAGGCGCTCGGCGGCTGCGATTGGGCAGCGACAATAGCAAATGGGATTGGACGTGAACCGGCGAGGGGCTGTGACGGGAATAGACTCCAAAGCAAAAAAAGGCCGCGCAAGCGCTTTGGCTCCGGGGCTCAACAGGAGCTACTTACCGTCCAATTAGATCAAAGAGGACAATGTTTTATTTTTTTTTTTATTGTTTTTTGTGAGGGGGATTTGAGGGTGGGCTGCACGAACCGCAATCAAATGTCAGGCATTATCACACCTCCTGGAGTCTGACGGGCCTTGGCGCACATTTTTACGCAAATGTCACGTATTTTACGCACGCTGCTGAAGTCAACGAACACAATGAGAGGCCTTTTTTTTGTTGAGAGTGGAACAAGGAGGTGGGATGGAGATGTGATCATGTTTATTTCTTATAGTGTGGGAGCTGAAAGAACCGCGGTGCTCTTTTATTCCAGGAATCCTCTGTTCCACCTGTGTGCAACAGGAAAGCACTGTACATTTCACCTGCGCCAGAGCTCATTGGCTTCACTAATTCTATTAGTTAGGAAGGAAGCGCTGCAGGCAAACATCAAATTGAAAGCGCACTATTGTCACAAAGGCTTTGTACAGCTTTGTACAAAAGCTCGCAAATGACAGGTGATCTAATGCATAAGGATGACATGAGTCTTGCTCCTGTCACACATTACACCGGCAATGGGGCTCAGAGGCAGTGGGTTATCTTTGTTTGGGCCAATAAGGCATCAGGCACGATCACATTATATGATAATTAGCAGACAATAAAGACGTATAACGGACAGGGGGGGAGATACAGCTGTGATATTTATGAGTCGTGACAGAGCTTTTTGGTGATGGAAAGGCCTCCTGTGAGTGTAAAGCCTCTGCAGCGTGGTTTGAATCATGTTAAATCTAAAAAAAAAAGATAAGAAATGTACGTTTGGGCCATGAGGTCACGGCTCTGAAAAATGTCCACAAAGCACAACATTGGCTAATTTTAAGACGGATCATCCGAGCCACACTTGGAGTGTATGCAGAGAACTAATCAAACAAATTGAATTTGCTCAACCTACAAATATGCAGCCTGTCCTTTTCGACTGGTGAAGGACTCTCCAGCTCTAAAGGACAACACTGTGTTTTGTGAAAAGCTACTTGAATCCGCGCATAATTAGAGGTCTCATAGCTGTGTTAAAGATGGGGGCGGAGAAAGAGGCGAGCTGAGCTTCTCCCGGTGCAGAATGTGAAGCAGATAGCCGTGTTTTCATCAGATTATGCTCATTAAATGGGCCTCGTGTGGTGGACAGAACAAGTCAGAGGGGAGAACAAAGTACACTTCATCAATGGTGGAAACAGCCTGCCCCCCCCACCCCCCGTCCCCCCCCCACGTCCCCTTTGCAATGTTGACTGCAGCATATGTTATTATGCTTATTTTTTAATCTGTCACTCCAAAGCAAAGCAGCAGACCACTCAGAGCCGGGGCAGGGATTAAAATACACCACATCATATGCAATTATGTTACACGCAACTGAGAGGTGCTCACAGATAACCCTCGAAATTAGACTTCATGAGAACAAAGCAGATTTTAGATAGATATTATTTCTTATACGATGATCTTTATGTATCGAGGTAGAACTGATTCAGTGTCAACAGGTGATTCTGCATCTTAATTAGATTATTATCAGTTTTGGGATAAAATATCAAACCTGGCATGATAGAAAGAAAGCGAACTGTTTCTCTTTCTCATGCAAATCAACGTTTGTTGCAAATGTCATGTAAAATTGAGTGTATAATTATATGGATGTCCATTAATTTGAGGTGATATATTTTGTTATACGCCTAATTGCACAATATTATCAATCTCAGTCATCAAGTGTTGCCAGCATTGTTTTTGTTAAACCTGGCGTTACTACAACACTTGATTATAACAGTTTCTGGCTGCAAGAGTTGGTCACAGCATGCTTGTCTAACAATGAGCCTAATTTTATACAGCACTTTTTCCTTTTTTTTTTTTTACAGGCCACGGAAAATTAATCAGTCTCACCTGAAAATTATCAGTGAGTCAATTATGCATGGCAGGCTCTTCTCAGCTGAAGCACCGGCATAATTAAATTGATATAAAATATCATTAGAGGTGACAGGCAGTTGTAAGACGCGCTAATTGACTAACTCTTTCAGGAGGAGTGGCGCCATGCAGGGGAATGCTGCCATCTAGTGACACAACCTGGATAAGGGTGATAAGCTCTAAAGAAACAAGTCACGCTGATATCGTTCACACATATTTATATTGTCAAGGTTATTTCAAGATCACAGTAAAAATGTACAGATTAAATCTTGTTGTGTTTTGAGCCTCCAACAGAGAACTGTGTAGAATCTACAGAGTCAGCGAATAAACCGTTACAACCCGAGCGGTTCACATGATGCTCAGAAGTTACTGATCTAAGTAGTTGCAAAGCTCATAAAGGCACCGAGACGTTCAAATGAAATCAGAGACATGTGGGATTATTTGTAATACGGAAAATTGTGTTGGTTGATATCAGGATAGCATAAATGATCAAAAAGAATGTGGGTGTTGGTTATAACCCCCTTTGCTACGTCAGATTATCAATCAAAAACATCCTGCTATAATTCACCAGCAAATCAATGCATGTATAGAACAGACATGTTTAAACACACAACCTACAATTTGCCAGATTAGGCTCTTTTCACAGCAGCTGTTTTCAATGTAATTGCAGGGTAACAACAGGTGTTATCTAATTTGAATAATTAACTCCCGTCTTGTTGCACATGCTGCCCCACCGGAATGGCTGTGAAACGCTACATAGAGCGGCATCATCAAGAAGCATTTTATTGTTTCCTCCGAGATGATATGACATGTTGTCTTGACTGCTATAGAAAAGGCTCCACTGCTGGCTGCGTCGATGAGCCTCTGTAACATCAGTAACATTAGACGGGGAAAGATGAAGCAGCAAATGCAAATGCTGCAGTGTGGAAAAGTGCAAACACTGATGTAAAACAAACGAAAAACCACCAGAAAACTATTAAAGCAAGTCTACAGCAGGGCATCCAACAAAGTCATCGGAGAAAAAAAAAAAAGGAGAGAAAGGAGTGTAACACAGCAAAGTGCGGTCCAGCTTTAGTAGTCGTACTCCTTATCAATGAACTTGGCCATCGTGGACAGCTGGACGTTTGTCGTCCCCTCATAAATGGTACCTGCACACAGACAAAACAAAGCATTGACAATGAGCCCCCGTTATACAAAACAAGGTCAATTTGTCGAATTCCACTGCACGGTACATGATTCTGCAGCTTTCACTATCTCGAGATGAGAAGAACAGCCACTTTATTGTCCGGCCCGTCGCTCCGGCCCAAGAACCGCGGAGCCAAAATTGAAGTGATGAAAGCAAAAGTGACACTTTGCACCCTGGCACTTTCCTTGGCTGTGTGTTGGTATAATGACACTCAGGAGGGGGGGGCGGGGGGGGGAATTCCTGCAGAGTCAGATTGCAGTCGTCGCTATCACGCCGTGTGTCCGCCTCCACTCTGGTCCAATCACACACAGCTACACCTGACCTTACTGGAGCGCATGGGGGAGTTATGTTCTCTCTGCAGAGCAGCCACGGTCACACTTACCACGACCACCGCAAACGTAAACAGGCTGGTGTCACTAACTGAGTGGACGGCTGAGAAAGACCTGTTGGGATCCGAACATATGGCCAACCTCAAAACTCCTCACAGCGACTCCTCCGAAATATACAAAGCCGTCCGAAACTGAAGGCGTGTTGACAGATATTTGACAGCAAACCCTTGAGGGATGAGTCATTACTTTTACTGGCGGGTGTTTATCAAAACAGGGAGGATGTGATCTCATGAGGCCACTTGGCGTTCTAAGATGACATGCTCGTGATCCCTTCATCTAAGAGCCACCTTGATGTCCGGTCTGAAGAGTTTATTTCTGTTGGAATATTTAAAACTCTGCTCGAGAGCACCAAGTCAGCTGAGTCATAGATCTACTTTTATAGGTATTTACTTTATTTTTTTTGAAATCCTCCTTTGCACTTGATACAGACAAACACATTTGTAGCACTTTATAAAGTAGATTGTTGTCACTTACCGATTTTACAGTCTCTGTAGTATTTTTCGATGGGATAATCTTTGGTGAAGCCCACCCCTCCCATCCATTCGATGCATTTAGATGTGGTCAAGGTTGCCAGCTAAATAGAGCAAAACAAACCCTAATTACTCTTTTTTTTGACTCTTTGACTGTTTTTTTTGTGAGCAGTGATCTTGCAGAGTCTCACCTCTGCAGTGAAGTACTTGGCCATGCAGGCCTCCTTGATAAACGGTCTGCCAGCTTCCTTCAGACGGGCGGCGTTGTACGTCAGCAACCGTCCGGCCTCGATTTGTGTTGCTACGTTGGCTATTTGGTGCTGCATGCCCTGGGATGCCATCACAGTTTAAAAAACATATATAGATGAAAAACTGCCCCTTAAAGATATCAATTAGCGGTTGAGTTGAATCCGTTACCTGGAAGTCAAAAATCCGTTTCCCAAACTGCATCCTCTGTCTTGTGTAAGGAATAGTGTGGTCAAAGCAACCCTGTGCCAGCCCCAGCATCTGCCAAACACACACACACACACACCTTGAAATATTCCTCTTGCCTTTTGTGAACCTTTGTGAAATGTGGAGAAACACTTCTCACCTGAGCAGCAATTCCAATCCTGCCCTCGTTCAGCATTCCAATGGCGTACTTGTACCCATGACCGATCTGACCCAAAATGTTCTTCTCTGGCACCTACAATAGAGAGCAATGCTGAGTAAAAGCGCACGTGTGTCTAAGTGGTTTCATTCTTTTTGGAGATGTTCAGTTGGACCTTGACATTGTCGAGGTTGAGCGGGCAGGTGGACGAGGCTCGCAGGCCCAGCTTGTTCTCCTTCTTGCAGATCTCCAGACCCTCGGTGTCCCGGTCCACGATGAAGCAGGTGATGCCTCTGTATCCCTGTCAGTGTCACATTTAGACATGACTGGGACACACTGGTGGAGATAAACTGTTCCCCCACACCATTGAGGGGCTTCTTTCCCATTTGTTGCCCAAACCGATGGGTGTAATTTCTGCATGGACTACACTAATAGCTGCGCTATTGGTCACTGCATACATTTCTCTGAGATTAAATCTATTTTAATTAAATATATCTGATGTTTAGGGAGACGGGTTAATTGCACCAAAATCCAAAAGAGAAGAAGACGAGCACTCATGAGGTACTCACCACTGAGGGGTCCACGTTGGCCATCACCAGGAAAACACCCGCATGCTCTGCGTTACTGATCCACATTTTGGATCCATTGATCACGTAATAGTCCTTGTGTTTCTCGGCACGTGTCTTCAGAGCAAAGGCGTCGCTGCCCGACTCTGCCTCAGACAGGCAAAAGCTTCCGACCTGTGTGAGCAGAGACGTGTGAGGAAACACTCAGAACGTTCATTGGTGTAACAAACACGGGTCACGGAGGTCCCTCAACATTCAGCTGACGATTTTTCATCATTTTCAACATCTCACCATGTCAGTGGACAGTCGGCTGAGGTACGTCTCTTTCTGCGCCGGATTTCCCAATTTGGAAAACAGTGTGTTGATGAGGGTGTTCTGGATGTCGCAGAGAACAGCGACGGAGGGATCGACCTTTGCCAGCTCCTCGATGACCAGGATGGAGGAGAAGAAGGTGGAGCCGGTGCCCCCGTACTCGGGGTCGATCTCAATGCCCATGAGCTGTGGAGGTTCAACGTCAGAGTCACTCCGAAGAAAACGATGCCCACATACATGTCTGTTTGTGCTTTTTTTTAAACACATAAGAAAAAGGAGACTCTTACACCCTGCTCAAAGAGAGATTTGATGACTTCCTCGTCCATGGAAGAGTGCTCATCCATCTTCGACACATACGGAGCGATGCGCTCCTGAGCGTACTTCTTAACTGTCAAACGACAAGCACACAATTAGCGGTTGTTTTGGCCGGTTTCCATCTCCAGATGTTGGCTTTCTGCTCACCCGCATCCCTCATCATGGTCTCCTCCTCCGAATAGGACTGCAGTGGAGGGAAGGAGACCGGCCCAGCCGCCTGGTCCTCCTCTGGTGCCGACCTGGTGGACCTGCTTCTACATCCGGCCTGACACAGACCCCATGGCCGGGAGAGCTGTCTGCAAGACTGAGGGCACCACAAAGAGCAAAGGCAGTATTTATCCACATGTTTGGTGCCCGGCTGCGGGGCTCCTGCTATAATGGAAGAATATATATATGTATTTTCATTCAGACGGGCAGCGTTGTGTGTCAGCAACCGTCTTATATCATTCAGCAACAATACTGTAGCCTTTTCACACACATCTATACCTGTTTCTTTTCTTTTGCACTGCTCTTTTCTATTTTATACTAGTACTTTTAACCTGTTCTTTTGCACTGCTCCTTTCTTTTCTATTACACTAGTTCTTTTATCTTTATTCTGTGTGTATGTGTATGTTGTGTGTACTGCTGCTGATAACCCACTGAGGGATGAATAAAGGAATATCTTATCTTATTTTATATGATTACCTATTGAGTCTTTCGATCAGTGGTGATGGATGATCAGTTCCAAGGACATAAACTTTTTTTTTAATCAAATCTGTCGCAAATATGGTGCTAAATAAGTTTACTATACGAGGTTAATTGACAAAATACACTTCTAAAGTTGACCTTATGACCCTCTGTTCGCAGCTGCAACAATGTGTGACAGGCGACGTTAGCCGCATGTTAGCTCGTTACATCACGTCAGCATCACGTGTGACGTGACTCAAAGGGGGGGAATCAAAGACGAGGCAGATTAACATGAACGTGACGACGGTGAAGTCTCGTACTTTGAACTAACGACGGTGTTTACCTTTGCGAAGGTCCTCACTAACGGCGCTGCCATCGTTTCTCCTGACGAACGTCAACACACGGCTTCCAGCTGGGAGGTGACGCTGCGTTCACGGACCCGCTCAGAGCGACGGACATCCGAGCACTTCTACACCGGAAGTGCGGGGAATCGTTTCCTTTTTACCCATTTAATCATCGAATCATTAAAATCCTATTTCTGCGAATAAAGATGTGCGAGTAATCCTCCCACAAAGGAGTGTGAGAAGGGTTCATGATGCTGGTTTTACGCTAATGTTTGATTTAATATCAAACGACTCCTTTGCGTTACGTCATCAATGCGCGATTGTTTTCACACAGTGGTTACGTTTATTTATTATTATTATTATTGTTTTATTATTATTATTATTTTTGTTTTCGTTGAAAAATAACGAAGAACGAATAAAAAAAACCCGAAGAAATTCTACGTAATTAAATGTGTATTTAATTTTTGCTGTCGTTTTATATGAAGTGTATATCCATTTTATTTAGTATACATCGCTTTTTATTTATATTTGAGGTGGTTCTTTATTTTTTTTCTTTTATACTTTTATTAATTAATTAAATAATTTTATAACTTTTAGACTTTGACCGGAGCGAACGTGAACGCGTCATTACGTTCGCGGACGCACAGCGTGACGTCATCACAGTGAAACGGAAACCAAGGAAGCAGCGAAGTATTCTCGGTCGGGCGTTAACAGCAGCCGGACGGTTCCTCTCAAACCCGGACTTCTGTCGGTTCAGCGGGAGATGCTGCGGATCTTCTGAGAGGTGAGAGGTGACCTATGACCTGTGACCTCTGACCTGACACGTGAGTGGAGGTGAAGGCGGCGGCCGAACCTCGCCACTAACATCTAACATCCGCCTCCCGCAGACACGATGGAGGAGATAAAGACGGAGCCCGTGGACTTCGTGAAGGAGTTCCAGGAGTACCTGACGCAGCAGACCCAGCACGTCAACATGATCTC
>CAESWR010000301.1:319468-336192 GCA_903171835.1 Mullus surmuletus
AGGGCGAGAGGGGAAACGGAGGAGGGTAGAGGGTGCCGGAAAAACGGAGGGGGGGTGAAGAATGGGGAGCTGCTGAAAGGGCTGCAGGGGGACGAGGGCAGGGACGGGGAGAAAGACAAAGCAAAGAAGTGGGGAAGAACTGGTGCGACAGGCAAGACGTACACTGGGGGTGTGGAAGGAGGAGAGGGGAAGTTAAAAACAGAGGGGGAGGAGGGGAGGGCAGGAGTGGAGGAAAAGGGGAGGGGCTTGCAGCGGTAAAAAGGAGAAGAGGAGGGAATGCGAGGTGCGCAAGGACACAGCGGGAATGTGGGAGACCTAAGGAGTTTTGGAGCTATTTCAGGTTGTACACAGAGAAAAACAAAAGAAAACATGTCAGAAGGTGAATGAATGTGGACCCAGCGTGGTAACTAAAGCACACAGGAAATGAAAACCAAAGATGAACGACAGATGCTGAGTGTTTCAGAAGCTGCGGTAGCAGAAGCTCATCGGAAACCACTGGATCGCTTATCTCAGCTGATAAGCGGAGTGGACTTCTTGGTCGACAACTACGTGATTCTACATAAATGTTTCAAGTCCTGCATATTTCTCAGTCTTTTTCTGACATCGGACAAGTTGGGAAAAGCTTGTAGGAGGATCTGAGAGACGTTTGTTAAGCTGAGCGATGCTGAGAATCCATTTACACCGAGAAATACAGGGAATGGAAAGAAAGGCAAAGAAGAACCTACTGTGTCCACATAGTCACTTCTTTTTGACTACTGCCCCAAACATATTGATTTTTCACTGAGAGCACAAACAAGGAGATGCTCATACTTTGCATGGATAAATGGTCCTTGGTGTAATTCTGAAAGCGATGAAGCAATATGAAGCATAACATCATCAATACACCGGCTAGTGACAGTTTTCCGATTCTGCTATGGTATATAATTTCCATCTGTCTGGCTGCCAAAGATCAACTTCAATACGAAGCATGTGGAGTGGCTGCACAAAAAGAGAAGCTATGTGGACACACACCCTGACGCATTCAAGTGCAAGCTGTGGGGACACTGTCATTTCTTCCTCAAATCAAACCGGAGTCACGGCAGCAGAGCATAAAAGGGGCCAGACCGGATCCACAAGCAGTCGCTGATGAGAAGCTGAAGTTAGTGAAAGGTAGCCGTTTTGTGGGAATCAGCTGGTTAGTGCTGCATAGCATTGAAAAGGGGATTTGCTGTAGGAATTAGTCACTCTGAAGCAGGAGGAGGCAAGAGGAGGAAGAGGAGGAAGAGGAGGAGGAGGAGGCGGGGAGTCTGCCGGTCTCAAAGCGGATGAAGTGGAGCGTAGAGGCTGAGAGGCTCGGAGGAACCCGGGAGATGACAGGTACTGTACAGCTAACAGCAGTGACACAGAAGCATAATTATACAGTTTGGAAAGAAAACGGGGGAGGGGTGTCATTTTCAACTCATCTGCAAGGGTCATCGCCAGCGGAGCAGATGCCTCGAGGGACGTCTGCTCCGCTGGACACCCGGGAGGTGTGTTGAAAAAAAGAAGCTCCATCTAACTGAAGAGTGTTAAAAAAGTGTATTCAAACAACATTCGAGCCGGCAGCCGTCTAACAGAAAGCCAGAGCCATGCAGAGTATTCCTCAAACACAGAAGTCATCGTAAAGGCCCAGTGTGTGGGATTTAGAGCTCTTTGATCACAGAACACAATATTTGGAATGCATTAAATAATAATAATAATAGGGTGTGCCTGGAAACTAAGAATATTTTTTCTGTGTCTGCATCCACCCGATGTCATGGATGTGTCAGAATAAGCAGCAGCGTTTTTATCAGAGGTTCCTAATTTGCCTTTCAGGACCCCGATATGAACCCAAACCGATCTCTGGCGGGCATACTGTCAGTCCGGTCAAACCTAATAAAGCCTCAACACCCCATAAAACAGTCTTAACTTTAAGCTGATGTTTGCAGAGTGACAATATAAACCAGTGATCCCTGCAGATGTGTTGTTGTTGCAGTGTGCAACTTCTCCACTAGATGCCACTAAATCCTACACACTGGTGTCTTAAGTCATCTTTGCTCCACTTAGAAGACCCATTTCAGAGATTTGTCAGAAAGTGTGGTGCCTAAATACCTCGCTTGAGTTCAATGACTCATAATCTGACTGACTAGAAGCTGTGATCCTTGAGTTATAGGCGCAGCAGAAGCGACAAAGCATGAGTGGAAAAGTGGGAAAATCTGGTTTTGCTTTGGCCAATGAAAAAGAGCAGGTAATGCCACATATATAGTTGAATACACTTAACAGACAACATTGCTTAACTCTAAATATCTTAAACAAAGACTCCATTTGTACCTGGTATCAAAATGCAGCCTGTATCCATACACATTATATTGGAAGATAGAGCAGAACAGTTTGACACACTGCGCTGATATCCATTCTTCACCAGACCAACACATTGTAATGGACTCACAAATAGTCTCCTTTCCCCCAATAGCAAAATAGAGAATTTAAAAAGAGACTTTCCAATTTCGACTCTGATCTTCTTGGACCTGGATAATGTGTCTGGATAGCGGGTGCATTTCAATAGCAGGAGAAAATGGGATCTGAAGGCACATGTCGTCAAAATTCTGAAATGGCCCTCACTGGGTCTTTCAGCATCAGACAATAGGAGTAGCTGCCACATTTCATTTTTAACACAGAGGAAAGAGAGAAAGGTAGAAGAAGAAGAGGAAGAAAGACTTGCCATGCTGCTTAAAGCAAGCATGTCATTTCTGTGAATTGGTGGTCAGAATTATGTTTCCATGTATTTATGTATTCTCTATATGTTTGTCTTGTATGCCACAATTTCTCAAAATATATTTGGGGTTTTGGAGAGCTGGAATTTAAACCTTACATACACATAAACATAATGAACCAAATTATGAACTAGTGCCCTTAGCCCATCTGAAAAATATGCTTCTCTCGTTATTGTATTTGCAAGATTAATCTATTTAATGGGGAAGAGACACTAGTTCATCTGACATCTGCTTCAGGGTCATGCTTTTGAACAGTTTACAAAAACAGTCACACATACTATAGGTCTCATGCACCCAAAATGGTACAGATTTTCCTGTTACCAATAAATCATGTTGGTTGTACTGAAATTAAGATTTTAGAGGTCACTGATCACCCAAAATCTATCACTTCCAATGATGCTATTGATTATTTGCTAGCCTAGAGATGGAAAATAGCGGACTCTAATGCTGCAATCATCTGTCGGTCTGTTAACTGATATTGGCTCAATTGTCTCACTGGAGCATGAAAATGTTTTGATTTAGTTCGAATCAGCCTCCATTGTTTGGTCGAGCGTGATTGGTTCTGTATTTGTTAACGCAGTCAGATCTGACTGGCTGAGAGAGGGTAGTGAAGAAGGGTGAAGGGATAGACTGAGAGATAGACTGAGAGTTCAGCTAGGGTGGGCTACACTTTACCATCGGACTGATCCGGGAATACTGCGTTATCATCGGCAAAGCAGCGTGTGCCTGAAATGTTACCGTAGTCAAATATGGGCCCTTCCAGCAAAGTCACAATATCCAATCGATTGATCTTTGTCAGCACCGCAGTTAAAGCATCCGCTGGAGAAGAAAAAATAAACAGAACAATTAAAGAAATGCACCCATAATCTGATAACCTGTTTTATGATTTAAAGGATTGCCCACTACAGGGCAAATATAAAATAAAGCCAGGCTCAGGCTCAGGTCATTTTGTTGTCAAATCTTATTCAAAATGGATATTTCATATTTCACTATTCTAGTAATGCTGTGCCTGCATCCACCTTTGGACAATGTGAGGAGGTGCATCACCTCCTAATTGATCCCTCTGGCATGATAATCCTAAAAATATCCTTTCTTCTCTAATGATGCATCTATTTTGTAGTGTGTGCACATTTGGGATTAGAGATAAACAGGAAACGCCTCTGCATCCGTCAAATTCAGTTTGAAAAACTTTGCAGACTGAGCCTGGCTTCACATACTAATGTTCATGTTTACACACACATATCACTTACTTGTGGCGTTTTTACCATCCCTATGCACCCATTTCTTAAGGAGCATGAAGCTCTGTGCTGTCAGGGAATTGGGGTTCTCCACTCTGATGAAGTTGATCTCATCCACAGAGAAATCCAGCTCCCTGGCCAGCTCTGGAAAAACACACCAAAAGTACATCTTTTTCATCAGGCAATGACTTTAATTATTGTATCTTGTGTGCTTCAATGTCACAAACATAACATTGGCAAAATGTGTTGTCCAGTATAACACTTAAGAATGATATTAATATTGATATATAGTATTTCAATGTGATATTAAAATTATGCCATGTGATCATGAAATGAGGTCATTTGAGCTGAAAACATGGTTTATGTTAGTGATACTGAATTACATTTTCATATATTGTCCTTATCCTAACAGATTTACGTTCACTTGCGATCACTATATCAAACACACATCTGAAGATAATGAATAGATAGAATATTTCTTCGGCATGAAAGCATTTGGACCATGAATCAGAAACCGCAAGAACATGATGTTCAGCTGAGCTACTTGTTGACTGCAGTACTGCAACGCGTATTAAATATAGATTAGACTCCTTTTCTCCACTGAGTGTGTATTCAGTCCCTGCACTGCATACCAGCACAACTATTCACCTGCACACTGATGCCTTTGAACACACAATTAGAGAGTACTCACACATACATGCACACTCAGCTTGTAAACACCGGCCCACCCACTCACACACACACACATGCATGCAGGCGTGGGGCAATGCTGCAGTGCAGGTGGTCAGGCTCGGACTGATCTGCAGTTACCACGCCCTTATCCCTGCTTGACTACAGCATGCGTACGCACTCATCCTGCAGTTCGTCATAGAGACACTCAAATACCAAGAAGCATGACGCAGCATAATATAAAATCATTCTGTGTTCATCAACATTTAAGTCAACATTGCTTTATACATTTCCAACCCTCAACCCAGTGCCAATAGATTTTTTTAGATGGGTGAGCATTACCATGTAATCTTTTAGTGGTTGATAAGTAGCAATTTTTTATGAATTTGCCTCTTTTATGGTATGTGCGAGTATTTGTTGTTGGTGTATGTGATGATATACCACTGCAGTGCTGCTAAGTCATGGCACTGTTACACTCCTTGCCCCCCAGATGGCAGTAAACACTATAAAACTAGGGGGTTGAGGACTGGGCACTATACATTTGATGTATCTCTACAGGGTTATCATATTCAGAATACAGACAGAAGATACCGCCATCATTAGTGTGTGTTTTACTCTGGTTAAATCCTAAAGAGTGGAACAACAAGATCAATATATATGTGACTACAATGCATGAAGTAGTTCTGCATTGTATTGCTTGCTTTGTGTGTGTGTTTAGGCTCACCAGTCCAGCTAAGTCCAAGGTGGTCAGCTACTATTGCCATACGGAGGTCCGTTCTTTCGCAGGGACTCTGAGGGCCTACAAGGGAGCAGGCAGGGTGCAGAACAAACAGTTATTATACAGTGACAGCGTGACAAAAAGAAAGAATAAATAAGAGAGACAGAAAAATAGCGCCCATAACAAAATGGCAGCAGAGGGGCACAATCACGATGAAAGAAACCAATTGGGATTGTGAACTGAAAGTTTGTCTGTTTTGGATTGTTGGTGTGATTTCATTTCCATGCTTATTTCACACAGTGGTTAATTTATAGCCACTTACTAATATTCCTATTTTTGATGATTCCTTATGTATTTAGTATTCAAGTCAAACCCAGACTTGACTAACTTTAGCTCACTGTCCCAGGGCTTGCGTCCGGATAAGAAAATAAGCTTTTCTGGCCAAACAATCCCCCAATATGTCAAAACAAAGAATGGACTTAACTTTCACAATGGGCACACTATAGTGTTACAGTCTATTCAATGTGAATAAATAAATAAATAAATAAATACATGAACCATTAAACTTTATGAAATATTTGCATATCTTCTGGATGGGACACGACAATGAGATGGGACTGCCTTTCAGAATAACGAGGACAACTAAATACTACAGGCAACACACGATGTGTAATAAACTGAATAGACATAAATTAATGACAGAACTGTCGATGGTTCTAACTATTTTCTTGCAGTGTAAACACAAGATGATAATCAAAACCACTAGGATCTGTGAGGCCAGAAGAGCACAAATCTTTCTTGATGTTTCTTTCATAAGAAGAATATAACGTAGTAGTATTAGTATTGGTAGTAAAAGTTTACAGTGAGAATATTTCGTATCAAGTCACTAATAACAAATGATCTAGATCAGGCAACACTCACTCCCACTGATAAAAGCAATTTATGGCCTCAACTTGAAATCAAAACAGATCGACCTGCTTTAGTTTTTTTTCCAACACGTTGCAAGAGCAGGACTCCGCCGACCCCCTGTTTTAGCAGTAGACCTTTATGTGATTGTCAAGTTCAGCCGATGAATTGTTTTCACAGTGTTTATCACAGAGCAAAAGCACCATCAAATGATATCTACTGTACAAACCAGGCAAGCAGACCAAAACAAATACAAGGTTTCCCCCGAAGGCATTTAGCATCTAGGTCTCGGCCGTGTCTGTAGTGTTGAGGTGAGTGGTGTTGTGTCATGTGATGGGGTGGAAGGCTAATTGACCATGTGAAGTGAAACTGGATGCGTGTGGTGGCCTGTGAGACCCCACAGTAATAGAAAGGCATTAATACTCATTCCTAATTTAGCCCTTAAGTGTGCCAACGTATTGTGGTATCTACGCCGCAAAGGTATCACTAAAGTCTGTTACAAAGCTCTCATTGCTATCTTGAATTATTATGTCACAGCACTGTTACTCCCTGGCATATTCTAAAATATCCAAATAAAACATCTTGCTTGATCCAATAACAAACTAGTATTATTCTGATTTCCATTGGCCATGTCTTAGCTTTTATCTGTCCGTCTCAGACAAACAGCACAGGACAAAGATAACGAGAATGACACGGAAAGGTGACAGCTACACTTGCATCACATCACAATGCACCCACAACAGCTACATGCATCAGAGAGAAAGATATATATATAGATAGATAGATAGATAAAGGTATAACAAGCGTTTAGAAAGAGTTTACAAACTAGTCTTGTTCTCCGTGACAGGAGTCCTGATTGGTTGATCAACCTTACTGCCTTCCTCCTTCTGCTCTCGCTCCTTCTCTCCATGTGTCCGCCTACTCTTCCGCCTGCTCCTCCTCAGCCACTCACTGTTGGCTTGCTCAACCTGAGCTCTCACATCTCTAGCAGATGGTGTTGATGTGGTGGTGCTGGTGGAGGTGGAGGTAGAGGTGCGTGAAGGGCGGGAACTTCTAGAAGCTCTAGATGGCTCTGTCAGGGAAGTGTTCCTGGAAGTGCTCTGGCTGCAGCTCTCTTCGTCCTCAGTGGGCAGTGTTTTCTCCTCTACCTTAGATTCAGTCTCCTTGGGAATGGTTTGGTCCAATGGTTTGGCTACATGGTTACCGACAGACGTTTTTGTTGATTTATCTGAGGTCCCTACACTGCTCTTCCTCCATTTCCCATTTGTGCTACTTCTTCCTGCAATCTTGCTCACACTACATCTCTGCTCAGCTCTGTCTCTTTTTAGTTGTGTATTTCCTTTGGAAGTTTTGCTTCTGTCGCTGACTTCAGATTTGTGTCTAACTTGCTGCTGTTCTCTACTGCAAGAGTATTTCATGGCTTTCATTACTGGGATTCTAGATTTAGGACATAAATCCTCAAAAGGGTCTAATCTTTTCCTGACTTTGTACACTGCGCGTTTCCTAACAAGGAATTTCTCATTTTTGCATCCCTTATCTTTTACTATTGGTTGAGTTTGACTGCATAGTTTGTGGCTGGGCGCCCTCACTGGTAGCCTAGACTTGCATATCTGGTGTTTGACCTCTTTGGAACCTGGTTTTGTTATTGCTACATTCATCGCATCCTTGTCATCCTTGCTGTTATTCTCTGGTTGGCTAGAGGATACGTCTATCATGGCTACTTTTTGCAGGGTGGATACTAAAGAGGATAAAATACTGCTAGCTTGAGTGACATTTGTATAGATATTATGGCAGTCCGAGATATTGTTACTTGTATTGTTGCTCCATACTCGAGGATTACTGATCTGCTGTGGAGCTGCAGAAGAGCAATCTGCGCTTTGAGTTCTCTGATTTTCTCTCTCCAAATAACCTGCCTGTTCTGATATGCCAGAATGAATCGGGGAATTTGAATAATAATCTGTAATGTCTGGTTCTCTATTTTGCATACACTTGGCTGTCAAACCTGAGGGGTCATTAGAACAATATAAAGAGTTTGAGGTTACAGAATAAGAACTATCTACATGCGTACCTGAGGTGATATCACAAGAATAATCAAAGGTGCCTGCTCTTTCAGAAACATCAGTGGTTTTATCGGATGACTTGAATCCTGTTTTAAAAGTGGAGAATTTAGGCTCAGTATTGGAAGTTGAGTCTCTGCATGTGCTATAACTTCCAACAGCATTTGATATTTCTAGTTGAACAGTAGTAGTCTGTACAGGAATTTGAGGGACGGTCAAGGTATATGAATGACTGTGAACCTGATCGCTATCTTTTAAGGAAGCATCTACCTCTGAGTCTCTGACCCTGTACCTGCCCGCTGAGTAATAATGCTCACCAATCTGAAAAAACTGGAGCCTCTCCTCCACCATGTCCCTCTTGCTCATGTCAATCGCACCACTGCGTGTCATCTCAAACATCTTCCCTTCATGGAAGGGAAATGGGTTTGGCTCGCTCGTCGGCGTGCTATCGTCCGTTGGTGTTCGGGCCGGGGTAGTGTCTGGTGTTGTGGCCTGAGACTGGTCATCGACTGCCAGTCCGAAAGGCTTTGGCTCACCATTGCTCCCCCGTGTCCCTCCCATGTCAACGATTTCTTCATCACCACCTTTACTAGGCCAGGGGTCAAAGTCCAGCCCTTTGGTGGCAACAGTCTTAAAAGGTGAGTTAAACTCTTCTTCTAGCTTATAACTAAAGTATGTGTCTGAAAACCCCTCTTTAGGTTTTTGGTCTTGACTTGTAGCCCCGTCTTTACTATCTTCAGGTTTTTCACCATTTATAGGTGTGTCATTTTTGTCCTTTTGGCATTCCTCAGGGGTTTTCTCCTCTTCAATAACTTCCAGTTTAGTCTGAGGAAAAGAGCGGTCTGAGGACCTAAATGTATCTGATGCCCACACATCTCTTCGGCTGTCTGGAAGCCCGAAAAGCCTTAAATCTGCTTGCTCACACAGGCCATCATCCTCATCCTGTAGTTCATATCCATCTAGGGAATCTATTTCTGTTGCATCTGTGTCATGAGAGAATTCAGCTGTTGTGGCTATTGAACAGTCAGTTATGGACTGATCATTTCCATTTTGTTCATAGTCATAGTCCTCTCCTTTACCATTGGTACCATTAGTACCGTTAGTACCGTTAGTACCATTAGTACCATTAGTACCATTATAACCTTTAGAACCATTGGAACCATTGGAACCATTAGAACCATTAGAGCCATTGGTCCCGTTGGTCCCATTAGGAGGTTCTTTGTTGTTTCCATTTTTGTCGTGTTTTTTTGATTTCAAGATTTTTTCTTTCTCCCTCTTCTTTTCCTCTTCCTCGGAAACTTTGAAAGAGAATTTCTTACAGGGGATTGGGTGGAAGACTGACTCCTCATCATCATCTTCGTCTGGATTTGACTGACTGTCGTCTGCCTCGGGGGGTACAGGGGAAGGGGGCTGAATGCGTATTATAGGCTCTGTGAGAAGATGCTTGTCATGTTCCTCCTGTAAATTGACTTCCATCATTTCTGTCTCGGTCTCTGAGGAAACAGAAGAACCTTTTCTCTCTGGGTCTGAAATTTCAGAAGTCGAGTCCAAGGGGGGAGGGGGAGGAAACTCAATGTATGCGATACCTTTATCTTTCGAGACCTCTTGCTGCTCTTGCCCCGTTATTTCATCATACATGCCATTTGTTGTGGTGTCTTGCTGGATTACATTATCTGTTAATTCCTGCTGGTTGTCAGTCATTTTTGTATCCTGCCTATTAGCATTAGCAAGGTCTGCTTGAGCAGTTTGAACATTCATTTTCATTTCTGGCAGGACCTCTTTAAACGAGAAAACTCTGGCTTGATCATCTTCGTCTGATTCCTCCGACACCTCCATGATCGGGCTTGGTTTTCCAGGCATAAATCCCATAAAGCCATCAGGGGTCCTAGACGTGAGGTCATAGCTGACCTCTTCAGAGCTGGGGGTCTCTGGTGTAATGGGACTTTTCCCTGAACTGTCTATAAAAGAGACCTGTTCCAGTGTGTCATCATCGGGACTGATGGGACTGAGTGCCGAGTTTGACTTCTGCTTGACTGTGTACACTGCTCCTTTGGCCTCCCTCTCTGCCTGCCTGCCGACCTGGACACTGACATACACAGGTAATGTTTTGATGCCTTTAAAGTTCTCTTTGGTTGTGATTGTAGCTGGAGGGGTTATGACCTTCTCCAGGATTTCTCTGGGGCTAGGCAAATTATTCGAGTTGGAATCTTTAGGGGCATTATCGAGAATTTCAAAAGTGACATTTTCATCGGTTTTTATTGGGGCTGTCTCAAGGCTTTTGCTCTTACATAATGTGGGAATCTGTGATGGTTTCGTTATTCCCTGTTTCTTTGTGAGGTCATTGTCTAAAGTTGGAGATGTTTTTAAAGGAATCTGAGATTCTGTTTTTTTCCTGGAATTTTTGTTTTGTGGTCCCTCGTCATCTTTTGCAGATACCTCAGTTGACACAACTTTTGTAGTGACTTTTGTAGCATCACTACCTCCTTCTTGTAGTCTTGCAGTGTCCTGAATGGAAGGTGCTTGAACTTTCTGACTTTTATTGCTCTCTTTAATTTCCTGAGTAACACTCGAATGGACATCTTTACCTTTTGTAGTGGCTCTTTTGGCCTCACTTATTTCTCTTTGCATAGAAGCCTCAGGGACATTTTTGTTTGGCAGCTTGTCTGCTGTGTGTTTTTGGGCTTTAGAAGTTGATATTGCCAAAGTAGCCTTACTGCTGTCTTTGGCAGCACATTTGCCTTTAGCTTCATCCCTTTTGCCACTCTCTTCTTCTGATGTTTCAGGAGTTTGTGACGCTTTACCTCCTGTGAAAAACTGATAAACAGGAAGTTTGCTCTCCTGTAATTTCTTTATCGAGGGTTTTGGTTGCACTGGAGGGGGGGTTTTGGTTGGACTCGACTGACTTTGTTTTTGAGCCTCTGATTCAAACTTCATCCTTACAGCACTCACTTTCGATGTTGACTTTAGATGAGAGGGAGTAGGGGGTGCTGACTCACTGGACTTTGTTTCTTGTTTGAATGTATCCCCACTAGCATGGGAGATTGTGCTTTTCTGAGGGCTGCTTGGTAAACTATAGCTTCTCTTTTCAGTTGTGGTGGTGCTGCCAAACATTTTACCTACAGATGGCTCCCTGAGTTTGCTTTTAGTGATTCCCTCTTCTGTTTGCTTCGGTTTCTGCTGTGTTTTCTCAGGGCTACTACATGCTGAACTAGGCCAGGATCTGGGCTCCCTCAGCTCTCGTCTGACAGGCTTTTTCTCAGGGGACTGAAGCTCGTCATTGAGCTTCTCTGTTTTGTCACGGAAGAATTGTGATACCTCACTGAGTTTTTCTTCAGCTTCCTTTACTGTTTGATCCACTCTATCCTCATAAAGTAGCTTATCCCTGCTCCTATCATGTTTATCCTCAGTAAATCGCATCCAAACAGCATGTTTGGGGCTGCCCTGTTCTGTGGAATAATGGAGCACTGTCACCTTATCAAACTGAGATGGGTCATCCCTGTGCAAGTATTTACCTGATTTAGGAGCCCCATCTTTTGATGACCTAGAAACAAACTCTCTTTTGGGGCTTTCATGCTGCTGACTCAGGCCCTCAGTGCTATGGCTACTGGTCTCTTCAGTTGTTAGGTGACGGTTTCTGTCGGTCATCATGGCCGAATCCTCTGTGTCAGAGTGAGATAGTGATGACCCATCAAGTTTCTCTGACAGAAGCATTTTCTCAGCAAACCTGTATGATTCGCCTCTGATCTCCGATAGCTCATCATCACAGTATTCAATGGAATGCTGGCTTAATAATTTTAGGGCTTTGTAAGAATCATCTGCAATTAGCTGGGCAGAGCTTGGGCGACTGTCCTCCTCCTGTGACACTGGCGTGTTCACACGAGATGTTTCCAGGAAGGAGGGCAGGGTTTCTTCTGCATTAAGCTCTTCTTCTTCCTGTTGGGCCTCTTCATAATCAGTAAGTTCCTTGATTCCACGATCTCCTTTGTAGACATAAAGCTCAGGGTGTTTCTTGGTTTCTCTGATAATAACCTCAGTTGGCTCTGCTGTGCTATGGCCTTTTTCAATATGAACCTCAATTATTCTTTCAACTTTGGGCTTGGATTTTATGTCTCTGTCAAGAAATCTAGGAGTCAACTCATCACCCTTGACCGAATCCTGGCTAGCTTTGTGTTCAAAAAGGCCTGCTAATTCCTTAGATGGATCCCTACCTGACTGGAAAGCTTTCATAATGTCTCTAACTGACATAGCTTCATCTAACATCTCTGCTCCATCCGTCAATTGGGGCTTGTGATAGACCATTCTAGTAGTAGTGGTGATATGAGTTTCTTCTTTAAGACACATGCTTTTGTTCATCATCGAGTCATCCTCTGGCATTTTCATCTGTAACGCTTTCATTGAACTTGTTGAACTAGCATCTGGCTCTATGGATGGAAGAGCAGATGCTGCTTCCTCCATGAGTAAAGGCTCACAAAGGTCATCAGGCTGCTCATAGCTCCGAATATGGACCACCTCAGTCCTAGTCTCAGTTACACAGGGTGGGATTGGGGAATCTGTAAATAAAGGCTTGGGCCCTGTGCTTTCTGCACTCTGAGGAGCAGAGGGTGTTTTTTCACTCCTGGTCTCAAACCCGCTGTCTGACAGTGGACTCTTATCCTGCTCATGAGAAAGGTCTTCTGGCGATTCCAAGATGGTGTCAGCACCCTGATAAGACGATTCAGCAAGTTTGCTTAGGTCCTTCTCAGATGGAGATCTGAGCATGCCTGAAACTGGTGGTGGCATTTTAAGTTTGTGCTCCTGTATCGACATAGATGGTTTGAGGACCCGTTTCTGTTTCTCTTCCCCTTCCCTTTTTGCCGCCTCCTCATGTCTACATTTCAATTCTGCCATTTTAGAGAGAGAGCTTGCACCAATATCATTTGTCAAAAAGTCCACCACTTTAGCCAATTCCAAATCTTTACTTGTCATGGACTGGCGCTTGAGTAAGAGTGTGTTTTCATCAAAAGGAGGGTAAGCGTCCAAGAGGGAATTTCTTTGTGCTTCCTCAATCTCATCCTTAGAAAATTCCTCCCACTCATCCTCTGAGGCTCTCTCTTTGATGGCCTTTCCTTCACCTGTGATATCTTTCTGTAATAGCTCACTGACCTTAACTAAATCTTCTTTCACTTTCTCCACTAGAGTGTATGGCTCCTCATCCTCCAACTTGGTCTCTTTAGGAGTTCCAGTATTTGATGTTTGGACAGTTTTAGCTGCTGTTTGTGTGTCTGTCTGCAAGATAGCTGTCATTCTCATTAGGTCCTCCTTCATATCTGCCACATCTTTTAGTATCTCCTGGTTGGAAGCTGCAGTTGGATGGATAATGGGCGGTGTGATGAATGGAGGGGATTTCAACTGGGACTTCATTTTTGATGTTGTAACACAGGAAGACAAGGAGGAAGAAGAGGAGGCACGGTGGGAATCGGGCAATGCCATTTTGAGCGACCCTGGCCCTGGTTTGACAGGGGTCTCTGGGATGATGTTGACCAAAGAATACACTGGTACAGTCATCGCATTAGATGACACTGTTGAGCCAGAGGAAGCTGCCGCAGATCTCATTGTACCATAAGCAGAGCTTGCTGTAGCCGACCTGCGTGTGGAGGACAGTGATTTCAGAGTGCCATAACCAGACACAGAGTATGAGTCAATTGCTTCATTTATAGCTGCACTAACACCAGATGTCGCTGCCTGCGTGGTAGCTTGGATCCTTTCCTGAAGGCTGGTACTTCTTTCTGAGAGAATACGAGAAGAAGGGGACGACGGCGTGGAAGAGGAGGATGGATATTTAACAGGTGAGACATTTCCATTCATCATGGACAATTCTGAGGAAGCCATGGTTGTCTGCCCTGTGGAGGAGAGCGATGATAGGGATGTTCTCCCTCCTCGGGATGAGAGTGTTGAATCGACTGCAGTCTTCAAAGAGGACAGGCTTGAGATGTTTTTAACAGAAGTAGTATTCTGTGCTCCTGCATCTAATGTAACTGTGGCTCCAAGGGTAGTTTTAAAAGGCAGACTGGAATTGTACATGTTGTAAGATGTCTTTGGCGATGCTGGAGCAGTAGCGTGAGTTGATGGCTGTTCAGGGACAAAACCATTGGGTATTGAGTGAATAGGGGAAGTCCTTGATGTGTATGCCGAAGCAAGACTCTTGATAGATGCCGGATCTGTGGCTGGTTTGCATGGGCTTCCAGAGGACACAAAGCTGGCAGAACCCTGGACAGGATACTGACCCTGTTGTACGACTGTTTTAATTGGTGAAGGCATAGTCCTGTAAGATCTCATTGGGGATGAGGACACCATGTCGCTAACTGATTTAACGGGGGATGACATATTAGGTGCTGGCGGTGGAGGTCCGAGGGTTGCTATTACTGATGCAGGACATGCAGGTGACGGGGAAAATGGCCAGGCAGATTTCAGTGGAGAAGCAGCTGGTGAGCCGGCCGGTGAATCGGCAGAGGTGAGGGAACCCCCCACTCCGATGGGCTTTGTTTGGCCAGGGACGGTAATAGGAGCAGTCGACCATGATGGGTAAGGTCTGGTTGGAAAGACAGGTTTGTGAGGGTAACCAGCAGGCAGTGTTCTTGCTGTTGTGCTTCGCTCAAGTGCTGTTTCTTCAGATGGTTTTGTAAAAAAAATCAAAAAATGGTTTAGAAGTAATGGAGAAAACAAAATAAAAAATAATGCGGAGTAATAAAGACAACAGAAAATTATGTTGGGGGGAAAGTAAAAGAAGAAACAAAAAAAAGTGAAAGAAGAAGAGATCAGAGGAGGAAGAGTTGGTCAGTGACGTAGTCCTGGTATTAAGGAAGGAAAAACAGCATTTTCATGAAGAGCTCAGATACAATATTAAGTACTGATTGAAGATGGAGTTACAAAAGTGTTCTGTTGTGATTTACGTTTGGGAGATGACTCAAACGCTAACGACAGCAATGGGAAGATCGGGTATGAATTGAAAAAGCACATACAGCAGCAAAGGAAAAGTCCGAAGACAATGGCGTGGACTGACAACTGACAACAGAAAAATGGCAAGACAAATGTTCCAGGAGTAACACAAAAACAACTTCTCTCTTCTCTTTAGACTTCAGATGCTCTACGACCAGATGGATTCTGGCTCTCATTTCAATCCGCTTTTTTAAGTGCCTTTTATCTGTTTGGTCCAAAGGTTACGTAATGACAGATTCCCCCAAAACAGTTTAGACACTACGGTTCTATAGAGCCTACGGCTGCAGTTTCCATTTTCCTTTTATTACATAACAAATGAAATATGACAAAATGTGGTTTCCAAGACTCACGTTTTGGCCCATTTTGTCATGCAAAATTGATAAAAACTGGTGACAAGCAGAGATTGTGAAGAACTGAAAAAAATACATCCAAAAAAAACAGCCAAACTCAAGACCTCCTCTACATGCATTTTGTCCCACAAAAAGCTGCTTCAACATCTCAACACCAAGAGCTTGAAACTTAGTGGGGACAAATGAAAAAGAAACACACTGTTTTTCTTTGGCCACCTTCCCAAATACCTTTGTGTTGGTGAGTCAAAGAAATTCTTTTGATGTCGCGGCATATTTGTATTTCAAAAACTCAGCAGTCCGGCAGAGGTACAACTCACAACGTGGGCAAGCACAGCACCAAATTTAAAAACCACTCGTTGAACCATGCAAAATTATGTACCATATAGTAAACAAGCATGTGGACAGTGCATGTTATGCAAGGAGAGAAATATGCATTTATTACATTAGTCACACCGATTTACTTATTGAAAACGAAGGTTAATTAAAGTGGTTAATAGACTAACTTATCCACTACAATTGGAATTACTATAGTCATGGGTTTGTTAGTGAAAATGACAAACTCACTCAGTGCAGGCTCGGCCAGATAGCTGTAGCGCTTACGTAAGGCTAGAGATGCAAAGGTATGACGTCGCTCTGGCTTTTCGGTCTGCAACAATAGCAAACAACACAAAAACCTATCAGTTCTCGGCCACCCTAAATCGTATAGTGCTGCCATAGGAGCAACATTTGAAACTTTGAATGTCAAGCTAAAGCAAACACTCTTGATTAGATTGTATTACATAAATAACAATATTTCAAAGAATCAGAGCAAATTCTCCTAAATGAGTATTTGCGGCACTTGTATATTCTATTTTGCCTAGACACTAAACACTATTACAATACTATTAACAATGTTTATGATGCAAAACTTGTCAAATGTTTACTTTTGGTCAAAATAAGGCTAAAGACTGAACTTGAAGTATTTGTATCACAACGCAGGGGGTACAGATTGGACATAAAGGAAATTGCTTTTCATTTCTATCATGCAAAACGGAGCAGCT
>CAESWR010000301.1:347041-364912 GCA_903171835.1 Mullus surmuletus
ATTAAGACACTGGAATACTAAGTGTCCTGTAGAAATATTATCCCCAGGTAGTCAACAATGAAATAACTGCTATAATCTTACTGCCACTTCAAAAGAATGGGTATTAGAGGCCTTAGATGGACACAAAATTTGGTCTTGTAGGTTTTTAATTCATGCTGTGTGACAGTATTTTTACCAACCGCTTTGACATGTTAAAGGCCAAGACCGATATAAGGATCACACTGAAGTAATGGCTGATTATATACCATATACGACATAACAGGATGACGGCCCCGTCACTTCAAGTCAATCTATTACATCTGCTCTCGAGGGAGATTTATGGTTGAGTCATACAATGATTAGCCTCAACACACATCCTTAGGTTAAAGTAAGTCTTCAGGGATAACATTTCAGCGGGACACATTTCAAAACATGTAACTGATATCCTCTAGATTGGCAATGAACAGGCAGAAATCTAAATAAAGAAAAATAAATATGATGAGAACCAACAGCAGATGCTACAAATTAACAAAAAGCTTTATATTTCATACCTGTATTTGACCTTTCAAAAAAAATAAAAAAATCAAATAGCAACTGTGATGCAATGACAATGATAGAAAACTAACCTGCTTACAAATGTAACAGTGCAACTAAATCTTTGATATGGACATTTGAGCGTTATGCCCTTTAAGCACTGCAAATGCTGCTGGTAATTAACCTCACAATTAAAAAAAGAAATAAAAAAAACGTGCTGATTTGGCGGTGATAATGTGGTTGGCTTTAATGAGGACACACAAATGAGAAAAGGCTTACGCCAAAACTCTCATTTGCGTAATTTGTTCCTGTGTAAAGCAAAGCTTTGATTGCTCCAGCAACTCACTAAGTGGACAAATGGGTGAGGAAATAACAGTCCACTGTAGTGGAATAGCAATCAGGGACATTAAAGTCGGATACAAGCTGTGCGTGGTAACAAAAGCACATAGCAGAGAGCAAAACCCAACAGAGAATACTTGAGATAGAAATATTCTCACATGCACTGGAAGAAGAGTGCATGAGTACCTTGTTGTGGTGCTCTACAATGAAAGATTTTTCCTTGCTGAGCATCTGCAGCAGCGTGAGAGCGGACAGGCTGTTAAAAGCTGTTACATTTCTTTCAGTCAGCACAAACAAGTGTCACCGTGGTGTTTATTTTTCTACTAATTTCATCGCGAATTTGGCGGCGGAGGAAATGAAAAGAAGGCAATGATACTGAATACAAAACAAATCCTTAGCAAAGGTATTCTGTATCAAGATACATTAAGACGACTTGGAATGTTTGCATTATTTAGCTTTTTGTTTGATATATCCAGAATAGATCAGGATACCTGTGTAATTTATGGCCAATGTATCTTTTTAGAAAATGTTTCTAATGCAGTTAAACATGTGAAATAATGGACAGTCATCATGAAGTCATACTGTATATATATATAAAACAAAACTTGATTCAAGACTAACTGCATACAACAATGCAGACTAAGGAAGCTAGCGTTCAGAGCCAGCAAACACTAGCAGACAGATTTCTTTGTTGAAGAAACAAATACAGGCCCTTGTTTCTGGAAAGAAACACAGATCGTTGTTTCCTGCTGGTACTGATTTCCTTGTCAGACTTAGATGCACAGCTCTTATTGCACTTACTCTTCATACCAAAGAAGAAACAATCACAGTGAATTGTTGCATACCATGTAAATAAGCTATTGTTCATGAGGTTTCGTATAAAGTGATTCAGAGGCAAAGGTTTGCTGGTGGGCGCAGATATAATTCAACACAGAGTTGAAACTCAACCTGTTTTACCCAAGTGCCATTTTGCTACACCTTCATAAGTGGGCCATCACTGTAAAACCAGTTGGATCGGCGCACTAATCACTAATCTCATTTCCTCTTTCAGTGAAATGTAACGGGATAGATCGTCTTTGCGTCAGCTCCAACTCATGTTTAAGAGGATTGGTGCACAGCCTGGCTGGTGGCGCAGCGCCAAGACAGGCTGGCAAATTCGGAGACACGACCGTGTCCCTTCTGTGGTTCACTTGATGAAGACTGACAAAGAGGTAAACACTGAGAAGGAGGTGGCGTGAGAGGCAAACAGGTGAGTGTCAGCGTGCCCTTCTGGTTTATACGACAATGTATCCTGCTGCACAACTTATTGCCATTTGATGCACAAGTTAAGCACAAAATAATTGACTATAGGTTTCATTGTTGTACCTACCATCTCCTTATTCGGTGCCAGTATCTCCTCTATCATCATGCTGTCCCGTGTGAAAGAGCTCCGGTTCAGAGTGTTGGACCTATCAGAACTGAAGGAACGCAGGCTTGGTGTGGTTGCCGTAGTAGTCACGGATTACCAAGACAACAGTCACAATGATGGAGAGGGGAAGTAGGGACGGGGGTGAAGGGGGGTGAGGGGGTATGAAAGTGAACAGAAAAACAAACAAAATCACATTAAATGCATGCAGCTTCCAGGAACCTGAATGTATGCCACCACAAGAACAAACACAAGGCGAGAAACAACCATCTCGCAGAGGGGAAATCAGGTGTTTCCAGGAATAAATCCCAGTTTGGCCTGTTTCTTCTTTCTTTTTTTTCTATTCTTTTGTCTTTTCAAAAGTAAATTAAAATTATGCTTATGTCTGTCACAACAACAAACAAATTAAAAATACACAGAAAAACGGTTAAAAAACATGCAGATTTGTTGCAAAATCTGATAACACATTCAAAGCCTCCTTTTTTGCCTCATCAGCTGAAGCAGCTCAAACTAATGCCATTGAAGCAGGTACGTTCATGAAAACACAACAGACCGCTGTTTGATGGAAAACATACAAGTGCACGGACAGGACTCTTCAGCTTGATGAAAATCATTCAGTGTTGCTTATTGCTGGAAAAATGGACAGAAAACTACTCTAGCCATAACAGGGCCATATCAAACTGTGTGTGGCGTTTACTGTCCTAACACCTTTGTGAGTGACTGTATGCGATGATGTTATTTCTAATGTTGTCCAAGGCTTTAGCAGAGACTTTAATGAGGCAAATAAAGCACATTCCTGAGCAGTGGTGTGATGAATGTCTGCCTGGAGCATCTCAACTGCAATTACAAGAGTCCTATTTTCTCAAAACAAGTCAAATGATGTCGACCAATTAACCACAGTTTAGTGTAATAGCACCAAAAACAACAACAACAACATCTCTGGGTGCCGAAATGACAAAGGAAGGGAAGAGCAGCATAGTTGCAATTTTATGAGATAGGAAACGGTGATACGGTGGTGATAATAAGGATAATAAGGTCATAAAAAGAATTTTTGAGGAAAATAAAAGGTTGTGTTTTCAAAAATCATATAATCCTCCTCCAGATAATTCAACCACACAACACTAAAGTCGCCTTGAGTCAGTTGTTGCAACATCACAGAGCAATGTTTCTCATTTAAGATGACGCACATCTGTTGATCTTCATATTAAAAAGACCAAGAGTGCACTTGGCTTTCATATAGCCAAGAAAGAAAAAGAGGAACAAAAATATTACCCAAAGGTGGGATGCAGAATGCTAACTGCATGTATCAGAATTTGGCCATTACTTTAAAATGAGTTATTGGCCACGTGCAGCCCTGCCAATGTACACCGATATAAAAATTTAATAACAATAGCAACACTGTAATTTAATTCCAATACTAGATGGTGTGAGGGACAAATATTGGTGTTGGTTATGGGCCAACTGTTTTAGTTTTACAATATCAGCAGATTGGATATTGGCTTATTCAGAGAACTACACACAATCTGAGCAGCTCAAACTCCTGTGTTCCTGTATTTCTGTTTGTTTGCATTCTACAAATCAAAAGAATAAAAAAAACCCTCAAAGGATAATGAAAAGGCATAAAATTCTATTTAAAATGCATCACCTGATGGTAAATGTAGTCGGATGCATCAATAATCTCCTCAGTGTTTACAATGAGTTTCCTTCAGTGACCTCATCAGTCTGCATTGTAACATAAATCTCGCCGGTCAAGTCTATGCTACTGATGCTCAAATATGGAGCAATCAAACTACGTTTCCAACAGCGAAAATAGCATTCCCAAAATCCGGGATACTTTTTCTCTGTTATTCAGCCTTTATTTATCTGAAAATGGCTGACAAAATGCTGCAGAGAGATGTCAGGACATCAGAAGCTTACAGTACCTCCAAAGCATGTAAGCACTGCATGCACAGCTGTGTTAAAAAAGGATAAAAGTGCCACACACTGAGGAATCTGTTCCTCTGAATGGACACATTCGCCACTCATAAAGACACTATGAAAATGTCGGATTTTTCTCGTTAACGTGCTAAACAAGCAGTTAGTATGGCAACATACACTTGCCAAAAAGCCATGACGTGCTTAACTCTGTGTAATATGTGAGCTCAGTCATACACATATTTCTATTGCCTTGTGATGAACAATAAAATGTTTTTAAACACTTCCAAACTTCATGGTTTCTACAGTTTTTGTGGTATTTTCACAACCAAAACTGTATTCAATGTGATACGTGAGAATGTATCTTTCACAAAATAAAGCGAGATCATTCTGCACCGTCTGCTATTCGTAAAACGCTCAACATGACACTAAACTGATGAAGGCAATGACATCACAATTGCCGCCATACATATCAGTTCAGGTCCCTGGAAGCTAGATGGAAACCAAAAATCAAAATGATGCAAAGCTTCGCCTCTACACCTTTGTGACAAACCCACAAAGACCCAGGCGAGAATAATGACAATCACGATCACATAATGCAAACACTCTACTCTCTACAAGCTGCTTTCAAACTGAAAAAAATAAAAAAAGACATCAAGATCACACACAAGTGAACCACGGTAACGACACGGAGGCTCATCAACATACAACAGTGTTAACGCGGGTCAAAATCATCAAGTTAGTAGTCAAATGAGCCAAACATCCACAGTAAACATGTATTATATTGGACCACAAAGTTATGATATTGATCGTGTCTGGGCTCTAAGGGTGAAGAAACGGGAAAGGAAAGGGTGGTGGAATGTAGAGATGGCAAGATTGGTGTTGGGGAAACCTCTTCATGCCTTCAGCCTTACCTGACTTTGGGACTAACAGTAAGAACGGACATGAGGAGAGAATAAAAGGTCATGAGCAAAACAGAGGAGTGGACAGAGAGATGCAGAGAGTAGAAAAGCCTGAGTGATGCCAGACGCTGCCTGACAACCTTCACTAAACCTCAACTATCTTACAAGCTCTGAAATTTTGATTTGTCATCTATCGCCTACAAGAAATCAACGGGAATCATCTGTTATACATTTGAAAAATAGACATTTTAGAAAGATAGTTATTTTATTCACTGTATTGACTAAATGTCTATTTTTTGGGGAATCAAATATCTACTATGAGCACAATTTTCATGTCAACTAAAAAAGACATTTGGAGTAATTTTACAAGTCCTATATATTTATTTATCCTTAATTGGGTTGCCAATAACATGTGCTTTGTTGCTGACACCATCGATGTCAGGAGCTTTTTAGAGATTTTTTTTTTGTTTTTGCTGCCAAACTCCTGAAAACAAAGATGATTCAAAGCTGAAAAACTGCACTGAAGAAGTGTGTTGAGGAAATGTAACCATAACAATGACACACTAAAACGCTACATTAAAACATCACTAAAAGTAAAGTAGTGAAAAAGGTTGTCAGATTGGTCTATTTCCAATCTCTGATGGATTCTTCCCCAAATTAACAATACAAATGATAAATCTCCACACAAGGCACACAAATATCAATTCACCCAGAAGACACCTTGATGTCACTTCACTGGAAAGCATGTCAACACGAGCCTCACTTGGTTGCCGAGTTCTTTAGATGGATTTTGCAAATATTCCATTTCCTCAATGGTGGAGAATCTGAATCGATTGGGTTTGCCCTTGCAGCGACCACTGATTTGTGAAGCCAATTGTAAGATTGCCCCCCTCCCCTCCCCCACCTCCGAGCACACAGTGTTGATGTAATGCAGAGCTTGAGGCCATTGAATTGAACATGTTTCTAATTTCCTGTGGCTCGGTGTCCATGTGTCTCACCCCTCAGACATTCGATAGCCACGCCCTCTGCAGTGTGCTGCACTACGGTCAATATTTTTGTGTGTTCATTATACAAAGCAGAAAGTTCAACAGCCACAGGGAGCGACCTATGACCTCCCACCGGTGGAGGGGAATCTGTTCAATGCATCTGTGCGATGAGTCAGTCAGAATAATGTCCCGTTCATTTCTGGATTATATAAGAATTGCAGGGTTTTTTCCCCTAAATTGCCTAATAAACTGCAGCAACAACTCTTTATTTGTTATTCTCTGAAACTGTGTCATTCACTTTATTGCTGGATTCCACAAACAAATGCTCGTGGATTTCTGAAACAAAAGTGACTGTCGTAGGAATGTCATTGCAGGACAGAAATAGCGCTGTTCTTGCTTTGGAGAGTAACACGAGCTGCATCCTTCTGCCGTAAAGGACTTTTACGAGGAATCCAACCGACACCTGTGTTGTTGTTGCAGTTCATTCACGACAGCCTATTTTGTGACCTGCCTTGAAATTGGGGTTGTTGTGTCTAAGTGCATGTGAGGCAGCCAAACTTTAGCAGGAGAAAACGTGGAAAACAGTCAGGGTTTAAGAGTGCGTGTCATACCTCTGTGACCGCGCGCCAACGCTGAAGCCCATGTAGCCCTCCTGAGGGAGCGAGTCATCTCCCAGTTCCCGCAGGTCCTGGGGGGCCAAGTATTTGTCCGTGTCCCCCGTCATTGCATCGTCACCTGACGGTTCACAGTAAGCAGGGAGCAAAGGAGGTCAGTGGACGGAACAAGGTGATTGAGTTTCTCTCCTCGAAGGCAGGTTTGTGACCAAAAGTGCACCTGCTCAACACTCAGGATTTGTTTGGAGTTTCTCATTAGAAAAGAGCACAATTCAAAAGCGCAGATCTTATGAAATATAGTTCAAATTCTCAATAGTGCGCATATTACATCTTGTAAGATCCAATAATGTAGCATGGTGGTGATTCTTTGCTGCTGAATTTGGTCCTGAGTGCAAGAAATACTACTTTTTTCCCCACGTTTTTGGCGGTTTGTAATGCAGGAGGAGACTGTATGCTCTCTGCATTCAAATTTATAATTCACCCCTTTTCTTGCTTTTGCCATCCATGCAGACCATAACAAACCGGCTCTTTTAGAGCGGCTGATCAATTCAGCCTTTGCCCAGAGGATGTTTCCCAGTTCAGCGTTGGTCCAGCAAACTGCACACAAACAAAAGTCTTTTCTGTCACTGAAACGCTCTTGCTGAAATCAATTAGGTGACCAAAAATGTTAGCAGTAGCCGGTGAAGCTCAGAAACTACAAATACACCGCAGTCAAACATGTGCATTGAGCTATAGCAGTTAAACAGCTATGGAATTAGAAATCAAGCTCATGTGCTTTTCACCAGCTAACGACTGACAGTTTACTGTTTCCATTCATCAAACCCCCCCCCCCAGCACAGCAGCAAGAATGTTAGAAATCCACATCATCACTGCAAATAAAAACAGGTTCTTCATTCGAGCTGTTTGGGGGGAAAAGAAGTAATTAAAAATTGAAAACCTACGTTACAGGCCTAGCTGGAAAACAGTTAACGGCATGTTATTCCTCTCAGAGGTACTGTAGCTCCTATTGCCTACTGATGAACTGGTGACCGCAGAGTTGAAAGAGAAAAGGGGAAGAGGGGAGGAGTTAAAGAGGGAGAGAGGAGCAAGTGCATGCAGCCACAGAAACGAAGAGGGAAAGAAAAGTACGGCATTCCAGCAACTGCAAAGCACTGAGATCACCCAACCACCGCCACCCCCTGTCACCTCATCCCCCGCTGCTACAGCACCCCTCCCCCTAAACGTTCCCCCACACACACTTCACAGACCCCCATCTGGCTGCATTCCAAACTATTCTCCAGGATCCCTTCTCATTTCAGGCTGAATGAGGGCGAGCATTTCCGAGGAGAAACTCACCTCCTGCTTTAAAACACTTCATTCAGCCGGCCGTCCAGTTTGCAGGATTAGACACCGAGTTAACTTTTCTCCACTTGTTACCAGCCTGAAACTCCTCTGTCGTGTTTCCTCTCTCTCTGTCTCTCTCTCCCTCTCTCTATCTCTCTCTCTCCCTCTGCATGCACTGTCTATCTCTTTCACAGCCCAGCGCTCACACAAACAGATCAGCTTTCTCCCGCCTACCCACCCTGCTCTGGGATTATCCAGTGTGTGTGTGTGTGTGTGTGTCTGTGTGCATGAGTGTGTGTGTGAGAGAGAGTTTCAGAAGAGACACCTAGAGCCGTGTGCAGGACAGAAATAGTAAGTGGGTGTGTGACTGAGCCTATGTTGTCCAACATCCAACTCTACCGATGCTGCATTTACAGTAGGATGTAAAGTACAACCGTGTGCAATGTGTGAGTGATATGATCACACTTTTCACTATCACATCTCCTTTTCCAACTGGATCTTTTTCTCCCCCTGCAGCATTCAAATGCAAACATAATGTACAGTATAAACACAACTATTTTGCTCTTGTGACACATCAATGTTGAAAAAGTTTCATGATGTTTCAATTACGTAATGAAGGTGGAGTCACTTCCCTAAGCCTTCAAAAAATGACTTGACTGGAGTCCAAATGTTCAACCCTTATTGATGGAGAAAATCTCCAAGGAGAATAACGTCATGGTACTATTTAATCATTTGAGAAGAAAGACAAAAATCTAAACTGAAATCAGTGTTAAACTGAAAACAGAGGGAGAAAAAGTGACAAAATTCTGAAATTAATTGTAAATTAACTTCAAAATTATATCAATAAAGTACTGCAATTTTACTTGTATGAAGGGTATATATTTCTATTTATATAATGTGTTATAAATTTCCAATGTTATCCTCTCGCTAATTACTGTTTTATGCATATGTCAAATATTGCAGTTTAAATTTGGACATTTTTATATGACTGTAAATAAATATTCTGACATGAGGCCTAAAAAGACAACCACTTTATCCTCATATTTATTTATAAACTATATATTCATGAATTTAATTTTGTTATTTCTTTCCTCTCAATATGGATTTAAAACTCTCCTGTGCAAAATAAATCATTTAAATACAATTATTTTAGTTACCGATCGCTAATCACTGCCCCTTTGATAAACCACTCCCCTCGTCTAAATGGCGACTAAACGGCGATGCTTCTGCTTTGCTGCTTTATCTAGAGAATGAAATGCCAAAGCAAAGGGTCTGATGAACGGACAATCAGTTATTGGACAAGCAGACGACCAAATCCAATCAAACAGACGTGTTGATGTATCTATGCCTCTGCTTTCCATTATCCAAATGTTGCAACCCTTTTGATCAAATATTGATTCTCTTAACAACTGGAAAAAGTGTTTGGGAGCAGCTACAACAACAACTTACAAAAGACTATGCAGAAAGCGTGGGCCGTCCTGATTTAGATCATGGACTGCGTGTGTGTGTTATTAGAGATGTTAATCATTGCAGTTCCTCTGCCGGTATGTGAGCTGGTATGTGTGTATGTGTGCCTTGAGTTGCACAGGATACAATTTTAGATCAGAAATTAAAGGGGGAGACACTCTGCTGAAGTACTACAACAACACAGAGAACGTGCACACTGATTTGGTACTTTGAGGCAAACACAGAGAAATATGTACAAATGAATATGCACGGCAACAACAACAGAGCAGTGAAATTAATTGGTTTAGCAGCTGCACCACTTCAGACTGGTTATTTGGGTTAGTTGTTTTTGGACTTACAGGAATAGCTGATGCAGATATTTCCAAAATCCACCTCTGTTTAAATGAAGCAGAAATACACGTTCAACCATTCCTATTCTATGATTTATGTCATCTGACCTCAATTCATGGAAAAAAAGAAATATTAATGATGTTTTGCGTTTTATATTGCATATTTACATGGACAACCGATAACAGCAGCTGAAGGAGTTTCCTCTGTCTTGCAGAAATAATGGCCCACCTGACATCTGCTCACACAAATGCCAAACTACAGTGGGAACTGTTTCAATTGTGTTGAGCAAAGGCTGGCTGCTGACATTTAGCAGCCATAAAAAAAAAGACCAGCAACTGCAGGCAGAAACAAACATGTGACTACCTAAAAACTGAAAGCCTGCCATTCTTTAACATCACAGCAGAGTGTTTACAGCGAAAACAAAAAACGCCACGAGGCAAACCGAGCCCAGTGAAAATTGAGCAAACTATTGACTGAAAGAGCACAACACATTAGTTCCCAGATTTCCCATCCGCTAGTCTAGGTCTCATCGGGGACATTCAGAGTTCAAGTTTAGATGCTGTGGAGCCGTAGAGGGGGGAAAAGAAATGCACTTAGTGTTGAAGCTGATGCTGTGTTTGCTTTGGCCCAAGAGTGTGAAACTACAATAGAAGCGTCACTGACAAGCCACGGAAGACAAAGGATGGAGTGTGCACGCGTACACCACGGACTGAAAAGAAATCTGTCACACACTATGCAACGCCATATGCAGACAGTTGGCATGGCAACCAAGAGAAAGGACTTATACCCCTCATGTTATTGTACCAAAATCACTTGGGCTTTACAGGAATAGGGCAACCATGCTGGTGAGGAAAGCAAGTAGCTCAAAGTGGGCTAGTAGGGGTGTATTGTTGTAAACTTTGTGCTCAATAAGAAGAGATTGCTAAAAAAAAATACTTTTCTAACATTCAGCCATCTAGTGAGGTACATTAAGAACAACAACACCACTATCTACAAACCCAAGAACATTATCTTGTGTAAGCACACATCAGTAAGTGAAAAAAGGTGATGATAAACAAGAAATTATAATAATGCATGAAAAAGAGAGAACTTAAACAAAAGAAAAAATAATCAAATAAATGAAAAATACCTTCTTCAACATCAGATAAATAGTCTTCTGTGATCATTTCAGGAGCACTGGCTTTAAAAACTGTGTGAGTGGGATGGAGGAAAAGATTAGAGAAAAGGGAAACCAAAGGACTGTTCATAATAAAATCATAATCAAAGAAACAATTATCATTATCAAACATGAAATAAATGATATCATTCAGTACTTGAACATGTAATGTTGGAAATAAAAGTTAAAATCAAACTCAGAATTGTGATTAAGATGTCAAATGATAAAACAAAAGAAGTTAATGATGCAAAAGTAAAAAATGAAATGTGCAATAGACAATAAAAGTGGAACTTTCTGCAATGGTGCATGTGCTGCAGCCATCAACCAAACATGATTCAACCTGATGTTTCATCTCTGCGATTCTATCACTGAGCTCCGTCCAGTCAAATGGGAGGAACTGAGGGATTTAAATGCAAACCTGTGCATCAATAAATGGTAACAAGAGCCACTAAAACTGTACCTTCATCGTCAGACATGTCCAGCACTTCGTTCATGGTCTCTGGAACATTAATCTTATGCTTCTCCGTCACCGTCTGCTGAGAAAAGACATGTATAAAGTATTGAATGTGCCAAATCATCCAGGCCAGTTTTTCTCAATGACTATGTCTATGTTGTTATTCAGGACAAATTCATAAAAGCCAGAATGTTGGTTGAGTTAGATTTATCCTCTGTTAAGCTCAGTTTCATTAATATTTCTACATCTGTAAAGTATCTTCTCAAACTCAGAAAAACAAGCTTGCCTGAGTGGTCAGAGTCTCCTCCGTCACCACTTTGAGCGTGTCGACGACAGAGATGTAACCGAGCCTCCTGGCGATGGACAGAGCGCTGTTTCCATTCTGGATGAAAAATGAAAACAATAGTTGATGAATTGCTTTTTTTTTTCGATTAAAAATCCTATTTCGGATAGTGGATGTGCTGAGATATATTTATACGTATAATACCGATGTTGTTCTTGCCTATAAATCATAACATCTGTAATTTACTGCATTCAAGAGTGAATATAACTCAG
This sequence comes from Mullus surmuletus, assembly GCA_903171835.1. NCBI lineage: Eukaryota > Metazoa > Chordata > Actinopteri > Syngnathiformes > Mullidae > Mullus > Mullus surmuletus. The sequence goes on from CAESWR010000301.1 coordinate 359,000, forward strand.
TGCTGTAAGAGAGAGCCATGCTATGATGGATTTCTCAAACTGAACATGGAGCTCAGGGATGCTGACATTAGCACCATTTCCTGCTGACAAACCATGTCACTATAATTCTTAGCGAATCACAAAGACAACAGCGTCTTAATGTGAAGGTAGGAATCGATACCGACTGCTGCGTTTGACGATGGAGCCATTGAACGCTAACACACAAACATTTCACAGGAATATGTAATGGACTACTGATTATATGGTCCAGTGAGTGTGTGTGTGAGTGTGTGTGTACTCACAGCCGTGAGTTCATTAGGTGATGCCCCATGATGCAACAACAAGTTGATGATGTGTGTGTGTCCCTGCTGCGCAGCCTGGTGGAGCGGCGTGTAACCATTCTGGAGGGGAGGAGGTAGGAAAAAGTTGGATTAGGGTAGTCAAAAAACACCAAAATCCCAAACAAGATTCAGTGAAAAATGGTGAATAAATTCTGCGGATAAATGAAATTAGTCAAAATGGTCACAATAAAGTGGAAGCATTTACCTTGGTCTTGGCATTGACCTTCGCCTGGTTTTTCAGCAGGAAATTAACCATCTTCAAGTTGCCGTAATGACAGGCGACATGGAGAGGAGTGTAGCCCAACTGACAACAAAGAAAATCATTCCAAAGTCATTCAAAACATCATCAGAAAAGCAATCATTTTCGTTCTACCATTGCTTTGTTTTGGAAAACGATCAATAAAACATCAATAAACCATTTAACACATCTGGAACTAGTGGCTATTTGGTATTTTAGCTTAATTGAAATAGTATGGAGGAGCCGTGAAAACATTAGGATAAACACTGGTTCTGTCTTTCTGGCACGTTTCCCTCAGGAGTGCTTTTTAATTTTTTATTAGGTCCATTTTCACAAACGCATCAAAGAGACGTGGGATCAAATCCAGCGCGTTCAGCACCCATGAAAACATGGCACCATTGAATGGAACTCTCCTAGCTAATATTTTATTAGCTAAGGAGGATATCTTTCTTGCACCAATCATGTAAGATTATAGTAAGCTACTTTTTCACATTAAAAAAATCGGGACCTTTAATAAACATTTGATGTTTGGTGAAGTATGCATGCATTTTCATGCCGAAATTGGTCTTTCCAAAGTGCTGCTTTGGGCCAAGATTCAAACCAAAATGGCCATCATACTGTTGCATTTACATAATCAGAACAAGAGATTTTTTGTTGTCTTGGGAAGATTTTGCACTCTTCTAAATTTAATTTCAACGAATGCAATTACAAGATGTGCACTGAGAAGGAGAGAATAGCTAGAAGAACCACCTTGGTCTCAGGGTCGATAGTGGCGCCATGGTTGACCAAGACTTCGGCAACGTTGACTTTATCCTCTTGTGCAGCCAGATGGAGCGGAGTCAGACCAGACTGAAGATACAGAGAGCAAACAAATCCGATCAGACAAAGGAAGAGACAGGCACTGCATACAATATCGTTGCTATGGTTTTCGGTGCCAATTTCCACAAAGCTGTGCTCATAAACGGGCACTGATGTATTGGTACGTTCTGAACGCCAGAAGAGATGAATGGCAAACACACTCCACAAAGCTAGTGGTTTATCAGTCTCATCACACTGTCACTCACTTATACTGAAACACACCTTATTGCCCATATTGATCGGGGCGTCTCTGGCCAGCAACAGTGTGACGATATCCACGTTGCCTTCCTGCGCTGCCAGGTGCAGGGGAGTGATCCCTTGCCTCGTCACCGTGCTGGTGGAAGCGCTGTACTCCAGCAAAGTGGTGGTTATCTCCATCTGATTCTTCTTGGCTGCGATGTGGAGCGGCGTGTAGCCGTTCTGGGGTCAGACGCAGACAAATATTCAAGATCAGCGTGAATATTAAGTGAATATAAAGATGATTTTTGTGCAGGGTTGCTGAATAATAACACCTGTCAACAGAGAAAGCTGTAGTTTTCTATATGTGGTTGTTAAAGGGAATAAATTGAGATTTTTGAAACCAGGCTGTTGCCTACGAATAAATACAATTTTGATGTAAACGTTACAGAAAATGTTCATGTGATGTCAGTCTATACTTTACATTTTGTGTCGTCATTCGCTGCACTTCATGTTCACGTATCTTCTCATGGACCAGAGCGGCCAAGCCGGGCTAGCTGTTAGCATGCTGACCTCACAAAATATCCTCACAACTGGTGTGTTTGTAAAAGTTATTTCTGCATATTTTGTGGATATATTTTAAATGATTTGTTAATGTTATCTACTTAAACATTATTTGAAAAAAAAAGAAAGAAAGAAAAACACTATTCCAGTGGCTTCCAGGACAAATGCCGCAAGGGCAGATGTGGCATCGAGCCAGTTCACTATAGTCTAACTGCATGTGGGTGACAGAAAGTAGGTCAGTCCAATTTCACCCAGAGCCAAAGAGAGAGAAGGGGAGCGGCAGAGGAAAAAAGAGAGAGAATGCAGGAAAGAGAGTGGGGGGTTTGGGTGCATTAATGTATCACGGAACGTTTGGTCGTTGCCTTCCTCACCGTATTCACTGTGACTGACTCTTACCTTGGCGGCAGCGTGTGGCGAGGCTCCCTGGTTGAGCAAAAGTAGTGCCACCTTCTGGTTATCATAGTGCGCTGCCACATGCAGTGGAGTTAGTCCACTCTGAACACACACATACCAACACAGGCGCAGTTAAACAAGTGACACAAATGCTGCACAGTATGGAGAGAGGAGATGAAGCTGAAACATCATGAGGATCCAGCAGTGACATCAAACAAGCAGCCAATCTGACTGTGAGCAGGAAGCACCGACTGGGCCCGGGGCGGATCTGCTGTTACCTTCCCTGCAGCATCAGGCGGAGCATTCCTCTGCAGCAGCAGGTTTGCCACCTCAAGCTTGCCATATTTTGCCGCCACATGCAGTGGAGTGAAGCCCTTCTGAAACAACATCACACAGCATACATTGTGTCATACAAGCTGCAAGGTTGTTGTTTCCGTTCGTGTTACTTCCATGATGTATTCTCTGCACACGGCGGCTCCCTTTAACCATGTGCATTTGATCAGGCATAATTGAGTCACTTAGAGGGTTATGTCATGACGACATGGGGAATCGATTATTTGGTGCTTAAAAAGCGGGGCTCACGGCGAGGGCTTGGGTGTGGAAGGGATTAAATTAGATTTTTCAACCGTGATGCAACAAAGATCTGTCATTGTGGCGCAGAACCCACAGACAACGCTTTGTAGGACATGCTTACATGCAAGTAATGGACTGTATGTCTGTGATTTGTAAGAAAACACTCCGGATCCAAACAACAATCCACATTGGTTGGTCTTTTTGGTTGATTTGGTTACCATATTAACTCTACTTTGGTCAAAACTGCATTATCTGAGAATTTGTATAATTACCTTGATACAAGCGACAGTAGAGATTCATATTGTAACTGTTATTTTCCATTCTTTGTCTTTATAAAGCTGCTCTTATTATGCGTTATCCTCGACAACTAAGGAATATCCCCCTTAATAATAACAATAATAATAATAATAATAATGATAATGATAATGATAATAATAATAATAACAATAATAATAATAATAATAATAATAATAATAATAATAATAATATTCACATTGCGCTTTTCTAAGTACTCAAAGCACCCTTGACCTGGTCCAGCTGGACCTCACATTACCATGTGTGTATGCTTTGACACGCATTTGTCACCAGCCATGACATCATCTTGTGTGTGTGTGTGATACCCACCTTTGTCGTAATACCCAGACTGGCCTCTTGGTCCAGCAGTGCTGCAGCCACATCTCGGTGTCCCTCTCTGGCAGCCAAGTGCAAAGGTGTGTATCCAGAGTTGGTTGTGGCGTCTGGATACGCTCCGTTCCCCAGCAACTGGTGGACAATGTCGATCTTTCCGAGGCGGCTTGAGATATGCAGCGGTGTCTGGTCATCCTGCGGGCAAAAATGTGTCTCGTTTTAGACTGTTTCTGTATAGTTTACATTAAGATTTCAACCCATATTGAAACACTTCTGTCCATTCGGGACACGTTTGTCAACCACAATGTATGGAGCAGACTTTCCAGCTATAAAAAAGATCCATTTTTAGAAACTCCCTGTTGGTCAAAAGGAAACTTCTGGAACTCACTGCATGTTGTTGGCATGTAGTGACAAATGTGTGTCTGCAAAATACTTCCTCTTTGTTACAAAATGAACAAGTTGGCACGGCTCTCACACTGAAAACATGAGGAACGGCTCTTTATCGTAACCACCCCGTAACACAACACAGGGAAAAACACAGCCACACACACATGCAGCTGAAGGTGGATGGGCTCGGCCTGTTTTCAATTAATCTGGATGCGGAGGATGATTTTCATGGGAAGTCAAAAGCTAATCCCGAACTTGAGAAAACACACACACACACACACACAGTCTACCTTAGCCTTGGCATCAACGCGTGCTCCGTTCTGGACCAGGTATCGGACCACATTTGACTGTCCTGCCCTCGCTGCCATGTGAAGCGCTGTCTCCCCTCTCTGGAACACACACACACACACACACACACACACACACACGTGAGTTACAACCTCATTTGAAGACGCTCACAAAATCCTCTCACTCTCACATTATTAAAGAGTCAGTGCGTCTCTGAAGTTGCAGCACTCTTGTATGTTGAGACAGGGAGGCAAAGCCAGAGGAAAAAGGAAGAGAGAGAGAGGGAGAGGGAGAGGGAGAGAGAGAGATACCCCCTTGCTTTCCACACCCAGTTCACCATAATGACGTCCCATAATGCTCTGTTTCTACAGTAACCTGGCCACAGACGCAGCGTGGGCGACCAAATACTTGGGGTTGACTGTGCAGTTCTCTTTCCCCTTGTATTGCTCTCTTCCCCCCCTCTCTGCTCTGCTGTTCTGTCTCCAATCTGTCACTCCTTCGCTTTCCTTCAGCTTCAAAGAGATTTAACAGGATCAGAGTTCATCGGCCCGACACAGGAGCGTTGGATGGACGGAGAGAGAGTGAGACAGGATTCTTTCCTTCATGTGGAATTAGAGTGTTTTTCTCTCCTTTTTCCCCAAAACACAGAGGTTTCCTCCACTCGTCCAACAGGGGAATTTTTTTCCGTGGTTTCCCTGTTGTCATGGTTTACAAGGTAATGCAGGGTTTGTTGCGTTGCTCTTTATGCTCGTGTTGTTCAGTGGAAAGTAGAAAAGTTTATACGTTTGTAAGGTTTTACAATGTCTAAATTTGAGAGTTATAGCGTCCGTTTCACAGACCATCCAGGCATGTGAAGAATAAGCAGTAGAATGTCTTGACTCACCACATTGCTTGTATTAGGTGAAGCTCCGTGGTTGATAAGCTGGTGGACGATGTTTTCATGTCCCATAAATGCTGCAACATGGATGGGAGTCAGACCGGACTGGAGGGGGGAGAGAGAGAGAGAGAGAGAGAGAGAAAGAGAGAGAGAGAGAGAGGAGGTTTGATGAAAATGAGATTTGCAGTGTAAAAAAAACCAAAAATCAGCATAAATGATACATTAAAGGTTATATCAGTCACATTGTTTCAGATTTGAGTAAATATTAAACGAAACTTTTTGTGGACCCCACTTTGGAAAGAATGCACCATCTCTGCATGCTAGTTACAAGAAATTCAATGTTGTGAGTTGTTATCATTTAGTTGTGACTTCAATTAAGACTTTAAATGCACATTAGGGCAGAAAGTCACACACACACACACACACACACACACTCCTACCTCAGTGACTGCTTGTATAGACGCCCCATGCTTCAGAAGCAGCTCCATCACCTTCACTCTGTTCTTCTTACAGGCGATGTGAAGGGGAGTAAAACCATTCTAAAACACAGACAGCAAAACAATCGCATGGAAAATGTGTAATTGGGGAAAAAAAAGATAAAAAAATAGAGC
>CAESWR010000301.1:461264-472192 GCA_903171835.1 Mullus surmuletus
GAGGGCGGATGCGAGGCTGAGAGGGCGGATGCGAGGCTGAGAGGGCGGCGGGCGGATATGTTAGTGGCCTGCCCCTCTGGAGCAGAGTCAGATGCAAACCTGTTTCCAGCAGGACTCGGAGTCTTAGATCAAAGATCAGTAACATGACTTCTCTCCTCTTGTACCTTTGACAGTTGTTAAAAGGATAATTGACACAAAATTCCCCCCATTTTCTCCTCCACAGAGATTTTCACAGAGATTTCTCCTCCAGATTTTCTTGGAAGATTCTGAGTTCAAAGGGCACATTGAAGATACAGGATCAGTCAGAGTTTTCCAAATCACGCGCATTTTTAAGTGCTTTCACACACTGAAAACACTCCAGAAATTGAGTGTGAACGGACCCTCAACGAACGTCATATTTGACAACTTTGGTATCGCTTGACTGCTATAAGTGCAAAACAGCTGTGCGTGGTTTGCAACAACACTAACCTTTCAAATAAGAGCATCACACATTTGTTTATACTCAGGAAGTGTGTATTTGGCCCGTCAGAAGTTTGACGACCAGTAAAAGCATTTAAAAACGTGAACCTGAATCTAGAATTCTGTACAGCAGCAGTTTCCTCACTTTTTATTCATGGCAGATCGACTTAAGGCAGATTTCACGGTCATCAATATTTCATGGCACATTAATGTCTCAGCTCGGGCGGCTCGGAGCTGAACTTTGCTCCGCTGCGACTCGACGGGTCGCGAGGGGATGAGAGCAGGTTTCAGCAGAGCGCCGCCTGTCATTAAGAGATTAGACCCAGACAGGAGACTCTGCACACTCGCTGCTTCGCAAACATTTACAGTCAGAACCGTCACAACCGTCCAAGGTTGGCAACCGTCGCGCCTCGGCTCGCGACTGGTGACTCAGTGCGCGCGCGCGTGTGTGTGCGGGGCGTCAGCGACGGGAAAATGCTTCAATGCGGATGATGTCATCCCACTGAGCTCCTCCAGGACTGATTCACCATCGGCAGAACTCATGGAAATCTTTATGTGACTGCAAAGCCTCCATCTTGAGTTGATAATAAATAAATAAATTACTTGATTAATTGATTGATTAATAATAACAATAATATTTATGATGCGCTTGATGGTGCAGAAAGCGGTAACTTGCATGTGTGTGTGTGGTTGTCTGTATGTGTGTGTGTGTGTGTGTGTGTGTTTAATGTAGCAGGTGCTGAAGTGAAGCCATGGGCAAGACAGGGAGCAAAGTCCTCCGAGAAACCTCGGTGGACGGGGTTCAAGCACAGGTAAGCTAAAAGTATAAGAAAAAAAAAGGTCTTTGTGTGTGTTTATGTATGTATGTGTGCGTTTGTGTATGTGTGTGCGTTTGTGTATGTGTGTGTGTTTGTGTGTATGTGTGTGTGTGTGGGCCAGCTGGGCCGCCCCCTTTCCAGCCAATGCCGTCTTATGCAACTAGGATCAGGACCGCCTCGCTTTCACACTTGGTTTTCCCACACACACATTCGCAAAACTCGCGCCGCCCATTAGCATGCTGGGATTAAAGGGGAACTAAGCAGTGAGTCAGTGGATAAAAAAACATTCTATACATCACTTATAAAAGCCGCTGGGAAGGAAAAGTCGCGATTAACGCGATTCCTGAATTAAAACCATTCAAATCAACCAATGTTTTCGGGCATCTGATGCCTTCGGGGTGGAAGAGGACCAGCTTTATTGTGCATGTGCGTGTTGGGGGGGTGGGGGGGGTGTAGCCATCGTATGACCCAAAAAAAAACCCTAAAAACTTGCACATAGTATCATATCAGCTGGGGATCAGATAAGATAACGCAAGTTTAACAAGCGCTGGCAGAAAAAACAAGTCCGATGTGATGAAACCTTTAGCCACGCCCACTTTGCACTGACAAGCGTCTGACAAAGAGCAGCAGTTTAACGGACATGCTGCAAAAAAACTAAAGATGATTCCAGATTTTTGGGATTTATTTGATCTGGAACTGTCAGCATCAGATGTGCAGTCAATCCGTGTAATCTGTCAGCGGGCCGAGCTGCTGCCCGTGTTTTTTCTCGTCCACGGCCCAAATCACACGTCAGTGGCCCCCCAAACTCCTCGCCGCCCCATGTGATGGTGCTTTCCCGCCCCACGCCATCTTCTCCTCTCACTTGTGCGGGAAAAGCTGCGCCGAAGTGAATTGATTCGGCGAGATTAGGGATTAAGACTTCCCGGGCCGCTCTGGCAGAGTAAATCTACGGGATTATGATGTGAACAGCCTGTGGCCACGGTGCAGGAAATTGAATTGTGAGGGGACGGACCACCGGTGGGTGGGATTACGCCGCAGACGGCGAGGAATCGGCGATGGCATTTGGCGCCTTTTTCGTTCTCGCTCGGGTGGGAAAGCCTTGCTGGTGCAGCGGCGCCGGCCTGCGGGAGCCGTGTGGGTGGCAGTGGGAGCTGAGCGCCGATGCTCAGGAGGTCTGAGCGAGTGCTAAGAAGATTCCAGGCTCCCGTTAATCCCGGCCGGCGCTCGGCTCGGGCAGCATCAGGTGGTGAGTGAGCACGCCTGTAGACACGCCGAGATTACCACCTGCTCGCAGAACCTGGAGACGCTCTTACAGCCGCCTGCTAACCCGCCTTCTCCTCCCACAGCCGCCCCCTGGCGCCGACCCCGACCCCCCCACTCCTCCACTCCTTCCTCCTCCCGCCGCCGCCGCCGTCAAGCTGGAAGGTCTGAGCAAGGCCAAGACCATGAAGGTGAAGTGCAGCCAGCTGGGCCTGATCTTCTTCCTGCTGCTGTCACTGGTGATGACCGGCTGCTTCTTCTGGCAGTATCAGCTGCCCAAGCTTCTGCCAGGTGAGAGCTGAGGGGCGGAGCCTCGCCAGGCTACGCAGCCAATCAGGGACCTCTGGTTGCAGCTGCTACGAACTTTAACTGTCATGACTGTACTGCTTTTTGTACTTTAAAGCCGATGAATGTCTCTTCTAGCACACAGAGGACTGACTGACTGCAGAGGCTTCACACACACTTTGTTATTCTGGATTAGAGCATAAACCAGCGGCTCTGTCTGATCCGCCATGTTGCTGACACGCAATTTTTTTTAAAGTGTTTGTTGTTATGAGGTGAAGCATCAGTGGCAGGTTGGTTACTGACATCGTCACACGCCGGCGCCGCGGCAGGGAGGCGGCCGCTGAAAAAAATGGGAGCAGCGAGATTAACACGAGCTCCATTTTAATTACACAGACTTCAGTCCCAGGAAATCTGAGCAAATGTTGGAATGCCACGTCCATCCCCGGAAACTGTTGCCGTGCCGATTTCAAACTCAAAACAGTGCAAGAAACAGTGCCAGAAAAAGGATCTTTTCTTGGAGAAGCAAGCAAACATAATAAGTCGCGTATAGAATCAGCTTTATTTGCTTCCTGGTCTGTGTGGTCACATGATCAGAGAGTTTTTCACTATTCTGAGTCTGTCAGAAGACACTGAGCCATCCATGCTAATCTGTCGGGAAGGGGGCGGTCAATTATCACACATTATTCTGGCCTTTGTGCCATCGATGTTATTCTATGAAAGTGGGAGGGGCTAGCAGCTCCTTCCCCCTCATTGTTAACTCCTTTCTGTCGCTCAGACGAGGCGGATGGTCGCAACGCCAACGCTGAGAGGAGATGCCCCCGCTTCCCCGAGCCCCTGCCGCTGGACCACCCCATCCCCAGCCTCAAAGAGGCGCTGGAAAAGGTGAGCAGAGCCCCCCCTTTACATTCAATGCAAAACCCGCCTCAGCGTCCTAGTAATCCTTCACACCAAATGCTTCACAGTCGGCAGAAGGAGATTAAAGATGTGATGGATGAAAAAGATCTGTAAAAAATCTGTGAATAAAAAACACAAATAATGTAGAAATATCGAAATATATAGTTGTTCCCTCCTCCAGTGATTCAAACAGCAGAGCAGCGTTTGTTCGGCACGCTCACAAGTCATTTGTTTGTTTTTTTGTCTTGTTAAACGTCGGCCTCGGGAGGACGCGTACTACTCCTCTAATTAATTTGAAGGGATTATGTCATACCTGCAGCGCTGAACCTCCCGAGAGAAGCAGCTGATTCATCCTAATGAAGAGCAGAGCGTTTGCTCCACTAACGACCCGTCTGCTGCCGGGTTTCAGATCATGATCATGTAAAAAAATGACTTTATGATGAGAGAAAATGACAGTTGAAGTTTCCAACAAGAGGGTATTAAGAGGGTATTATCATCAAAAACACCATCTACCATTTTCTGTCACGCTCGTTGTTTTGCGGCATTGAGAAGTTTTCAGTTGGGTCTAGTCGGGGTCTGGGTCGAGTCCGGTCTGGGTCTAGTCTGGGTCTGGGTCTAGTTGGGGTCTGGGTCTGGTCTGGGTCTAGTTGGGGTCTGGGTCTGGTCGGGGTCTGGGCAGAGTCGGGGTCTGGGACTAGTCTGGGTCTGGGGCGAGTCGGGGTCTGGGTCTAGTCGGGGTCTGGGGCGAGTCGGGGTCTGGGTCTAGTCGGGGTGAACGTCGAGTGATCGTCGAGTGAACGCTTCACTTCACGCTTCAGGTTTGTCTTTACGCTCCATGATTCGCTTCACGCGTCACGTTTGATGAATGCAAACTCTGGCAGGTGGACGAGTTGCTGCGGCAGAACATCAACCCCATCAGCCTCCCGGCGCTGTCGGCCATCGTCATCCTGAACGACACCGTTTTGTGGACGGGCAACTTTGGGAAAAGGAACGCCAGCGACCCGCACTCGGGAGCACCCAACGAGTACACCATCTACAGGTGGGGGGGGGTGTCAGCTGATCGCATGCAGGAGAATGAAAGACACGTGAGAATTAGCAAATTAAATGTTTTAATTGAAAACATGTTGAATTGAATAAAAGTTTGGATGAACGACATCGGAAGGTGACGTGTGTCTGATCAGAAACTTAATCACAGTTGAAAGAAAACCCTCAAACCTCATCTTACATGGAAGAAACGCTGCATGCTAGCATAGCCTCAGTGTAATACTGCATGTACACATACTGTTTTTAGAAAACCTACCATGGACAAGCATGTAGTGTAAGGAAAGCATCTAGACTACTCTGGCAGAGTGAACTGAGGGTAAAGTCTTCCCATGTCCAATGATAAACCACTGTAGCTCATGCTAGCAGGATGCTAACATGCTAATGATATTGGTGTGATTTTCAAACCCAGAGAAAGCAGGCCAGTGTTTGCTTCAGCTTGAAAAGCTCCCTTTACGCAGCTGTTAGCTTATTATTTTTTGCAGCGTGATATGAACATGAGCCGTCGCCATGGAAACAACCACAAGGCTGCGCATGTCTCAGGCCGGTGTTGTCATGATTTTTGGGTTGTTTTTGTCTAAATGGGACTCTAATATACAAAGTGAACATTGTGATTTATTGAGGAAGGCTTTATTGTCGGAGCGAAGAATCCAGCTAATCGTGGCTTTGCTGCGCCTCCATTTCAGAAAGGAAAACATGAGCTTTTAGTGAAGCTTTTAAAGGGGTTTGAATCGGAAATATTTTCGGTGTTTCCAGGCACTGGTGTTCTGAGACGTGGCAAATGAAAACCTTCCAACAAAAACACAACAACAGTGTTTTTGGAGCATTTTGTGCTGAATTGGCTGTTTAATTTATCCCCATAAATTCTCCATTACACAGCAAATAAGACACTTTGAGTGCAAGGTCATATTGACAAATGCAGGATGATAGAAACTCCACAACAAAAGGCAGACTTCCTAGCGTGCCAGCATGGCTCCTTCCATCTGTTTTTCCCCAGGAAGTTGCTTCTCAGTTCTCCTCAGCCAGACAAAGCTCTTATGAAGCCAATCGAGACTAAAGACATGGAAAGTGTTGTGAGAGCAGACAGCAGGAAGCCGGGATGAGATGAGGGTTTTTGTTTTTTGCCAACACGGTCGACGCCTCTTTCAACTCAGCCGTCTGTCCTCCAGGATCGCCAGTTTATCCAAAATCTTCCCCACGCTGATGCTGTACAAACTGTGGGAGGAGGGGAAGATCGGCTCCCTGGACGACCCCCTGGAGAAGTATGTAGAGAACTTCACCATCAAAAACCCCATGGGGAAGACGCGCGACTCGGAGCTGAAGTACGTGACGGACGGCCTGATATTCCTGGACAGCGGGGAAGTCCAGATCCGATCCTCCTACGTCACGCTGCGCCGGATGGCCAGCCAGCTCTCTGGTACGTTAGGACTTCAGAAGTATCTTTCCATCTATGAATCAGCCAGTTTTGGGGTCGAAGAAATGGCATTGGCTGACTTTGGATGAATAAACTCAGTGAAATGAGAAGAAAAGCAATATTTACAGCAAATATGAGCCCTTTTTTAGGGGGCTTTCTACATGTTGCCGGGCGGTTCTTGAGAGTCTAACATGCAAGATGTACATGCACATGTGTTTTTTTTAAGTAAGAAATGGGAAAAGATGCCAAATGGAAAGAAAAGCTAAAAGTTTGAGTGAGGAGTAGTGACGACCTTCTGCTGTCGTCCAACAGTTTAGGCGATGCAGACTTTGGTGCGTGCCAGTCAACATCCCAAAAAAGAAATTTGCAGAAGAAAAATAGGTTTTTTGCAGCTACAGGGACTCCAACTACTGCTCAGCAGCTACCCCACCAAATCACTGCACTCCACCCTCCTCCCTTCAGTCAAACTGCCGATTTAACAGCCAAGTTCTGAAGGAGGAAGACAAGAGCCGCCCAGCCGCATCACGGCATCAAAGCTCTGACGCACAAAAACGTGACACCTGTCTCTCGTAAATCCAGCAGCTCCATGGAAGCGACAGGCTGACTGGCCGCGTGACCCCTCCGACCTGCTGGTCCTCCGTCGTCTAATTTGACTTGAAATTGAGATTTGCCATCAAAGAGGATTATGTCGGCGTCATTGCGTAGCGATGGGACGTCGCCAGATGCGGCGATGCATAAACATGGCGGTTTTTGTGGCGAAGCTTTTCAAGATGAATTAAAGAGATTAAAAAAGCACGAGAGAAGCACCTGAGGCAAAGCAGGCATAGATCATTAAAGAGCAGAACATGTCTTGCTTTATCATCAATTCATCATGGCAACTTTCATGAAAAGAATTCAGCAGTAACACGCTGGCATGAAAGCTCAGGGCAGAATATGGACGTGAAGATGCCTCACATGCATACAAATCAACTTCTGCTGTTATATCTTCATCTGCTAATTCTCTCTTTTGGCTCCGCCGGTGTCGACCCAGGGCTGCCCAGGAGACTCCGAGCAACAAACCTGCTGTGGAAGGGGAAAACACAGACCGCCGTTAATTTGCTACAAGACGACGTGCTGGTTGCAGACCCCGGAACCAAGTAAGACCCTCGCCAGCTGCTGTGGATGTTGGTGTCATAGCGCAGTAAAATATGCAAGTCTTTGCTCTCCATTTCCTCTTTATTGGAACAAATGTGCCGGAACAAAATATGTAGTTTGAGGGTTATGCAAACATGCGGGTCCTATTTATGCAAAGTAATTCAGCACTATTTGAAATCATGAAGCATCAGCTTCATCTCATGATGACTGGCTCCATATGCTAACCAATGGAAAACACATTTCACTTCCTCCTGCCGACTTGAGCAGAAGCATTTCCAGTGTTGAGTCTTTGTGTTTAGTGCAACCCTTTGTAGCAAGCACACTAGTTAGCATTAGCATTGGGACTGACACACACACACACACGCACACACACCTAACCCATTGTTGAAATTAAAATTCTGATTCTGCGCTGATCTTTAGGCCGTCATCCCAGTCTGTGTCTGTGATTGGCAGGTTGGTGCTCATCAAATCCCATCTTAGACCTGCAAGTGGGACAACAAGTTCAAGGAAGAACATCCAGGCACCTAAAAAATAAATGTATCAGACTGACTAGTGTGAACCCAGCATTCCCTCCGTTGGGGAGTTGCTTCTGACATGTGCAGAGGAAGTAGACTCGTTAACTTTGGTAGTTTTCAGTTGTTTCTTGGTGGTCTTCTCCACAGATGCCACTACAGTAACCTGGCCTTCTCGCTGCTGGCTCACGTGATGGCCGACCGAGTTGCCAATGTCGACTACCAGCGCTGGGTCATGGACAACATCCTGGACCGGCTGGGGATGGAGGACACCGGCTTCGACGTGACGCCGGGTCTGCAGGGCCAGATGGCGGTGGGGGTGTATTCCAACGGAAAAGCAGCTCCGCTCTACGACCTTGGCTGGTACCGGCCCTCGGGCCAGATGTTCTCCACGGCGGCGGACCTGGCCAAGCTGGCCATGATGCTGCTTGGCGCATACCACCGCAAGCTCCTAGAGCCGGACTCGCTGAAGATCATGCTGACGCCGCTGTTCAGGTGCGACAAGGACTACTTTGCCAACCGCACCGGGACGCCGTGGGAGGTGAATGAGCTGCTGGGACACGAGCTGGTGCGGAAAGACGGCGACCTGGACGGGTACTCGGCCACCTTCTCGCTGGTGCCCAAGCTGAAGTTGGGCTTGGTTGTCCTCATGGCTGGGAGCAGGTCCCAGAACCGGGATGTGGTCACTCAGGCCTACAACTACATCATCCCCGCCGTGGAGAAGGCCTTCAGGGAGGCCAAGAAGATCCTCTATCCTCCCCCCAAACCAGAGCCTTACATCGGCTTCTACACCTACGGGAACATCACCTTCTACGAGATCAAAGTCGGGTCGGACGGAGTTCTGATCATGCAGCAGTTCGGCCCCCAAATCGAGGAGCTGATCCCAGAAAAGTATAGGACAATAAAGCTCAACTACCTGGTGGATCGGGTCTTCCGAGTCGTTTTTGAGAAGGAGTACCCCTGTGTGCTGCAGGTCGGCTCAGCCTCGGTGTCTTTGGAAGCCCAAGACGGTCAGCTGTTTAACTTTTACACCTTCAACAAGCGGGGTTTGTCGCCTGGCTTCGACGCGCCGGGACTGAACACTTACAACGTGGTCCGAATAGCGCGCAAGCCCACTTTCTCCAGCTGAACTTCAGGAACGCTGCTGCCAAATGACAAGTTCTGTGTCCTTGAGGATCTTTACACACAAGAGGTGGGCACGGACGAACAGGCTGTGACAGCTAATTACACAGAGACTTTTATCCAGCTGCATCAATGAATTCATTTCTATGCTGAATTATGTATTCATCCGTCCCTCTTCATGCCTCCTACCTGAACATCAACATTGTGTTTTCTCAGCGTTGATTTGGATCGCTCCTATGTTTTCTTGTGTCCTTGTGTTTTCATCGGGCTCAAACTGAAATCATTACCATGAATATTCCTCTTTTCTAATTGATTGATAATTCACATGTTCTCAGCTGATGCATGATGTATTGATGAAGGAAGATAATATTTATTTTCTTTGTGTGTTGAACCACTGTTTGTCTTTTTGTTGGGTAAGATTTCATGAATATGCACGTTTTTGTTTCTTAAATCAAAGTAACGACATTCGCCGTGTGTGTTGAAATGCCTATTCAGGTCCCAGAATGACCCACTTAATTGTGACCAGAATGTAAAATATTTTGGCTTTTGAAAATGTGAGGCGATTAAGGACAGAGAAGCTTTTACTTGTGCTTGTGTGACTCTTTCCTGTGTAATCCCTGTATAATGGACTCGAATTCATCACGACCCCCCAATGCCAATAATGCACCGCCTCCACTCCCGCCGCAAGTAACACACTCAAGTGGACAGAAATAACACCGACGTTTTACCTTTTTATATTAGACTTGCAAGGAAATGGAAAAAGGTATTGAAAATGTGGTTTAGAATCATTTTATGCATCATCAGACTCCAAGATAATCTGAGTGCAAAAAAAAAACAACACATATTCTGCATCCACTATATCCATGGTTGAAATATTGGAATTGGCATTCAGTTATGCACAGCGGCGTTGTCATCGCAAACAGAATAAAGCTCACTGTGATGAAGAGCGGGAAGGAAAAAGTCATGAGTGTCATGTGGTGTTAAAACACACACTAATGTCAAACTGTATCAACATGCTAATTGTGTCGAGTGTTTGCACTCTATGACTATTGAGGCTTGTTGGTGTGTGTGTGTGTGTGTGTGTGTGTGTGTGTGTGTGTGTGTGTGTGTTTCGGGGGGAGGGGGGCATTCAGACAGGCCAAGATTAAACAATGCAATCATGATGATGAACAAAACTCTGCAGAATGATGCTGCATTCATTACTAAAGTACGATGTCAGAAGCCGTGCAGGCCGTCGTCGTTAGGCAGAGAAATCACAGCTGGGCTGAGACGGCTTGAACATTTATTTGTGTTGTGTTTCATTATCGCACAATAGACTCAATCACTTCCTCCAACTCTGCAAGTACAGAAAGAGAGATTACCAGCTGCTCCAATCATGCCTGCTGCATGATGACCCGCTGTGCTACAAGAAACAAAGCAAGGTTTTAGAAGCTCACGGTGAAGCACTACATGCTTTGAAAAAAAACAAACTAATAGCAGCAAACACAACATGTCATCACGCAAATCCGATCCGAATGTCCTCTTTTGTTTTCTGGTTTCCCTCTGCAGCACATCAAGGATAAGACAGCAGGTGGAATACGCAGGCACTGAACAGATATCAGGGAGCCACGGGAACAAACAACCCCATGAAATCATATGTAAAAGCTTGTTTTGGGCGAGTTCAAAAGTCGACATTCGAGTTTGAAAAAAACATTCGCACCAATGTCATGACAAGCCTGAACTTTGCCCCAAAGCCGACTGAACGACGCACAAGATCCACATTTAATTAGGACGGTACCGAGTAAAACACAACATCAGACTGGCCGAATTAGACCTGTACATAAAATAGTCTCATCCCTCTCTCAGGAGATGCACTTTTAAACTGTTTAAATCGTGCAACAACAACCAGATTTTCGACTTGTTAGCGCTTTAGTTTGAACAGTTGGACCATCCGATGTTCTCCACTGCCAGTACCGTCGATCCGACTGGCAGCCAAGTTCACATTAAACT
>CAESWR010000301.1:504322-520492 GCA_903171835.1 Mullus surmuletus
TACGCTGAACATTTGTGTTTTAGCTGAGAAACTGTTTCTTCGGATGTGTTTAGTGGGTGATATTCAAGTATACTTACAAACTATTCATTTCTTTAAAGAGATTGTGGATATTTTTCCTTCAATTGAAGTGCATATTTCAGCACAAATAGTTGTTTCAATTATAACAGTAATATTATCTAGCAGAATTCCTCTGGGATTTGTCCTGGTAACCTGAAACCAGTCATTCCAGTTTGTTCCAGTGTGTTGCTGGGACTGGGCGTGGCGAAGCTGGCGCGTGTTTCTGCGGTGTAGCTGGTCTTGTGGAGGAACTGCAGGAAGTTCTCGTGTCCGGAGCCTTCGTGGCTAGAGACCGCCGGCTCCGCCGGCCGGCCGCCATAGCAGTGCCTCAACTTGCAGAGCTCCTCCCTGATTTGCCGGTTCAGAAGCCCGTAGAAGAACGGGTTCACGGCGAAGGAGGAAAACGCCAGCCAGGTCACGGCTTCCTCCAGGTCAGCAGGAATGTTGGGCGTGGCACCGAGTGTCAGATGGAGGTGGAAGGCAAAATATGGCAGCCAGCAAATCAAAAACTGGCCGACGACAACCACCAGAGTGAGCGCGGCTTTGCCACCTCCGAACGTGCGGCCTCTTGGGGTCCGGCGCGGTGCGGTGCGGCCTGTGATGATTGTGGTCTGGCTGTTTATAGAGTCTGAGCGCTGCTTCGGCTGACTGTTAGTCCACAAGGGCAGAGGTCCTTGTTGGCGGGCTGCCACTCGAGCCACCTTGTAGACGTTGCAGTACACTGCGAAGATGACGGTGGCGGGCAGGCAGAAGCAGCTGACTGTGAAGAGGACGGAGAAGACCCGTCTGTGGTGGCTGCGGCTCCAGTGCAGCGAGCAGCGGGCGGCGCTGATGGAGCCCGGGCTGCTGTAGGACGGCCAGCCAAAGACGGTGGACAGTCCCATCACTGCCGCCGCCACCCACACCGTCACCATCACCACCGCCGTCAACTTCAGCGTCATCTTCACCTCGTAGCGCATGGGGTGCACGATGTAGTAGTAGCGCTCCACGCTGATGGCCGTGATGGTGAAGATGGACGCAGCAATGAGCATCACATTGAGGACGACGAAGATCTGGCACTCCAGCATGGTGAAGACCACACCGGCGAAGTACGGCGAACTGCAAATGATCCGCAGTGGCATGAGCAGGACGGCACAGCTCAGATCCACGGCACACAGATGGCACACGAAGGCAAACTTCCTCAGCTGGGGGGCCTTCATCACCACCACCAGGACCGCCGTATTGGCTAGAAGTGCCAACACGTTCAGCGTCACCATGAAAAATATTCCCATCAGGTCCTTGAAGCGTGTCTGTGGGTCGGGAGGCGTGCCCAGCTGCCTGCTGGGAGTTGAGGGCATTGCCGCCCGAATGGCGGCGCTGCCATTGTGCTCAGGGATCAGCATTGAAGTGTTTGACTCCATGATTCATGATGAACGTTTCAAAGGGCACATCTGGATTCCAAACTCCCACAAAGTCCAGCTGTGAAGCCGGAGGGTCCTTGAAGGATCAATGCTTGACCCCTGTGTGTGAGAAGAACACAATCAGTTATGGGAAATCAGTATTTGATTCATAATTGTAAGTTAATTTTCCATGTCGACTATGTCGGGCCTGAGGGGCCTGAGGAGCCTGAGGAGCTACATGTATACCTATGTATACATATATATATGTGTGTGTGTATGTATACATGTATGTATGTATATATACACACATATGTATGTATGTATGTATGTATGTATGGTGTTTTTAAGGTGTTAATTTAAAAACGTGCTATCTTCCAGAACCAGGGTCCAAGTCCTAGAGAAACGTTTGGATCATTGACCATCTTTTGCCGGTAACAAGGATACCATCAGAAAAAAAGAGGAGAGAAATATGGGAAAATAATAGACAGAAACATTTTTCCCTTTTGACAGTGAACTTTTCCCAAGCAAAGCCTCTCAATAACTGCTACTAAATGTGTGAGGACATTGACGACTGTGTCTGGTTGAGGGGAGGGATGTGATGGATGATAATAATAATAATAATAATAATAATAATTCATGGAGGACACCTGGTCTCTCTGTCCCTCCCCGTCACTTCAGATCAAATACAATGAGCCGGCGTGTTTCAGCTGCATTGATCAGTGTGTGATCAGTGTTACCATGAGAGAAGAACCTTATCACCTGCAGAGATCAGCTCCTTTCTCACTGGAGAAGAACGGCTTCATATACTTTTTATCAGTCAATAAGCAATGAAAAGCATTCTTGTTTTGTTACTTTTACACTCCTTACTTTTGAATGCGCTGTGTGTTTATTGTCCCTGTAACTCTAATCAGGTTTCTGTGAAGTGCTGGAGGATCCCGTGTCCTAAATCCATGTGCTTGCTCTCTGCCAGTGATCCTCTGCTGCTGTAATCTTCTCTGGTAGACAGCTATTGGTATGCCACACTTTCAGTCAGATATCCCCCCCCCACACACACACACACACACACACACAGCACAAGGACTGCTCCATCGACGGTGCATTGTGTATATTATGTAAGGGCCGTCCTCCTTCTCAGTCAGCGTGCAGCGTGTTACATCCTTGAAGTTCTGCCTCCTATGAAGGCAGGACTGATGAAGGTTTATTTTAAAGGAGACTAAAATTCAATCATTAAATGTAAAAAAAAAAAAGCTAATTATGAAAAATATTCTCAAGATGAATTAAACAAAAGGATTCGCTGATTTGATACATGAAAGTGTCAATGGTCAATTGTGCCGTAAGAAACGGAAACGTGCAGGTCGGCTTCTCCAGAAACCTTGCGATGGACCATGATTGCACTGAGACCAATAATAACATACAAAATGAACTGCCATATTTGCCCATTTATAAAGAGCATTTCAATAGAACACAGGGAAGTAAAATGCAACAGTTTTACCGTTAATCATCCCTCGCTTTTAATTTAGTCACTTTGTAGTGAGTGCTGGTTTATTCTAAAGTTTACTTGGTTGAGTTCAGATTCAGATTCAGATTCAGAAGACTTTATCATTAATCCCAGCGAGGCAATTTGTTAGCAGCTTTCCACATGCGAAAAAGCTTCAGTAAGGAGGGAACTTCCTGACCCCTGTGAATAAGGATGAGTGAATCGATTAATTTTGATCAGGCTGCACCAGACACATTGGATCATTCTGTGCTGCTCATCATATCTGTGAGTTCCTGTCAGTACAGCAGCTTCCATTTGGATGTACGATGTCTGAATATTTAACCGCACTGATTGTTGACTACAAACTCCAGGTTTATAACAGTGAGAAAACTCATGACGTCTACTCCGTCTTATTGATCCTGGATCATAAAGGGCCTCAGAGCTGAGATCCTCTTCATAGCAAGTTCTTTTCACTCCCAATTTGTCCTCACTTTCAAAGGTCCTTCTGCTGTCACACCTCAGTGTGGTCTGCTGACCTGAGAGCAAGTCAAGGGCTTTGTTTGTGGATCAAGGCAGGTGTCGAACTGATGCTTAATGCAGAGCATATCCATCACATGATATGACCACTTACAGAGAAAATCACACCTGTGGTCTTGCTTTCCTGTGAAAGTAACAGTATAAAGTCGGTTCATCCGGCCAACACAAATCCTGCTGACAGACACTTCTGGATCCACCTGCTTCATTGACCCACATTAG
The DNA here is from genome assembly GCA_903171835.1 of Mullus surmuletus. Classification (NCBI taxonomy): domain Eukaryota; kingdom Metazoa; phylum Chordata; class Actinopteri; order Syngnathiformes; family Mullidae; genus Mullus; species Mullus surmuletus. The sequence goes on from CAESWR010000301.1 coordinate 507,992, forward strand.
ACATCAAAAAGACCCGAGGACGGTGAGCAGGTACAGGTGCTGTCTCTATTAATGGATAGACCGAAGCCTTCAGAGCAGCTCACAGACAAACAAAGGGCAGGAGGAGAAGCATCTTACCCAGAAGCTCAGACATTGACACTTTTCTCCTCAAAGACGCCTGAAGTTTGCTCCTCCTGTGGCTCCGTGTTGGATCCCTCAGCACTCAGGTGCAGCTGGCTGCCTCCGGAGCCGCTCTGCCATCCGTGTGTGTGTCTCCGTGTCAGGCTCCTTGGATGAGGACACACACACACACACACACACTTCCAGTGAGTTGGTGCTGCTGCGAGTCCACTGAGACAGCACAGCTGGCCAGAGGGAGGAGGGGGCGGAGCCAGTGACTGCCGATTGTTCAAATAACATCTCTCATCAAACCACCACCCACTGACATTAACCATGTCACACACACACACACACACACACAAACTCTCTTCTCAGTAGAATCTGTTGTTGGATTTAGTGTGTTCATTCATCATGTTACAGATTCTATATGGATAAAGAATAAATGAAAGCCTGCTGCTAACAGCAGCCCCTGGGGTCCACGGCTCACCGCTGACACCTGCTGGTCATGGGGAAAACACACTTTGTACGTGTGGAGAGTTGGTGTCACAGGACTTTTCAACTCTTCAAATAGTCGACCTCCACACTGCTCATGTGTGATGTTTAGTTCAAGATGCCCTGAGATGCTTGTCAACGTCTGATTTTACCTCACTGGTCTGATTGTTGCTCTTCATTTTGTCTTCAGCATTAGTTTTAGATTTAGATTCAGGTTCAGAGCATGCAGATTTGTAATGTGTGTTTGTTCCTTTAGGCAGGTTCTACATCTGCGTGTGCACATACATGGTGATATAATAAAGAGTTGAGACTGAAAGACAGAGTGTGACATCAAATCCTTCGGTTTACTGTTGAAGTGAAGCACAAAAAAGAATCGATGCAATGGATGCCACTGCAGCAGGAGGACCAATTACAAAAAGTCTCTGTGTGTGTGTATGTATGTGTGTGTGTGTGTATACGTGTGTGTGCGTGTGTGTGTGTCTGTGTGTGTGTGTGTGTGTGTGTGTGTGTGGGGCACAAGCATGATTATAGTCAAACATCCCAAAAATATCCACAGACTTATTTTCCCACACAGCAACTTCTCCTATTCACATTAACTTACAACATTTGCTTGTTTGTAACAACTGACACTCAAAGAAAACATCATAAGAACTGTGTTGGCTTGCTTGGTTTGGTCACCAGGTTAATACTTAATCATCTCAACATCAAACAGCAGCTTCCAAAGTACAAAAAAACAACCTAGAAATAAAAAAATAACTACATTCAAGCCACTGATTCCTACACCGACTCAACTAGAAAAAAAAGGCAAGCCATCACATGTTTACATCAGGTGTGAAATCCTGCTGAATATTTTCAGGAAGAAGTGAAGCATCCTGGGAGAAGTTTGCTTCGACGGGAACCTTAGGCTCCGCCTTCATCAGGCCCAGTCTCTTCTTCAGCAGTTTGTCCTCGTTATTTAACTTTGTCCTGATAGCGGTTTTTATTTGGCTCCTGTCAACTCCAAACTTGGTGGACACGTGATCTGAAAAGACACGTAAGAAGTGCGTGAGGTTTGTTTGTATCGCGTTTTTCACAGATTCAAATCACAGTGCTTTACGATGCATAAAAGAATAAAAAGAGAACATTCAATAACATTAAGCGGTAATACAAATTCAAGAGAATGAGACCTGGACAAAAATATAATAAAATAAATTAAAAACTACAAAACAATTGAACAAAGGCAACTTCAAAGAAATGGCTCTTCAACCTCCTTTTCAAGCGTTTTGGCTCAGTCTAATGTCAAAGCGCTCCACACTTTTGGTGCAAGCACAGCAGATGCTCTGTCGCCACACGTCTCTCCGAGGAGCAGCGAACGGGCGCTCCTTTGATCTTAGCGAGCGCCACAGAGGAGGCAGGAGATACGCTGGCGAGCGTCCATGCAGAGCTCTGAATGTGAGGGCGGAGCTTGACGCGGACGCTGCAGCTCGCGGGGAGCCGGTGTGGAGAGGAGGGGAGAGACGTCAGCGTCTGTGATCTGCTCAGTCAGACGGACGCCGCCTTCGGGTGGATCGTAGGCGGGAGAGAAGAGATTTGTGGAGCGAGGAAACAGTGCATTGCAATAGTCCATCCGTGATGAAATGAATGCATGTGTTATCATTTCCACTTCCACCTGAGACACCACAGTCCTGGCTTAACCAACGTTCCTTCGGTGGAGGAAGCAGGATTTAGAGAAAGATGTTGTAAGGGAGTCAGAAGCGTCACAGAAAAAAAGCCTCTTTTATCTGCAAAGCTCACCGATGATGCTGCCCAGGATCTGCGGCGGAAGCTGCGGCTTTGTGCACTCCTCCCCGATCAGAGTGTTCTTCCTGCCCTGGATGGAGTGTGTGGCCAAAGTCTGTCTGTCGAACAGCAGCATCAGCAGCGCTGACGTGTACTTCTTGTAGTCTCCAATTTCTGCGATGCGCTCGTAAAGGTTTTTTGGCACTTGGAGGTTCTCAGTGAGATACAGATAGTCCTGATTGCCCTGAAATCAAATCCAATCAGACAGACACATTTGAATATAATACGTTGCAAACAGCAATGCTACTTTTTGGAACAGATTCAACTGTTTCAACATCGACGGGCAAAGTGTGCCGAATATTGTTGTACCTTTCAAAACACCTGCCTGCACAAAAGTGTTCATTTGCATTCAGTGAAGTTGGACTCGACTGTGACAAACAGCTGGATTTTGTGAGCTGAAAGACTAGATTCTTCTGTCGATGACTGCATTTGTCATCTGTGTGCTTGACAGTGAAAATGAGTGAAGAAATCAAGACGATTCACTGTGGAAACACACTGTGCAGCAGGAAAGGCAGGACTAGAAAGTGGCACTGATATCACTTTGTGACGTGTAATAACTTAATAATGATCACACTTTGACCTGCTCCTTCATGACCTTTGACATTCATCACTGACATGCAACTCTTTAGATGTCAGAATACGTGTGAGCAGCAAAATCTTCTCAAAGGTTGTGCTGAAAGTGTTTGACCTCTGACCTCTGGGATTGTTTGAACCGGCCTCATGACCTTCTCAGCTGATGCCAGGAAGGACGTGGACTCCTCCTGAGGGTTCTGTGGCGCCGCCGCCACCGGCTCGCCTCCTTGGAGGACGTGATCCAGGGTGACACGCAGTTCGTGAGCCGTGTGCCGCATCTGCATCATGAGAGTGTTCATCTCTGCACGCACGCACACGCACACGCGCGCACACACACACACACACACACACACACACAGGGAGAAGCTGCACAAGCGTCCTGAGCTCTTGGTTCTCTTGTGAATGTGTGTGAGCAGGTTTGTTTGTGTTTATGTTGGGACGACACATGGTTTTTGGGCTCACGTCCTCCCGCGCACCTCTCAGCTCCCTCAGCTCTCTCTCCGCCAGGATCCTGCACCTGCGCTCATACTTGAGTTGTGTTTGCAGCTGCTCGATCTTCATCAGCAGGCTGATGGTGTCTGTCCGGATGCCTGGACTCGCGATCAACTCCTCGTCGAAGTCAATAGTTTCATGCTGTCAAAGGCAGAGCAGATCAGCTGAGTGTCGGTGTGTGAGGGAGCTGAGAGGAGCAGAGGGGAGCAGAGAGGAGCAGGGAGGAGCTGAGAGGAGCAGAGAGGAGCAGAGAGGAGCAGAGAGGATCTGACAGGAGCAGAGAGGAGCAGAGAGGATCTGACAGGAGCAGAGAGGAGCAGAGGATCAGAGAGGATTTGAAAGGAGAGCAGAGGGGAGCAGAGAGGAGGTGAGAGGAGCAGAGAGGACCTGAGAGGAGCAGAGAGAATCTGAGAGGAGCAGAGAGAATCTGACAGGAGCAGAGAGAATCTGACAGGAGCAGAGAGGATCTGACAGGAGCAGAGAGGAGCAGAGGATCTGAGAGGAGAGCAGAGGGGAGCAGAGAGGAGGTGAGAGGAGCAGAGAGGATCTGAGAGGAGCAGAGAGAATCTGAGAGGAGCAGAGAGAATCTGAGAGGAGCAGAGAGGAGCAGAGGATCTGAGAGGAGAGCAGAGGGGAGCAGAGAGGAGGTGAGAGGAGCAGAGAGGATCTGAGAGGAGGTGAGGGGAGCAGAGAGGATCTGAAATGGAGCAGAGAGGAGCAGGGAGGAGCAGAGAGGATCTGACAGGAGCAGAGAGGAGCAGAGGATCAGAGAGGATCTGAAAGGAGAGCAGAGGGGAGCAGAGAGGAGGTGAGAGGAGCAGAGAGGATCTGAGAGAAGCAGAGAGGAGGTGAGAGAAGCAGAGAGGAGGTGAGAGGAGCAGAGAGGAGAGCAGAGGGGAGCAGAGAGGAGGTGAGAGGATCTGAGAGGATCTGAGAGGAGAGCAGAGGGGAGCAGAGAGGAGGTGAGAGGAGCAGAGAGGAGCAGAGAGGATCTGAGAGGATCTGAGAGGAGAGCAGAGGGGAGCAGAGAGGATCCGACAGGAGCAGAGAGAAGCAGAGAGGAGCAGAGGATCTGAGAGGAGAGCAGAGGGGAGCAGAGAGGAGGTGAGAGGAGCAGTCGGGGTCCCACCTCGTCGTTGATGAAGTAGCTGGCGTCCTCCGGCAGCCTGAAGCCCCCCTCCTCGGGCTCGCCCTCCATCCCCCGGCTCTCCACGCCGGCCTTCAGCAGCTTGAGCGGCGGCTGGGACGACGCGGCCGCCGCCTCCCTCTTTGGTGGCATCGTCGGGAAGTCGGAAAGCGACCTGGAAACAGCGGAGGGACGACATGAGGACGCGCTGCTGAAGCTCCGCTCTGGAACTTTACGCGCCCGTTCAATGGAAAACTTATCCCCCCCCCCCCACACCCCCCTCATCCCCCACCCCCCCCACGACCCCCGCGGCAACGAGCAAACTGAGAGTGACAGCGACGGCGGGGGGAGGCGGGAGGAGGCGGGGGGAGGCGGCGCGGCTCCTCACCTGCGCGCCCGCGAGGCTCCGACACAAAGGCGGCGCAGTACATGGAGATACTGCGTAGTAGAGGAAGTAGTAGTACTGCAGTACTAGTGGAGTACACCGACCCCGATGCATCCACGGCTCATGTTTATCGGCGGCGCGGACACAAATCACCCGGCAAACACCGCCGCGGTGCTCGGATGGAGACGCGCGCGTCACGCGTGGATCGAAGCCGCCGCGGATCGATCGGAGGATTTACGATCGAGCGCGGAACGAAGCTGCGGAAACTTTCTTTCCCGAGGGAAGTATTTCACCCAAGTACAGTTTCCTGCGAAGCGCAAATCTCGGTGGGAACCAATAAGATTCGAGCATTTGCACGGGAGGCGGGACGTCATCGCTGATTCGTAGGTTGTGGCCAATCAGCGGCCAGGACTGGCGGGCGCTCGTGCGGCTGCGCGGCGGCGCCTCACATGTGGCTCCGCTGCTCCTCAGCTGCTGCTTCTCACCGAGGACCGCGACCTTCTCACAGCAGGACCAGCACCTTCTCACCGAGGACCAGCACCTTCTCACCGGAGGACCAGCACCTCCTCACCGGAGGACCAGCACCTTCTCACCGCAGGACCAGCACCTTCTCACCGGAGGACCACGACGTCTCTGTCCGACATGTCTTCGTCCTTCTTCATCAAGGGGAAACAAAAGCCCTCGTCTGCCAAGAAGGGGAAACACGTGGCGGCGTCCAAACGGAAGGTGTGTGTGTGTGTGTGTGTGTGTGTGTGTGTGTGTGTGTGTGTGTGTGTGTGTGTGTGTGTGTGTGTGTGAGATTGATGAATGTGTGTGATGTGTGTATGTGTGAGAGAGAGATTGATGAGTGTGTGTGTGTGTGTGTGTGTGTGTGTGTGAGATTGGTGAATGAGTGTGTGTGTGTGAGATTGATGGGTGTGTGTGTGTGTGTGTGTGTGTGTGTATTGTGTGTGAGATTGATGAGTGTGTGTGATGAGTGTGTGTGTGTGTGTGTGTGTCGGCTCAGCACACTGCTGCCCGCGGTGCTAAGCCAGCAGAAACACCTTGGACTCACTTCTTCTCACGTCATGTTGTTGAACCCTCGTGTCTCCGAGCAGACCGACGAGGACCCTCATGGAAAAGGAAAAGTACGAGTGAAGAAACTCAACTCAAAGTTCAACGAAGAGATTTCCAGCGACTCAGAAACCGAGAGGTTGGTGCCTCCGGGGGCTCAGCTTTGATGTTTGTGAGAGAGTGTTGACCACTTTGGTTGTAGATTGTGATGTTGTTGGTGTTCAGTCCCATCGTGTCCAGGAAAAGAGCTGCCAAAGAGGAGCCTGAATACGAGGAAACCGCGCAGGAAAAGAAGCTTCGCTTAGCAAAGCTTTACCTGGATCAGCTGAAGGAAGAAGGTGAGACCTGCCGCCACATGTGGGAGGGAAGCAGCTGAGGAGGTCTCGGCCTGCCGGTGTTCACTGTGACATTTGATCCCGACAGAGGAGAAGAAGGCAGAAGATGAAGCTTTCGAGAGCGACTTGATTGCTGGGAGACTCCAAGAAGACGTGGTAAGAAGGGAAGACATGCAGCAGCTTTACAGTCGTCATTGTTCGCCTCAAAGCAGCAGCCTTTTTGCGACCACACGAGCAACAGTGCAGCTCCAGAGAAGAGTTCCAACTCGAAGTCATGGAGAACTGCTGTGTTTTCTACATGATAAGACCATTGCTCCATCAGCGCCTCGGCTTGAAGCTGACGTTCATCAGCACTTCCATGTTGTAACGGCACGGTTGTGTTTCTGAGGTGTGTGTGTGTTTGATTCTCCTTCAGCTTGAACAAAGAGGAAAACTCCAGCGACTCATTGCCAAAGATGTAAGCATGAGAACCCTCTCCTCCTCGTGAAGGATCTTGGGAAGGGAGTGTTGTAGTCTGACGTTGCACCTTCTTTAGCTGCTGCCACCAGATCCTGCAGAAATGAGGCTCCTCAAAGGACACAAGCTGCCAATCACCTGCCTGGTGATCAGTCCTGATGACCAGTGCATCTTCTCCAGTGCTAAGGACTGCTCCATCATTAAATGTCAGTGGACCTTCATCAGAGGTGGGACAAAGTTGTTGGTGAAGATGGAGTTGTCTGAGTTGGGTGTTGGTGTAACTTCAGGGGATGTGGAGAGCGGGAAGAAGCTGCACTGCATCCCCGGAGGGAGGAAGGGCACGGAGGAGCGCCATGTTGGACACACGGCCCACGTGCTCTGCATGGCCATTTCCTCAGACGGGAAGTACCTGGTGAGACTTCCTCCAGACGTCATCATCATCATTCACCATCGTCCTCTGATGGGACGTATGTAAGGGCCGGTGACTGACAGCTCCTTCACATACGTCCTTGCCAGCGGGGAGCTGTGATTGGCGGTTCCTCGGTGTCAAGGACGTATGTGAAGGAGCGGTGACTGACAGCTCCTTCACATACGTCCTTGCCAGCGGGGGTTAGGGTTAGGGTTCCTCGGAGTCCCGCCTCACATGGTGTCAGCTTGAGTTTCCTCTCTTTCAGGCCACAGGAGACATGAACAAACTCATCATGATCTGGGAGGCGGAAACATGTCAACATCTTTACAAGTTCAGCGGACACAAAGGGCCCGTGTCGGTACGCTAAGCTCCTCCCACTCTGCATCTCCCTCCCTCTGTCTGTCTGTCTGTCTGTCTGTCTGTCTGTCTGTCTGTCTGTCTGTCTGTCTGTCTGTCTGTCTGTCTGTCTGTCTGTCTGTCTGTCTGTCTGTCTGTCTGTCTGTCTGTCTGTCTGTCTGTCTGTCCGTCCGTCCGTCCGTAGGTCAGTGACGTCTCTCCCTCTCAGTGTGTGTGTGTGTTAATGTCAGTAGGTCAGTGACTCTCTCTCTCTCTCTCTCTCTCTCTGTCTCTGTGTGTCAGTCAGTGACGTCTCTGTGTGTGTCAGTCAGTCAGTCGGTGACGTCTCTCCCTCTCAGTGTGTGTGTCAGTCAGTCAGTCGGTGACGTCTCTCCCTCTCAGTGTGTGTATCAGTCAGTCTGTCAGTGACGTCTCTCCCTCTCAGTGTGTGTATCAGTCAGTCTGTCAGTGACGTCTCTCCCTCTCAGTGTGTGTATCAGTCAGTCAGTCAGTGACGTCTCTCCCTCTCAGGGTCTCTCCTTCAGGAGGGGCAGCCACGACCTGTACAGCGCTTCTCACGATCGCTGCGTGAAAGTGTGGAACGTGGATGAAAACGCTTACGTGGAGACTCTGTGAGTGATGTCCTCTTTGCTTTGTATCATCACATCTCATCTTCACCGAGACCATGAAGCTCCTCCTCCTCTCAGATTTGGACATCAGGACGCCATCACAGGATTGGACAGTCTGAGCCGCGAGTGCTGCGTCACCGCCGGGGGGCGGGACCACTCGCTCAGGGTCTGGAAGATCGCAGAGGAGTCGCAGCTGGTCTTCCACGGACACCAGTGAGTCTGTGTGTGTGTTTGTGTGTGTGTGTGTGTGTGTTTGGATTTCCAGAATATGTTTCCATCAAGTAACTAATTGACTCCATGAGAGCGTCTCCGCCTCCCCACACTTTATTATTCCTGTAAATAATCCGTCTGCAGGATCAAGATCAAAGATGATGAATTACTGAGATAAATCTTCTAAGAGGAGCAGGTTTATTGATATGAAATAATCAATGATCTCATATTTAATCTTTTTGTACAGCCTTTCTATTATATCGTTGCACAGATATCAAACTATTAGGTTTCTCGTATACAACGTTGTTTTAGTTCTTTTGAACAATGTTTGAAATCAGAATGTAATTGTTTCTATTTTTGACAAAGAGCTAATTTGTTTTTAAAACTCAAGTGAAAATGAAGAATATTTTGTCTTCAGAGGTTCCATTGATTGCATCCAGCTGATCAATGAGGAGCACATGATCACGGGAGCAGATGATGGGTGAGACTTCTGGCACGTTTTGGATCAAGTTATGTTTCCAGCTGCATGGCGTCATGGCACCCTCGCCTTTCCTTCCTCCTCTTCCACTTCCACTCCAGCTCGGTGTCTCTCTGGAGCGTCAACAAGAAGAAACCGCTCAGCACAGTGAAACAGGCCCATGGTTGCCATGGTGATGGAGGGCTGGAACAGCCACACTGGGTGTCCTCTGTGGCGGCGCTGCTGAACTCGGACACTGTAGCTACAGGTGGTGAGAGTCCTCAATGATAAATGAACGTGTGTGTGTGGTGTGTGTAGTGTGTGTGTGTGTGTGAGAGAGAGATGCCCAGCAAGGACGCTCTGATCTGCCCTGCAGGTTCCCACAGCTCTCAGCTGCAGCTCTGGAGGTGTGCAGAGAATTACCGCCGTCTGGAGCCACTTTTCAGCGTGTCACTGGTGAGGACCCCCCCCCACTCCTTTGTTCTCTGGAGTATAAAAACCTTCAGGACTTCATCTTTCCTCTTTCTTTCCTTCCTTTCCTTCTCTCTCTTTCCCTCCTCTCTCAGCCCGGTTTCATCAACAGCCTGAAGTTTTCCAGCTCGGGGCAGTTCCTGGTGGCAGGAGTTGGGCAGGAGCACAGGTAACAGCAGCCTGACAGGCCCTGTTTCCATAGACAGGCTTTTTTTTAGGGGGGGGGTTCAGTTCCCACAGTTCACGTTGCTTGCCAAATGTAAGTGGCAGGTTACCTGTGTGTACACCGATCAGCCACTAGATGGCAGCTGTAGGCTGTATCTGAGCGTATCTGAGCCCTGGGAGCGGATGAATCATCAGCCTCACCTGTTTGGTGAAAAGCGGAAATGTTCAGACTGTTGTATTCTAATTTGTAATCAGAAAATATCCATTTGGATCACAGTGAAAAATACTGACTGCTTTTCACATTACATGTATGATGAGGACACACCATTTACAGGTGTTGGTGTTTATGCTTTGAAATGAGTCCGACAATAAAGAACACAGCGAGGGGAAATTAGAACGTTTTCAGAAACAATCATTCTCGCATCAGATGAGATGGTTGTCATACATTTGCTCACAAGTCCTGTTTGGATTTAAATATAGGTTGATGTGCGTGCGTGTGTGCGTCCATTAACCCTCTGTCTCTCCGTTTGTGCAGGTTGGGCCGTTGGTGGAGATTAAAAGAGGCCAAGAACGGGATCTATATTATTCCTCTGAAGAGGAAACCTTCTCAAGCAGAAGAAGCCGCAGAAGCAGATTAGAGCTGCTGGTTTTTGTTTTGTATATTAAAAGTTGGAAAATGTCCCAGGTTTCTTATTTGAGTAATATTATGTTGATTTCGGAGCATCCTGATGAAGTATTCCACACATATTCTCATTGTTGAACTTTAAACCTGTCTCTGTGAAACCAGTCTCTGTGTGAATCACTCGAGGCTGTTCTTGAAACTTAAATTTCAGTTCGTAACCCCGGCGTACATTGTCATGGCAACTGCCAGAGTAGGTTCTCGTTGAACTCTCCGAGCCAAAATGCAAAACTGCAATGAAACTCCACTGGAATCTCCGTCTCTGACAGAGGAGCATCTGCCTATTCTGTTTCCGAAGAATACCAGCCCTCTCATTTAAAACAGCCTTTGTCTTCACTTGTGCTCCTCTCACAGCTGCATGTAACGCCTCAGTCAGGTGTTGGCAGATGGAATCTTACAGATTTGTGACTCTGTTAGATGCATTTGTCTTAAAAATTACCCAGATGAGTGTATTTTGGAATAGCTAAATTACCAAAATGATCCATTTGAGGAAGCTGATGAATCTCTCTCCATCACTTTCCACCTCTGAGTGCAAAGGTCACCAATCAAAACCAGAAAAGTAGATGATCAATACATTTTAATATCAACAGAAGTATAAAAATGGCACTGTTAGTATGTAACTGCAGTTTGATTAAAAGTGAAAATCAGTACAATGGAAATTGGAATAACTTGTCAAAGGTTACGGCTTGTGGAAGGTTAAGAACCTTCAGAAATGTGTGAACTTGTCTTTGTTCTGCTGAAACTGACAGAAACTGCAAACCACGTGGTGTTTAATTTTTTAATATTACAAAACGTTTTATTTACATAAATTACAGGAAAATACCAGCTACATGAGCACACTATCCTTTGCAGTTTCCTACTTTCATCACGTTCACGATGTTTAGTTGCACTGTATTCAACATGAGTGCTAAATTCATGTCTTCTGTCAATGACTAAAACAATGGAGTATATTCACAGCACTGAAGGACAAGATTAGAACAGCCTTTTTGTTTTAGTATGACACGATTGCTTCACAACCACCCATTGGACAACACGACATGTGTGGACAAGGCACGCTGCATTAATCACATCTAACCCGAGAGCCGCAGGCTCTCAGCATATTCAATCTATACAAACAAAAAAAGAAAAATCCGCCATGGCGTTCCGCCTCACAAAGACGAGGTTGTGGAGTCCACCACCTCGCGGCCGTTACACACCGTTGGCACGTAGTTTGAGGCAGATCCTAAAAAAACAAACAAACAAAAAAAACGGAAATGACACATAGGTACCATCAACTTCATTTTAGACTTTTAAAAGGATCAAGCACCGGGTTAATAAAGTATATCCATTATTTCCACTTGGCTGAAACTTATTTTTTTAATCTCTGAAACTGTCACATGAAAGTATCAACAACCTGATATCACATCAGTGAACAATAAACCCATTGAAGAGGTCAAATGTCGCCTCAAACAGCTGTGCTGTAACAGAGGAAATGATCCAACTGGCCATTCAAATGTAAACATCAAAATGAGAGTAGAAATAGAGGACTAAAAAAAAACAAAAAACGTGAGTCCTTTGCGGTTTGAATGCGGTGCCCCTCAGTCACACGCCGTCTCCCACCATCCGATATGATGTTTCTATTTTAGCCTGCCGGGAAAAGGATGATGAATCTGTCACATTTCTGCATGTTTCTTTCTCTTACATGCAGTCAGGAGGAAAATGTTTTGGTTTATCTTGTCATTTAAAGAAAATAATTGTATTTAACCTGGATTTAACCAGGCTGGTCCCACTGAGATTAATAAACTCGTTCAAAGGAGACAAAGATTTGCTCAACCAAGAAGCAGCAAAAACATGAAGAAGCAGACAGACACAAAATTCACAGACTCATCTTAACATGAGGAGAGCTTGGAATTTCTTTGGGTGTCAAGCTACAAACTTCAACCTTCTATAGAAAATGCTTCCGAGTCACTCTTCCAATAAATATTTGGCAGCAGGATGTTTCATAGCGACTGGAAAAACGGAGCGTTCTGAGCTTCATGTGGAAACGTTGAGGCAGAAGTGTGTGCAGATTGTGACGCATCTAAACCAGCTTGGTCTCATTTTCTCAGCAATACGGAAACTGGCAGGCAGGGAAGTGGGCGGGGCCTCTGCAAGTATGCAAATATATAGAGGGGCGTGGCCAAGAGCTGCTCCGTGTTAAAGTGTCCAGAGATAAGAAGTTTCCATTAATTGTTAAAGAAACTGAAGCAAATCTGTGACTAACTTTCCTTTTACACTTTTTTATTGTCTGGATGAGACTCCCTGAATGAATTTTGTGGAAGGATGTTTCTATCTGTT
>CAESWR010000301.1:539920-552100 GCA_903171835.1 Mullus surmuletus
GTGACTAAAGATCTCTGGTGCGCTTACAGGAAAGTGGCTTTCTGCGACTCGTCAACACTAAATGCTCGGGTCAAAGATTAACTACACAACACTATCGCTTAAACTACACAAAAATACTTCAGCTTGACTTGGATGGATGGCAAAACATTGGGAGACTTTAAATATCGAGTGAATTTGTACTTTTTTTTCGTGTGAATTATCCTTTCCAATGCAGCACAAGGCTCGCATGAGAGTAGAATCTTTATGGATGAATTAAGAAGGACATTTTTTTTCAATAAAAGAAGATAAAAACACAACTTGGAGCCATTACGATGCTTTTAGGCCGACATATCAATAGAACAGAACAGCATCAGGGTATAAAATGATAAAACTTTTTTACCGGTCAAAGGTTTTTACCGACCACTGAACTCTTCACAATAATTTTTTAAAGTAAGGAATGACATAAGTGAAGGTTTCAGATACTGTTAAAAGAATCATAACTTTTATTTCTAATAATATGCACCATTTAAAATTATAACCATGTCATATAAGTTGTTCCTTTGTCTGTCTGATGAGTGTCGAATGACGGTGGACAATGAGGGACAAATTTGCACAGCATTCTGTTGGCATCACGAAGACCCACTTTTTAGGACTCTGTGTTCATACTGGGAAAGTGAAATGCGGAAGAGCCTTCCTTATTTGGCACACGCTGCTATCTTCGGTCCGATCTGAGCGCCTCAGGCCGAACCACTGAGGCCTTTATTAGACCCAGCTTTCCTCAAGCGCATGTGACGTCATGGGGGGGGGGCTGAGCTTGAGGCCACCACAAGAAGTTCACAGCTCATAAAGGTGCAAAAGCAGTGCCGTGCGGTGAGGTTCATGGCTGGTGAGGCACTGACTTCATCACAGTCACATTTACAAACATATCAACCCTAAATCTTATTCACCATTTGATTGGCAGCTCATACCAGCATTGTTTACACATACAAAGTGTAGCACACAAAAAAGCACATTTAATAAAAAAAACAACCTTATTGTGGTCTTACCTTTACTTATAAATGAAGTCCCTCCTTCTGAACAAAAGCATCAATAACTTGTTTATAGAAGTCTTCCTTATCTTTCTTAAGTTTGAAAAGTTGCTGCACCTGACTTCCTACCTGTAGCTTGTTGTCACTTGTTCTGCAGCCGAGGAGTCGCAACAAGGATCCCTGGGCAGGAGAACTGCACGCCTCACCCAGTGCGTCCTCGCAGCCGTTTTATGATTGCTCAGCACAAGAAACACGTGACACGCATACAGTTGTCGACAACATACACTGTACATTATATACCTCAGCTAACTAAACTATGGACATTTATAATATCATTCATATAGCAAATGCGGTCTCACTGCACAGCAGGCCAGCAGTTAGCCGAGTCATTGCGCGAAGCATGGTGAGGCTCAGCTTTGGTGCAAAGCAAAGTTAAGAGCAGAAGAGCTTTTGTATCTGCACAGCTTGCGATTAACTGATTTGATTGCGTCGTGGTTAACACATTTCGTCCAGTGCATCGAAAAAATAAAGGGAACCTGAATATGTGCGTTTTGTTTCCTGTTTGAGCGTTTGCTGCCGCCGCTGTAACTTGTACATTCGCAGAGTTGGCATCGTTGTGGACCGTTCCGTCAAACCTGCCGAGCAGAGAAGCGTTCGACCGTGTCTTTCGGCGAAATGGGCGAAACAGACACGAGAAAACAAAACCACCAGAGAAGACTTTCTCTTTCTGACTCTGTGTGTCAAAGGCCTCGCCTCACACTTTGGTTAGATAACGCGACTTGGCGGGCGGCGCTAGAATTAACTCACGACGACGCGCTGTTTGAAGAAGCTAGAGTTTATTTAAAAGCCAGATCCACGTCCACTTTGAGCTCTTTTGATGCAGAATCAACGCAGCAGTGCATGGAAGGATGATTGAGTGAGGGGAAGTGAGAGCAGAGGGACGGGAGGGGACGCCCCGAACTCCCATGAGTGACAGAAAGCCCCCACGTAAGATTATTTCACTGTATGATTCACGATGGCACGCGAATGTGTGTGTGTGTGTGTGCGTGTGTGTGTGTGCGGGAACCCTGTTGGCCTCCTATTAATAGCCCGGCTGATGAGGCGGTGGACAGCTTCATTAAGGAACATCCCAAGGCGCCATTGACGGCTGACGGTCGTAGCCGTTAGCTCAGCAAATGTCAAGAGAGGCCCTTTAACAAATAGAGCAACACTGATTTAAAGATTTGCGATGCGCCAGACAGTTACACAACTGCAAAAGTCTGCGACTAAATCAAGTTATGTTTCCACTTAAGGAACCTACATTTGTGATCGTGTTTAGTCATTTGTCGTTTCTCTTATTCATTTTTCACAATAACAGACGTCACAATAACAGTGCCAGATGCATTGTTTGGGTGTTTTAGCACATTTTCAACACTTGTCCACAGGAGGCTCTTGATAAAAAGCAGTAATAAGAAAAGAAAAAGAGAAAAGAATGAAAGAAAAAAAAGAAAAATTCTTCGGCCTCTAATTCCTGATTTTAACTGACTTACATGCATAGACACCCAATTGTTATTTATTGTATATATCATCAAGTTGCTCTGTTTTGTATATTTTTTTTTACCATTTTTAACCTCTTGTATCCCTCTTTTGAGTATGTACGCCAGTTTATACTTCCACGTGGTTAATATCTGGCAGTTGCATCGCATTATGATTTGAGATAACCACGATGACAGTGACTTTTTCACCACATCCCACTGCTGTAATCCGTGCAACCAAGCGACAATATTCCTAATACAGCTTGAAAACTGTTAGGATAGCAGCGGTGAAGGCACACATCAAAAATGAACAAATGCCCACTTGTCATTTGATTGCCCGGCCGGGAGAAAAAAGGGACTTTCAGTGTTGAGCCTCCTTGTGAAGGAAGCGGTTTCCCCCTCATCAAATTCAGGCCATGTGATCCGGTACCAGTTGGAGTCAAAGAGCTTTTGGTTGCACTATATCACCAGCCAGGATACAAGGTCCTTTCTTTTCTGCTGGATGGACCGGTACCAGCACACACACACACACACACACACAAAAATCAATCCGTCATTCTTATTCAGTCAAAAGCAGCACTTCAGATGCCTCCTCGGTGACAACAGGCCTCAAGGACCGAGCGCCGGCGGTGTTTGTCACATCACCGATGGCGGCCAAGGCCTCGCATTATCAACTTTTGACTGATTCATCACTGAAGAGCCGCGTAAGCACAGCGGTGACAAACAAGTGCAGCGGCGGCTCATATTGCCGCCGTGACGGATTGAACCGCAGAGGGGATGGATTGATGGGCGATGTTTGCTCGATGCAGATGCAAGAACTTCACTGTGGAGTTTGGCGGGTGCACAGAATGCAGAGGGAGGAGAGGAGGGGCCGAGCGCTGGGGGCTTTATGCCATCTAGAGGCAAACCACAGACACTCTGGGTAGAAACACGCTCATGACCTCGTATATTTAAGTAATGAAAATCTAAATAGATGGCTGGTGTTGTTTTTGATCCATTAAGAGGCAGATTCAGGATTCTTCTTCCTCTTGGTTGAAATGTAACTCAAAGCTCCAGTAATTATATGTTATTCTATATGTGGGCTGGCACTGATTTTATATAATTGATACCTTTATTACAAACTCGAAGTAAAAGAAAACAATATCAAAGACACAAAAGATACCATAAAACGCACACACACACACACACACACACACACACACACACACTACAGTGACTCGGGCAAAAAGAGACATTTCCAAAACTGAGAGGTATCTTATGTCACTTAATGATTGCGTTTGAGGCAAATAATCAACAACATGAATTCATGCATTGCATACAGCATGGAATATAGGGTTAGAAACTTGGTAATTTGAGAAAGAATCTGTACGTCAATGTTCTCATTTTACCGTTACTACACCTGCACCACAAATAATCAGTATAAATTGCCGTACAATAGGTTCCAGAAAGTTGTGTTTTAAGTGTACACACTGGGATTTAATGTGCCAGCATGATGGCATACTTTACAGCCTGACTTGACCACAGGAAGTTTACTATTATTATTTTTAAGTTTATTATCTATTCTTTAGGGCATCGACGACACTTGCAGCAGCACGCTTACATGACAAGCCTCATTTTATTGTCTTCCATGGATGAAAACAGAAACTGCGTGTACAGAATGGTAGTCACATGCAATACAAAAATATGAATATTTACAACATAAAAAAACATGTATTGGCCCATTCTAAAAAATTGTACAGCTTTTACACAGTTTTTTTTTTTTATACATGAAAAAAATATAAATATATATACATCTGTAATTGCCATAGCAGTACCTATTCAAAAATGTCGTGATGTATTTGTACATATAAAATGTTTATACAAATATTAGAAGAATCATGTTAATCCGCTATACATTAAATAATGTATGTACATTATATACCAGTGGATTTGCAACACAACATTTACTGCAGTCTGTCACGAAAAAACCGACCCTATTCCGACACGATACGCTCACTCAGTCACACATGCACCCACACCCACGACACGGAGATACAAGCACGCCAATTGAAGCCAACAATCACAGACAGTATACACGAGTGCGCACAAGAGGTAATGTTTTAGGAAGATATAGGACACTTTTGCGCCAGGTTCCTGATTTATCTTTTTTGTTTTTTGTTTTTTTTCTGTTTTGCGCAGAGCATGAAGTCGCTCGGCTTCTTTCGTAATAACTCTCATAAGGTGCACTTTACAGTTCGATGCATGGATATTATTTTTTTTTTTTTAAAAAGAGAGAGAGAGAAAAAAAAAGAGACTTTAAATAGCCAGCATTATTCTATTCCCGAGTGGTTCGTGAGTGATGAAGGGAATAATTCATCAGGTTTTTCGCGACTTTTTCCAAATGCATCCAAATCAACGGTGAGTTTATCGGATGACGCGTCAGAAAAGACAAAAACACGAGTGAGCATATCAAACTGGCCCGAGCGGCTGAGACCCTCCTGAGGGAAAGAAAACAACAGAAAAACACTGCAAATATGACGATTCAAAACCAAACAAGTGCAAACAACAGCAACAAGTGTTGATTTTTTTTTTTTTTTTTTCGTTTTTCCTTTTCCTGTTGACAAAGTGCATATTGTGTCTAGACATGGGCCGGTGAGTGTCCCAGCACACGCCTCCCACCACACACACACACTCTCACACGCACACCCATACACACACAACCATTACAAACCGAGGGAAAAGGGAACTGAGAGGCAGTTGGTCTGTGACCATCACTCAAGCAGCCTGTCAAATGTGTGTCAACCCCTCGGGGGGGGAAAACACAGACAAATGAAGTGGTCCATTTGGTAGTACAGTCCATTGTATGTCCAGCAGCCGTGCGTGTGTGTGTGTGTGTGTGTGTGTGTGTGTGTGTGTGTGTGAGAGAGAGGGGGGGGGGGGGGGGGCATGTGGTCAGGGCCCCAGCAGGAATAACCACGCCACAGCAGCACAGAGAAGGTGAGCAGGCCTCAGCACAGACGCAAGCCGATTAATTCACAAGCCTCAGAGTCCCGGACTTTAACGAACAAGAAAAATAGTAATAAAAAAAAATGATAAAAAATAGGGAGGCGAGGAGATATCAGACAAAACGAGGAGGCGAAGGTGGAGGACTATCAGCCCCCTCCGCCGCCCCCCGGTCCGGCGGTCCTCTCCTCCCCCCAGCAACAAATAATGAAAAAAACCAAAACAGAAATAAACCCAAAAACTGTTAGACATGGAAGATCAGACTGTGGATTAGTGGAAGAAAAATGTCTGTTTCAGGCAGAGGCAATGCTTTGATCAATCCCGTAAGAGTTAAGGATTCAGGAGCATGCAAGGCAGACCCAGGCGTTTGTGTTGCATTGCTTATGCTGCAGAGCGACGGCTACAACCTGGATTAGACAGAGAGAAACAGAAACAGGAGAGAAGGGCAAAGGAGAACACAAAAAAAGGTTAGACGGTTAGTGAAACTGCATGAGGCCGACACCGAAGAAGGCCTCTTTCGCAAAAGCTTTTTGAAACACGCTGATCTGTTAATAAGGACGTTTGTGACCGGTCAGGCTGCGTGGGACTGACTTGTAAGATTAGCAATATCCTCCAAAAAAACGAACAATTTGCATATCATTCAGGTAAAAAAAACAAAAAAAAGCAGTTTTTTATCGTGATGTCCTGGAAATGAAATATGACAGCATTGCAGAAAGAAAAGTGCAGATGGAAAGTGGAAAAAGTGAGGCGGTAATGAAGGCAGGAAATGTGCTGCTGCTGCTGCTGGAGCTGGTAACAAGCAAATATGGGCTGGCTAAAAAACTAAATCCTCCAAAAAATATCTTTTTTAAAATAGCTGCAAATATACTCTAAAAACTGTGATTTCTGATTAATTTGACATCACAATTCCCTTTATTCATAACCAGGTGACATCTTAAATCGTTTGTGTCCCTTCTTGATTTGTCACTAGATCAAGGATGCTTCTACATGGATAGAAATGAAAACCCAATATTTGGAGCACTTTTTGGTAAAGTTTTTTGTTTTTTTTGCTTTGATGTCAGCCTAATGCCTACATAAAGGTAGAAAAGTTCTCTCCCCGATGTGTTTTGGTCCTAAAAAGCGTCATTTTGTTTGGGAATTGACTGATCAGACACCTGATGAGGAGAAAACTGAACTTTGGAATAAGTAGGTGAATGTCTGAGCATCCTTTTTTAAAATCAGATTTTATCGGGATGATATGGAATATAAATCCACATATAGAGTGACTGTCACAAATGCAAAAAATATAGTCCATTCATGTTGCATTTTACATCCCATTAGTGACAGTAGATGGTTACTTTTAGCCGAACTGGGATTATTTGTCAAAGTACAAACCATCTCACTTTGCGTGCTCTTTTTAAGGAAACTGAAACATTTCACACGTCATTTCATTGGAGAAGCGATTGCTGCGATGCTGTGGAAAGAGTGCGTGAGGATGATGAGTAATGCCGAACAGAAATACTTCAAACCAAATCAAAAATAGATTGCGTGT
This sequence comes from Mullus surmuletus, assembly GCA_903171835.1. Taxonomy (NCBI): domain Eukaryota; kingdom Metazoa; phylum Chordata; class Actinopteri; order Syngnathiformes; family Mullidae; genus Mullus; species Mullus surmuletus. Next base: position 546,955 of record CAESWR010000301.1, read on the forward strand.
AAAAGGGGAAGACTATGCAACCACAAAACCTAAAAAAAAAAACCCCAAACAAAAAACAAAAGGCTTGCACATCCTATCATTAATGAGTGTTGACATCGTCGCTGATGAACCGCTGCACCGGGTTGAAACAGCAGATTGATAAAAACTAAGAGATCCTCTTTTCTCCCGTCCAGTGTCTTGGCGTGGCCCCGCCCCCTTCCTTCCTGGGATACCTACTCTGCAGACTTCCAGAAGTGTCCCGGGTGCGACAGCCTGCGGTTGAGTTTGGGCAGCTTCTCCAGCATGTCGGCCAGCTGGGTGAAGGTGGGCCGCTCTCTGAGGTCGTACGCCCAGCAGGCCGAGAGGATCTCCTAACACACACACACACACACACAGGCCACTTTGTGTCAATACGGCCACCGATCGGACATCTGTACACGTGCAGGATTGCCGCTGTTTCAACTCACGGTGACCTCCTTGCCCAGGCTGATCTCCGCCAAGACCTTTTTGATGCCCTCTCCGCTCCCCACCTGCCAGATGGTAGCTTCCACAGGCTGGTTGGTGATTGGCCAGTCCCGGGCTTGGAGCTCATACCAAATTGTGCTTCAAAACACGCACCCAATAAAATTAGTTACAAATCATGTCTGTTTTTAACACTTGAGAGTTCCTGGGGACGTTTTTGTCCCCAGGAATTAATAATAGAGTTTGCTATAAAAATGTCACTGTAGAAAAGTTCAAACTGAATGTTGCTGCTAATCATTGACCCATCAGAGGCCCTAATAATAATAATAATATGCAAATGCATTTTACGGAACTTAATTTTTGGAACACATTTTTTGTGTTTTTTTCAATTAAAATACTGTGGACTTATGAAAACAAAGTGGCATTTAGAGGGGTAACCTGCCCAAATAATTAACATTTGCTATATTTACTTCAGGCTAAAGTTGATTAAAAAGACTGATCCATTCAAAGTGGAAAAAATACTAATATTATATATGTTATTTTTACAGCAGTTTTTAAAGAGGGGACGTTTAAAGTCCTGAGGGACAATTGAGAATGTTTTTTTTAAGGGACTCTTGAGGGTGAAGTCAAAGCGGCAGTGGGCGGAGCTTACCCAAAGGCGTATACATCTGCCGCGGTGGAGAAAGGAAGGCGGTCCTCGTTGTTGCCGGGGCTCATCCTGCGCACGATCTCCGGCGCCAGGTAACAAATCCAACCGTGTGGGAGTTTGAGTTTATTTTCACGCCTGGAAAAGAAACAAACACACACATTTTGTCTCACACACACACACACAGAGTTGAAGTTGCAGGAGTTATTAAGGTTTTAGACTCAGGAGGCGGATGTCTGCAGGACCGGCAGCCGCTGTGGACCTCAGCAATTATTAGAAATCACCGCGGCAGCATTGTAGCACTTCAGCTGAGGTGGTGTTTTTTTAACATCCCTCACCTCCCTTCCTGCACGACGCCGGAGATCCCGAACAGCCCGAAGTCCGTGATCACGACCTTATTGGTGTCGTGGAAAACGTTCTTGGACTTCAGGTCTTTGTGAACAATGCCCTTGGCGTGCAGGTAGCCCATGCCCTGATTTGGGGGACAAACAGTGCGACTGCATCAAATCACATACAAACTGATGCTCATACTTTCCGTTTACGGCATTACAGATTACATTATTGTTATTTTGCATGCTAACAAATGAAAAAGAAATTTGAACTCGGGACCAGCAGCGTACAAACAATTCCTATATAAAAGCAGCCCTAAGAATAAATAAAATAAAATGAAATAGCAGCCCTAAGCATAAAATATTCAATTAATAACAGATAAAAGACATAAAACCATATAAACAATACCTTCAATAAATACACGGTATTTACAAACAAGTCCTATATAAAAGCAGCCCTAAGAATAGATAAAATAGCAGCCCTAAGAATATACATAGCAAGTCTAAAGTTAAAATATGCAATAAATAACAGAGATAAAAGACCTAAAACAATACCTTAAATAAATACCATATACTCATTGAAGGTATTGTTTATATTGTTTTAACTTTCAGTGTTCAGTGACATTTTCAAAATAAAAGTCAAGCTCAAATGTACCAACAACACAAGCTTTGACGAAGAAACTTACCTTTACAATCTCCTGGGCGATTTGTCTCGTCTTATTGATATCCAAGGTGTGTTTAGTGTCTCTGACCACCGAATACAGAGTCCTTCCCTTGCAGAAGCTGTTGGGATGAAGAAGAGGATGAGAATAGAATATTATGTTTTGTCACAGGTGTTATACATATATTTACAAAAACCCCACATATCTTGAATAACCCTAGTGTATACTGATAATAATAGTAATAATTTAGAGACAGAAAATAAAAAACAGTGACAAGAACGGAATTAAAACAGGGTTGAAGTCTGTTTGATGAGCGGCGGCGCGGTGCGGTTTTGTTCTGACCTGGTGATGATGGCGAGGTGGGGAGGGGCCATGCAGGCTCCCATGAAGAGGACCACGTTCTCATGCCGGGTCTGCCTGTAGTTCATCACCTCCTTCTTGAAGAGCTTCAGATGGTCCTGATTGTTGCCGTCGATCTCCAGAAGTCGGATGGCCACCTCTCCGTGCCACCGGCCCTTGTGCACCTTCCCCCAGCGGCCCTGCGCGCAATCACAGCTTCGGTCAAAAGTACTTTTTGCAGAAAAAAAAATAGTCTACAACCCGAGGACGAAGCGACGCTCCTCACCTTTCCGATGAGCTCTCCGAGGTCCAGCTGCTCGAAGGGGATGTCCCACTCCTGCAGGTAGACGCTGGTCTGGCTGGCTTTGCGGGAGATGGGGCCCTTCCACTGGTTCCCCCTCGAGCTGGGCAGGTCGTCCAGCTCGTCGCCCTCACACTCGCCGTCCGAGCCCATGTGCATGCGCATGTCCTCGCCATCCTCGTCCTCGTCCGAGCCTTCGTCGTCATCTTCATTCTCCTCCTCGTCGTCCTCATTCTCCTCCTCAGCGTCGGGGTCGTCGTCTTCCACCTCTATTTCCTCCTCTCCTTCCTGCGCGATGATTTTGAGCAAATGCTTAAGATGCAGCATGTGGAAATAGTTCGAATTCTGACACGTGTTGTCCGGTGTCTTGGTGCCACAACAATCAAGAGCTGGATCTACGTCACCATGCTCTGATGTGAGGCTGACAGATGACCAGTCCAGCACTTTGATTCAAGTGTGCTATAAACTAGTTAACTAGTTATAAAATGTGTTATATCAGTTGGATAATGTAATAAACTAGATATAACAGTGTCTTCTAAAACTTTTTATGCTGTGGCCCACTAATATTTGGCATTGGCCTCCCAGGGTCCAAATAGAACCCCCCCCCCCCTTCAAAATAAACAAAAAAACTTTGTGTTTTGGAGTTGTGTGTTCGTGGCTGTAGAAAATCAGCACCAGGACTACAACAAAAAAACAAAAAACTTGTTTCCAGGGCGACTGCTTGCAAAAAACTACAATAATGCATCATGTCATTTGGAATCACTAGAATTATCAGACACACACATGGACACACATACACAGACAGCGTTTTAGCATGACAGAGGCACAAAACTCTCCAATAAACACACAGACCACTTCCTCTGATACTAGTCTTGATGGGAATCATCAACTCTTTCTGAGTTTGCGGTTCTGTTTATACAAACCACACCGTATTTTGGTGCGCCAAACAACGTTAACTATTTAATTACTGTGAGATGTTGCAAGTATCATTCACTCCGGCTGTCCGGCTGCTGCTGGAGTACTGACGGAGGTGGTGGGTGATGACCGTGACGGACCGGTGCTGGTCCGCGGCCCATAGTTTGAGAAACGCTGAGTTATAACACACACACTATATGTGCAAAAACATGTTCACTTCTCTACTGATGTTTTTTTAATACTGCATTAATCATAATAGTTTGTTAAATGACACCAATATCCCACCATGCAGATAATAATTAAGGTAGCGTGGTGTTTTTGGTCCTATTCTATTACATTTTAGGCTACTGCAGAAGTCGGCTATTTTGACAGATATCCCCCCTCTCCCAATCCCCCCGTCGCCTACCTCCCACCACGTCTGCGAGATATTCCCAGCGAGCAGAAGCCTGCTGCTCACAAGCCAGCGAGGCGCCCACTCCAACCCACGCGGTGAAATGAAGCGGGCGATAGCAAAGCGATCCCAAAGCAGCAAATGTGCAGCGATCATTGTGCTGAATGCGTTCACTTTGTATTTCTTAATGTGTGGGTTTCCCTTTGGAGGAATGTGGATAAAAATACCTGGACTGGTAAAGAATGAAGTGCAGGTACCTTTTATATATGTAGCCTGTATATGGTCAGCTTTGATTTGCTATTAGGTTCATTGTTTGGTATGAGATGTATTTACTGCAGCTATTTAAAATGAGGAATCTCTCTTCTCACTAGTCGCAGCCGTGTGCTCCAAACGTCAAACACCGAATGAAAATCCCCTCCTAACGCGGGCTCCATTTGTCTCGACTCTGCGAGAAATCCTCCGCCGACCTCATTATCCTGACAGGAAAAGCCCGATTGGTTTTCCGGGTGGCGTGCTCCATGTGTTGCAAAATTACCTCCTCATCCTCGTCTTCCACCAGCTCGCCATGGATGTCGTCCGCCGATTGCTCGATTTCACTGCTGTGATGCAGAGAATAATATCAGCTCAAAGCAAAAAGGAGTGTTTGAACTATTGTGCTGTTCTTTTTTTACTTACACAGTGTCTTGGAGGACGTCAGAGTGCATTGCGACGGGGCTGGAGACGTCTGAGAAGGAAAATAACAGGGAATTTTAGAAAGAAAGACAGGAAGGAACGTCCTATCCCTCAAGTGAATGTATGGTTTAAGCCAGTAGCCACTACTTATTCCACAGACTGAGCATGCACTCTCCCACTACCGCCAGTAGATGGTGACAAAACAGCACTGAGTGTCAACGTGCAACCCCCACGCTGGCACACACCAACAGACAGACAACCGCTAAAACCCTGGGAGCAAACATGCAGAGGACAGCGAGATCTGCAGGGCAACGAGGGATTTTGGAGAGTGGGATGATGAGATCGCAACAACGCAGCGCGGCATTCTGGGACCGTTAACTCACCGGGGAAGATAAACTGCTGTCTATGCTGAAAGTAACAGGCAGCTTTTGTAAAAAAAATAAAAATAAA
>CAESWR010000301.1:575000-587566 GCA_903171835.1 Mullus surmuletus
GACACAACAGGATACACGGCAAGAACATCGACCAGCGCGTTTAATTTAGCCGCTGTTCTCCGCCAAAGACACAACAAGGAAAGCGCAGGTGTAAATTTAGAAGAAGAAGAAGAAAAAAAGCCCGGCTATTGTTAGCTCAACCAGCCATTTGCTAATATTACTGCTTAATTTGGACAAGATGTCGAAATGCCTGCTGTGAAAAGGGGGGTCTTTGGCGCACACTGCTGCCAGTCATGTCAGAAACGATGGGCAAATGATACACAGCCTTGGCAAATTTATCACTATTATGTCATTTTGTCACCATTAATGATAAGCTTAGTGGGATCTACTAAAACAGATGTAGCTTTTTTTTCCTTTCAGGCATTAAGTGACAAAAACGTGTACTACTTTTGCTAATGCAGCAAACCGTGAAGTAGATTTAGGCCGTAAATATCAATTTAGCTTTCACTTGACTAAAAAAAAAACCTCTGATATACTCTTGATTTATCCAAAACTATGTCTAGAGATCTAAATAACAACATTTGCAGCAATATCTAATAATCATTCAGTAAATTTGCACAAGGAGATGAGAAGCTGAAATAATTTGGAAAATACCTGAATCTGGACTCTGTAGCTTATGTGTGTGTGTGTGCGTGCAGGTTTCCATAAACATTAAGCAACAGCACACACGGTTCAAAACTTGCACCACTTTTACACCCAACGCAGCACACAGTGAAGTAGATTTGGGCCCTTAACATCCATTTAGTTTTTGCTTCACTTAAATATACTCTTGATTTATCCAAAAGTATGTCGTGCGATCAGAGTTACACAAATCTAGATAACAATTTGCGCTGTAATATCATCAGATAATCATCCAATAAATAGTCCTAGTGTAGCCTCCTTTCCATGCCGCCGATCCAAGTCCACATAGTTGGCATTCCACTTGCAGCAAGTTGAGTATTCACGGTCTGCAAACGCAGACTGTGCACTTTCCACTGTGATGTGATGTCTGGGAAAAGGTGCCGAGCAGCGCCTAAGATTGTTGAGCCACAGCACAGGTTTTACTTTGTTCTCTAGAAACCTCTCGGAGTTTCAACAAATGGTCAGACCGAAAATGATCGTTTGATCCTCCCACTCACAGACTTTTTTCTCTCTCTCTCTTCTTTTTTTATTTTTTTTGCACAGGGAGACTAGAAGCCGAAATCATTTAGAAAATACCTGAATCTGGACTCTGTGTAGCTTGGAGGCAAAGACGGATTGCTTGTCCTCATATCAGGACGGTGCATATCTTAAGTGTAAGGGTGAGGAGACGTGTGTGTGCGAGCTTGCAGGTTTCCATAAACATTAAGCGACAGTACACATGGCTCATTGCTGCAATGAGGGTGTGATGTTCCTTCCTTTAATATACTCTGATTATACAATGGAATGTGAGTCACTTGTCGTGGAGCCTTGTGTTCCTCCTCTCCATCTGCCTGTCTCCTCTTCTGATCGCACCGAGGACCGTTCTGCATCTTGCTCCCAAGTTGCACATGTCCAAATAGCAGCCTACAAAGCTTGGAATCATTTAGGGCTGCACAGAAACAAAATGACAACCAATGGAACTGGAATTTGTTTTTTTGGTAAACCACCGGGTCGACCGCAGCCCAGACGAAACAAGCAATGTACTCTAGTTCCTCTGAGTGAACAGTGAAATATGGCATGATTTAACTGTAAACTGTAAATTCACCTCGCACTCTTCCCAGCAACAGACAACAGCTCCGACTCCATCTTAAAGTATTTGTTATTGCTGGTGCGGTTTCTCGTGTAAATTCAGTCCCGGCGTATTAACAGCACAGATTTGATGGTGACATGCCAGCCAGCACGCCATGCCAATTTCAGCTCCTCTTTGCCTTCGAAATCAAGTCGGTAGCAGAGTCTATAGCAATGGTGGGATCAGAGGGAGAATAGCACAGTTATTGCACCAGTAATATTGCTCATACTGCTGCGTGCAAAAGCTTGCACCACTATTTTGGTGTAAACTATGTGGCCAACAGCGCATCAAACACAATGGTCTTTGCAAAAGCAAATGGACATGATATTTTGGCAAATGCAAAGGTTTAAGGCACCGTTACGGTCAACTATTCTTGCAAAATAAGGGCTTCCCGTTCCGCAATATTCTTCTGATTCTCTTGCATGCACATCTCCTTTAAGATCCACCTACATGTTTTTGGTTTCATGTAAGAAGCATCACTGAACACACTTTGATATATATTGCATGTGTTCAAGATAAAGGCCTTCTTTGTCGAATTGTCCCATCTTTCTCACTACATATCTGTGTTTCTGTCTCCAGCATTGCAGCAATGCATGACTTTTTCAGCGAGCAAACATATTTCTTTGTGACTTCTTCACCTCGCACTTGGCTGACCACAGAAAAAATAGGCCGAACATGCTGAAATCACTGTATATCCTTCTCGACAGTCAAAACAAATGACCTCATGCGCAATCCGGCTTCCCATGTTTCTGACGCAAAACATTTTTGTCGCTCACCTTTTTTCTTTGTCCTCTTTGCCTTGCTTCTTTTTTTTTTTTGCTGCAGCTCTCTCCCACGGTTCTTTTTAATTTAATGACATTTAGGCATTACTACTTCTGTGTCATTCAACATAGCGTAGGAATACAGCAGAAAAGTGAAGACAAGCAGGGTTTCTGATCGGCACGTTACAGCTTGTAACACTACTCGCTGAGCTGAGGATAACATGATCCATTCCCAGCCCAACGCTCTCTTAAGCCGTTTAAACTGTTGTACTATTGGACGGCCAAGACAGTGCACATAGCATGAGGCCTCAGATTAAATTAGACTGCAGGCAATCTGGTTCCACCTTCGCTGGTGACGAGGATTTCAACTAGGAGTGAGCCTATAGGTCGGCGGAGGTCGATCCCCATCAGTCGAAAACACTCAATGTGTAAAAAAGAAGGAACCTCATCATTACAGTGTTATGCTTCACAATAAAACTTAGATCCATCAATAAAATATTTGGATATATAAACTTTTTTTTTTTTCTAAACGCAACAAAGAGACAAAGCAAAAACTGGCACTGACATGATTATATACCTCACATTTTTTTGAAGTCGTAATTGAATTTTTATGCCTTTTTGAAATATGTAAGTAGCACTGTATTGTCTGTTGTCTATTTGATATAATCACATTAATATGAAAACAGGAAGTAAGACGGAACAGGCCTCGAGTGAACTCCAGCTGAACTCTCCACCCCAGTGATGTTTTTCCCTCCTTTTTTTTCTTTTTTAGAGAAGTGCAGTCTTATAAACTTGTACGCCATGCATGGCTGGAAGACGGACAAAGACGCAACACGTGGTAAAACTAAACAGAAATGATGCCACATTTTTATTCATTACCATCGTTAGATCAATGACTTTCCTCCTCGCCCCCATGTTCTGCAGCCTCTCATCTATCTGACCATATGAGATCACATTTGTCTGGAAAAAAAAGAAAAGAAAGAGATTGTCAGTACCACCCAGAACTTTCCAGAGGTAAATCAGAACATTGACCGCACCTGGCCCTTGACACTCCAGAGATTATGTTGGTTATTTGGAGCCAAAGAGTGGATAAAACCTGGTAGACGCCATATGGTGTGAACATGTATAGACACTACCATCTGCTGGACAATTTTGTACTACAAGAAAAAACACCCTGTGTTTTGAAAGGTACGCTGCTCTCAAAAATACAAATTCACCCATTTTCCACATCGACATAAGTGAGTGCCATTAGATAGACCTGGGCAGAAGATATGGCAGCCAAACCCAATATAATGAACCCAATTGATGACATCTTTAAAATGCAGCAGACATAAAATTAGAATGCCCTAATAGTGGTACTGTGGTTTTGTCCAACCAATCTTCGGTACTACATGTATGAACACCCTCTGGTGGACCCTGAAAGGTTCCACCCATAGGCTTTCATCCATAGCGCCTAAAAAAAGCAGGGAGAAAGCCAGCACCAGCCCAGCACACCAGCTTGGTGAGGTGTCGCACACTTGTAGCTCCGATGTGTTTTAATAGTAATGAATAGGCATGACAGACGTTTCGACTTGGAGGTTTTCTTCAGGGTGCAAGAAAACCACTCTCCCCTTCATCTGAAGTGTATATGTTCCTTTAAAGGGAACGTGAAGTTAACAGGTTCAGGAGATGACGGTGACATCTTGCTATCAGCTACCTCAGTTCCAAGAAGGCGCCTCAAAGAAGGTAGTTAGAGGCTAAGCCAGTTACCTTGCCACCAGTTTAGTCCTTAGAGTTTCTTCGGGGTCATACCCTCTGGCATTGGACCTGTGATTGGCACAGAGTCATGTGTAAAGGCTCTTTGGAGATCTAACAATCAGCAAGTAGAAAACGAATGCGTCTGCATGTTTGGGTGCTTTCAAAGCTATATTTTACGTCTTTTCCATTTTCCCCAAAGCATGTCTTCTTGATACTGCAAGATCAGTTATAGAATCGATTGGAAACGTCTGGCAACATTGGTAGTTTAAAGGAACCAATCATGAGGCCAAATAAGGAACCGCCATTTCCGCCAGCTTCTATGTTCTCTTCAGCTTGTCGGAAACAGTGGAAGAGGTGAACCCTGTAAACGCTGATGGGGAATGATGGTGAACGGTTCGTGCCAGATATGTTTGCCACACCATTTCAGAGAGAAGGGCTCTTGGCACCAATGTTGTGTGATGGTGCTTCTTGAACAACAAAGTCAGAAGAGGTTCAACGAGTGAGTTAAGCGGAAAATGTGAGAATGACCCAGCGTGGCTTGGGTAGGAGTTGACTTCATTGAATTATTCTCCCAGTCTGGCGCAGTCTGGGAGCCAACAGTGGGCGTTCAATGAGATTTGTTTTTTATTTTGTTGCTCCACTCGTGGAAATGAGTGCCGATGAGAGTGGTGTGGCGCAAACACAAACATCGGCTAAAGAGGGCAAAAAGTCACAGTGGCTGAGTGAGTTCCCGCGACAAGCTGCTTATTTCACATATTGGAGGAAAAAAAAAAAATTATTGAGGCCAACTTTTTCAGAAAATGTGAAGTCATTATAAAGCTTCTGTGATTTTGCCCGCTTAAAACTCAACAGTACTTCATCCGTAAACACATTTGATAGTTTTCTTTTATTTAGAGAACCCAAATAAAAGGCACATAACATTGCGCATGTTTATGTAATAATTTGACAAACATACATTTAAAAAAAATGTAGGAATGTTTGATCTTTCTGCTAATCAGAAAGCCTAGCTTCTCATATATACAAAATTACCATTGTTAATGTTCTAATACAAAAGATTTATAAAAAAGGTTATCTTATCTTTCACATCTATTGTAACTACCATATTCTTGGAACTAAAATAGTTTTATACAAAGATATACATTCAACTGCTTTCACAAGGGTCCTGGAATTTCCAATTCATATTTTTTTCCTTAAAAATAAAGAGATGTTCAATTCCACAAGAAATGTTCAGGTTGTCACATTGTTATCGTATCAAATTTGGCAAAACAGGCTATAATAGTGTATTTGCGTAAATGCGTAAGAACAAAAAAAAAAAAAAACTACACTAACATTTTGTTTAAAACAAAAACTAACTGGGGCAACAATGATAAACATGCATATTGCATTTTTTTTCAGTACACTGAGACAACTCGAAGAGCTGCAACACTGTTGAGATAACATGGCATTCATTCAAAAATAGTTCTGTTCAACAGCTACAGTGTTTGGGGGTCATGCAATGTCGATCCTGTCCCATTACTTTAATGGTCACAAACTTGCATTTTCACCACACATGGCCTGTTCTCAGCCACAAAGACATGCAGCTCGAAAATGAACTGGAATTTTATAAAGCAAATAGTAAAAAGATACAGTATGTATGCCATTGTACAGTAAACGATCATTTCGATGGACGGCTATGTTTGATAAAATTTATTCTTCTCAGACTTCACGTCCCCTGATAGAAGTCCAGTTGACTCTTAACACCACAATCCCATAAAAAAAGGATGCATGTTACAGATACTCAATTAAAAAAATGGAGTTCATGAGTGTGATGGGCTTTTGTGTGCGTTTCCTGAGTGAAGGTTCCATAGTATCGTCTTGGGGTAACAGAGAAAAAGATTTAAAAAAAATAAAATAAAAAAAAAGTCAGACAAAACAAATCCGTCATCATTATTTATGAAGTTATCTGGCTGAAAAGCTTCACTACAAGACCTGCGCCTCCTCTGTTCAGCCACTAGATGGCCCAAAGTGTCACCTAGCTTTCCAAGAACATTCGGAGGCTCTTGTTTGATCTTTGATAATACTGCTGCTGTGTAGGACATGCTTTCAGTGCAAGACTCATTCCACTCTGACTTCATGGAGGAAAAAAAAAACCCAACAACAACAAACACTACCAAGAGGCAAATAAAAAAACAAGCCTTTTTGTGTTTCCATACGAATAGAAAGTACAAATATTTCATGGTCAAGAGGACACTTTGCGAGATACCCACTTGAATGACAAAAGAAAAAGAAAATGTATATAAAAAAAATAAAACGCTGACATTAAAATACATTACTATGTCAACTGTACAAGTTAGTCACTGTACCTCAAGAGCATACCTACTATCTGAGAAGAAAAAGAATAGCTATAGAACTGTGAAAAAATATTCTTCCATGCAAATGGAAGCTGCTGTCCCTTTTACTATACTCATTTCCTATAACATTAAATAGTGATTAGCAGGCTATAGTTAAAAAAACATAAAACAAAAAACAACAACATACACAGCGACACCTAGAGGCTTTGGGAGAGAACCTGTAAAACATCGAAAAAGAGCAATTTAGCGTTATTGCTTCAGTCCGTTTCTTGTCTCCCGTTTTACAAAGCACAAGTGTGTGTTCTTTCGGGACCCTCAACACTGCTCGAGGTGTCCCGTCTTCCTCCCTCTCACCCTCTTTCTCTCACTCCCTCCTTCGTCATGATACAAATCACAGTTTCGTCACTCTAACCGACTACGCTAAAGTCTGTCCTGATTCTCACGGTAAGTCCTACGCAATTACTACTCAAGTGGTCTGCATCACCACATCACGTCGGGGCGCAGCCGGGACTCGGGGGGGTGGGGGGTGGTGGTGGTGGGGGTGGGGGGGGGGGACTCCTTCCGGCTGCGGCTCGTGTAAATAGAGTTTTTCACTTCAAGAGGGGTAAGGGGGTGAAGTGGACAGAGTTCGGGGGTTCCGGAGCTCCAGGTGCAAATCATGAGGACGGGAGTCTCTCGTTTCGTTTCGCTTCGTTTCGTTTTTCCCTTTCTTTCCGGCCAGTTCCACGCTCTCGCTCCGTTTTTTTTCTTTTTGTTTTTTTGTTTTGTTTGTTTACCAGGGCGGGGAAGACGGCAAGACTTGGGACAGGAAAGGCATGCTATCCACCGGCCGCATGGCGATGTTAAGCGGGCCCGCTATATTCATGGGCATGGGCGTCGTTATGGCGACGGGGTGGGCGATATTCATGGACGCCGTGGAGGGGATGTTGACCGAGGCGATGTTGACGGGCCCGGTGATGGTGACCGGGTGCTGCAGGCTGATCGGGGACGTGATGTTGACCGTGTTGGTGCTAATGTTCATTTGGGCGGCGATGGTGACGGCGTTGTTGGAGATGCACCGGTTCATCGCCGTGGTGATTGGGGCAGAGGCGCTCACGGGCGTAGCGGAGGCGGAGTTGCAGACCTCGTTGCCATCTGGGGGGAGGCCCGACGGACGGGGTTTAGCGCTTTGCCTCGAGGAGAGCGTGAAAATGTGCGGACGAGGAATACCTTTGTTGCAGGAGTTGAAGTGGGCCTGCCCGTGAGTCTTCAGGTGACTGGTGATGTAGGCGGCGCTCAGCATCTTCCCACAGATGCTGCAGGTCACCTTGCCTTCGTGCCTGATCATGTGGGAGCGCAGTCTGTCTTTGGTGGCAAAAGCAGAGGTACAAGCCTGGCGACACACAACAGATGGAGGAGGTCAGTGGAACAACAACGATACTAATAATCAGGCCGATAATTAACGCAATCAGACGGAAAAAAGGGGGGGGGGATGACTCTTACCGTCACTTGACATTTAAATGGTCTCTCGGAAGAGTGCACATGCTTCACGTGACAGCTCAAGTGGTCTGGCCTAGAACAGAAAAGCACAACAATAACACTTTTAATCCCTGGGCAATGATGCAGAGAGCTGAGGTGAGTCACACAGCATTAGTCTCATGGTGATGTGAGGGTTTAAACGCAGGGGTTTCTGCAGAACGAGCGCTTCGAAAGCACACGAAGCAAAAACAACAAGGCACTTTCTCAGGATGCGCAGAAATATTGGTTGTGAAATCAGTCGAACTGGCGGCAACAGTCATCAAAAATGTCATCGCAGATACTTTCTGATCAGAATAAAACCTGGTGTTCTTTTCTTCAAGTAAAAAAAGTTATTTGTACTGATTATTGCCAAACAGTCAATAAAATAATATCACAGACAGAAGATGATTTGTGATTGTCAGATACAATATAAAGTAACGTTTAAAATGGAGAATATAGATTGAATAAACAATGTGCGAGTGATTGCTGTCCAACCTCATTATTTCTCATATAGTTTGTTTTTGAAGTGTTTACAGTAGCTTTATTTTGCTTGAGATGTAAAAAAGAAAAAAAAAAGCATGTGGTGTCTGATGCAAACTGATGTGGTCTGTTTGTTTTGATAATGAGGAGACGGCCACAAAAACATCCTTGAACTTTCAGCCAATGACGGTTAGTTCTCACGATCAATCGTGCATGATTGAGTTTGGCCTAGTTTCAAAATGCACCACACTGAGATGGTGAATTACTGTGTTGTTGATAGATAAAGTTACACATACAACTACAAAACTGTGCGTTTCACTCCACGGTAGATATCGATGTTGGAATTTGGGACTACATTTATGCTTAGATGGGTTTAAATAAGATAGCAACGATATCAACGATAGCCAATTTTAAGAATAAGAGGAGAAAAAGATCTTTCAAGAGTGTCAGTCCATCACTGAAACAATTAATGGGCCAAAACAATGAAATGATATTAAATCACACAAGATAACGCCAACTCCACATTAATCAGAAAAGACATTTCACATTGCAGTTGACTAAAAGCTGGTGAACTGTGTGATTTGAGCAGTCTTTTTTTTTTCACTTTTCCCCCCAAAGTGATGCCAAAAGATATCAAACGGCATTTCAGCAAATTGTTGAAAACTTGATATCCTTAAAAAAAATGTTTTTCAAAAGATATTTTCATTTCTGTCTTTTTCTTACTTTGAAAATGACTCAGACAGGTGCATTTTTAGAAAAGCAAACTCAAGAAACCGCTGTAACTCTCACAAACGGGGGTGAATCCCCCTCTCCGCTTTCTGTGTCACTGTTGAATCTACAGAGTTTGGAGCAAGAAAACACTTTTGTGCCTCGTGACCTTTTACACTGAAAAAAAGCCGGCATTCACAAATTCTACTTGGCACAGACGGTCCCCTTTCAGCTTGTTAGTTCCAGTGAAACTGAATCATGCTCCAAGTGTCATAATGGAGTGAGTAAGGGTTACAGCACTGGCAGCGGCTCCCAAACCGGAAAGTTTCACGCTGCTGGATTTAGTCTTTTTTTTTTTCTCAATTTCTCAAACATACAAATGAGAGGATTCATGTGGAATCTTCTCAGTGGTGCCACAGACCGGAATCTGCCTCTTTTTTTTTTCTTGGGGGTTTTTATGTCCCGCTGACGAAAAGAGCAGACTCTCCAGACATCGCCTGGCTTCAGATCTGGCTCGGTGGCAGTGAGTCAGTGCCCTGTTATTCAGCACCCATTCTCACTTTCCAGTATGCTGATGTATCCCGGCCCCACGTCACCAGACTGGAAACGTGCCTGAAACGGCCGTTTACAGCGCCGCGCTAATGTTTCGACACGGCTGGCTGTTGTACTGTTTTTCTTTTTTTTTTTTACCCTTGCTGAACTCCCCCTGCTGCTATCAATATTCACTTTTCTCATAGATTGGCTCGTTATAATACTTATTCTTGACAGATGAGCTCGTTACCAGAGACTCTCAAACTCTGATTTACTCGCTGCACAGTAAAAAAAAAGTGTTGACCTGAACGTTACGGCATGGTTCACTGCATTCCCAGGGGAAAGAGACGCTGTGACACGCTGGCGGGAACCGCAAAGTGACAAGTGACGCCCCCCACCCCCACCCCCCGTCTTTGATACTCCACGACCACTGGTGCTTTCTCATGTGCGACTGTTTTAACATGTGGTTGAAACGGCGTGCAGGGGAGGGGCGGGAGATGCGAGTGCAAACGTAAACTGCCTTGCGCGACTATAAATATGAGACCGCAGCAGCTGGACGGACGGGAGATGGCCGTGCGGCCCGTCTCTTCATATGAATCATTCATGCCATAGGGTGTTACGTAAGAGGACTTATCGAGGGGGGGAAAGCATAACCAGCACACTACAGTCTTAAACGGCATGGATGTAAAAAATAATGATGTTCAAATCGAACTGGTAAGGAATTTAACTCAAATCACACCAAGTAGATAATCAAAATCTAGAACTTCCGGGGGAATTTATTCATCCTGTTGTTAAAATTCCTCACAGACCAGGCAAGTCTGTTCTCTCTGAGCCAGGAATGCAGCCGTCAGAATGTGAAATGACTTTGGCGTCTCCTGCCACGAGGATAAATTAGATCTCGGCAACACACTTGTTACCTTTTCAACAATGGGCTCGGTGCTTCTCTGCAAAATGCGTACTGCGAGTGCACTAAAAGTACCAAAACAGCCGCTGTGTTTGACCCAAATTTCTTGTCAATTTATTATTTGCTGGCGCCGTGGTGCGTCTTGTTCCTCAAATACAGGTTGGCCAAATTAGCTGGATGATGGCAGGGAAGAAAAAGCTTTACAAGAGACTGGCTTTGAAGGTTTGCAGGGTTTTTTTACCCAAAGTGTGCAAAAGTCAAAATTGTGCACGTCATTTTTTCCTTCTTCTTTTTTGAGACCTCAGTGATTGAAAATTACATGTATTTAAGTTTTTTGGACTACTGGCTGCGCAAAGCTTTTGTCCCTGATGATACTCATTCATGGCCCTCCTCGGGGTGCCACAGTATTCTGTACTCGGACATTTGCTTTTAAAATTACACATCAATGGTGCGGTACATGACAGGCATTCAATATCCATTTTTACACTGGTGACAGTTGGAATCAAAATGGGATGTTCGTGCTGAGTCACTGGCCTCCAGAAAATCCCGCACATCCCTCCTCCTGTTGACGTCAAACGACTATGACATATGATCCAGTGACTTCCTCAGATAATCCTCATGCTTGCGTAAATCATTGGCCGAACTTGGAATTTTCAATATATGTAATTATTTTTAGGACTTCCATGATTGTTCTTCCTGTTTTGTTTAATGGTTTTGTTTCTGTTTGATTGTGAATGTTTCTTCTTCTCATCTTGCAGAGATTATTATCTAAACCCGACTGCCCACAATTGCATATGAGGACTTCCCATTCAGCACATGCTATGGGCTTTTCCACAAACTTCTCACATTGTGTAATCCAAGCAAATAATCCAGACAAGCAGTATCGTTATTTACAAACGAAGAGACTGTGTTTGCATCATAATTGTGCACAGATTGCTATTTGTAACGATTCTACCACCACCCCAACAGCTATATAAGGGATGTAGTACACAGACATTTGAACTCGGTAATGTTATCCCTCCCTGCAATCTGTTGGCAGCACTCAGAGACCACCTAAGGTTTGACAGAGTCTGACTCCCAGTAGCAGGCCCTTCTGGCAGCGTGATGAATTCAGACAACTCAGAAGCAATCGTTCTACCTTTTTTCAGACGTCACCAAAAAAAGATACAGAATCATTTTAGGGGCCATTTGGGGATATTAGACACATACTGTTTAGATAAATTGAAAGCATCAATTCTTGATAAAAAAAAATCAAGAGAAGGATCCTGTTTCTGGTTATTCTTGGGAGATACGGCATTGCATTAGGAACGAATAACTACTCATTTGTGGTTTCAACGCACTTTAACTTCATGCAAAAATGGGGAAACCACAACCTCCGGGTGGAATTGAAAGCTGTAAATTCAACAAACTTTTTCTTCATGAAATGATTAAATTACTAATCGTCTCAGCATCTCACAAAATAGGTCACACACCCTCACCCAGGAGAGCAGTCTGAAAGGCTAGCGACTCGAAAGTCCTGTGATAATGTGCATTTGATGTTTTAACTCGATGGATTGTGCCACAGACAAACCGCAAAAACAACTGGTATGTTAAAGATGGTACCCAGAGACAATTTTTGACTAGGAGGTTAGCAGAAGGTGCAAGGAGAGAATAAAAAAAAAATCATACCTAGAGAATCCTTTTCCACACACGGAACATACGTAGGGCTTATGGACTCCCCCGTCGTGAGAGCGAACATGGTAGGTCATTCGGTCCTTCCTTTTAAAGCGTTGCTGGCAGATCGGACACTCGAAAGGCTTTTCGTCTGAATGGGACAGCTTGTGGCGGTTCAGGTGGTAAACATCGCGAAAGGCCTTGCCGCACATCTCGCAGCCGTGGTTTTTCTTCAC